>JAFEMH010002138.1:0-373208 GCA_022495995.1 Adenophora triphylla var. japonica | reverse complement strand
TTTTATTTTATTGTGTTTCCAATCATATATAATAGAATTTGGGCAGTGAGAGAAATTTGTTGCTCCTACTAAAAGTTATTGCTCGACAAATTATTTTGAAAGACTTTTTAAAATGATTTTTGAAAAATAGTTTAATGGCCTTGTTCTACTCATAAAACTTCTTTTCCTAAGAAAATGAATAGACATTGGGGTAATGTTATTGTTGTTTGTAAATAGAGAAGATTAGAAATAAAAAAAGAAGGAAAAAAAAAGGGACACGATATATCATATTTTCACCGGTAATAACATCAGTATTGTAAATCATAATAATGTACCAAAAAGTCGTCTAATCTAATGATGAAAATAACATTACTAAGACCAGCTGTTTTACATGATTGATTAAGCTCAATGATAAAGATGTCCACATACTCAACTTTATCCCATTCCCATTGGCTTTATATGGAGCCAAAAATTAAATCAGGAAATATATATAGAACATAATTGTCACTAAAATGTAGCTATAAATACATAGATTCCATTTGGCTTTATTCCATTCCCATTGGCTTTATGAAAAAAAATGTAATATAAATGAATAAAGATGTCCACATACTCAACTTTATCCCATTTTATATATACTATAAATGAATAGACATTATTTAAAAAATTTGGCTACATCAAGAATCATATTTAACTGAAAAAAAGATGATTGAATAAGCTCAATGATAAATTAAAGATGGTGTTGGCTTTATCTAGATGTCGACATACTCAACTTTATTCCTTTCCCATTGGCCAGCAGCCAGCAGTCCGTGTCTAAATGAGAGATGACAATTTCTTTTTCAAATTTGTTTTTAATTAAACACAACTTTAAATAAATCTAGTTGTCAAGAATCAATCACCGAGAAAGATGATAACTACTGAACAAGAAGAGTGTCTAAATGAGAGATGACATTTTCTTTTTCAAATTTGTTTTTAATTAAACACAAGTTTAAAAAAAGATATTTATTTAGGGACGGAGGGGATGGGAAGGATTTATGCATACTTTTCACAAACCAAACTTAGTAGTGGAACTAGAAGTTATTTAATAATATTAATCACTCCAAATCAGTTTCCAAATCTATTGTTTCTTTCTTTGTTTTGTTTAATTATGTGTGACCGTTTGAGCTCTATCATCGACACACCCTTGAATCATACAATTTTTTTTTTATTTTATTGTGTTTCCATCACATATAAAAGAATTTGGGCAGTGAGAGAAATATGTTGCTCCTACAAGTTATTGCTCGACAAATTATTTTGAAAGACTTTTAAAATGATTTTTGAAAAATAGTTTAATGGCCTGTTCACTCATAGCTTATTTTCCTAAGAAAATGAATAGACATTGGGGTAATGTTGTTGTTGTAAATAGAGAAGATTAGCATTAAAAAAAGAAGGAAAAAAAAAAGAGACACGATATAACATATTTTCACCGGTAATAACATCAGTATTGTAAATCATAATAATGTACCAATTCATCTAATCTAATGATGAAAATAACATTACTAAGGCCAGTTGTTTTATACGATTGAATAAGCTCAATGATAAAGATGTCCACATACTCAACTTTATCCCATTCCCATTGGCTTTATATGGAACCAAAAATTAAATCAGGAAATATATATAGAACATAATTGACACTAAAACGTAGCTATAAATACATAAATTCCATTTGGCTTTATTCCATTCCCATTGACCAAAGACACTGAAAAAAAATGTACTATAAATGAATAAAGATGTCCACATACTCAACTTTATCCCATTCCCATTGGCTTTATTCCGTTCCCATTGGCTTTATATATAATATAAATGAATAGACATCATTTAAAAAATCTGGCTGTCAAGAATCAATCAGTGAAAAACAAAGAAAAGATGATTGAATAAGCTCAATGATAAATTAAAGATGGTGTTGGCTTTATCTAAGATGCCGACATACTCAACTTTATTCCTTTCCATTGGCCAGCAGTCCGTGTCTAAATAAGAGATGACATTTTCTTTTTCAAATTTGTTTTTAATTAAACACAACTTTAAAAAAATCTAGCTGTCAATAATCAATTACTGAAAAAGATGATAACTACTGAACACAAGAAGAGTATCTAAATGAGAGATGACATTTTCTTTTTCAAATTTGTTTTTAATTAAACACAAGTTTATCCCATTCCCATTGGCTAGCAGTCCGTGTCATCATTTAAAAAATCTGGCTGTCAAAGAATCAATCATCGAGAAAGATGATAAGCCGAACAAGATTGAATAAGCTCAATGATAATAACATTACTAAGGCCAGAATTTGTGATAAGCTCAATGATAAAGATGTCCACATACTCAACTTTATCCCATTCCCGTTGGCTAGCGATCCTTGTCATCTTGCCTCTTCCAAGTTGCTTTGGAATGGGGTCAATCATACTTGCCACGATCCCACAGCCTCTTCCAACTTGCCGGAATGGGGTCAATCATCTTGCCACGATACCATAGCCTCTTCCAACTTGCTGGAATGGGGTCAATCATACTGCCTAATCCCATTGGCTAGTTTGTCCGTGTCATCATTTAAAAATCATTTGTCAAGAATCGAGAAAGATGATAACTACTGAACAAGAAGAGTGTCTAAATGAGAGATGACATTTTCTTTTTCAAATCTCATTTTTAATCAATTACAGAAAGTTTAAAACTTTTTTCCGATATTTATTTAGGGGCGAAGGGGATAGGAAGGATTTATGCATACTCTTCACAAACCCAACTTAGTAGTGGATCTAGAAGTTATTTAATAATATTAATCACTCCAAATCAGTTTCCAAATCAATTGTTTCTTTCTTTGTTTTGTTTAATTATGTGTGACCGCTTGAGCTCTATCATCGATCACACCCTTGAATCATACAATTTTTTTTTTATATTTTATTGTGTTTCCATCACATATAAAACAATTTGGGCAGTGAGAGAAATTTGTTGCTCCTACAAGTTATTGCTCGACAAATTATTTTGAAAGACCTTTAAAAGGTTTTTTGAAAAATAGTTTAATGGCATGTTCACTCATAGCTTATTTTCCTAAGAAAATGAATAGACATTGGGGTAATATTAAATAGAGAAGATTAGCAATAAAAAAAGAAGAAAATAAAAAGAGACACAATATATCATATTTTCACCGGTAATAACATCAGTATTGTAAATCATAATGTACCAAGTCGTCTAATCTAATGATGAAAATGACATTATTAATTAAGGCCAGCCAGCTGTGAATGTGATATATGATTGAATTGTTCATAAAAGAGATATAGCCCCAGATACGGGAGACCATGAAACATTTTGAAATTTTAAAGAGGGAATATATACTTGTATCTGACAGAAATGGTATTCTTTGTCAGACTATTTCATCGTAAAAGCAAGCTCTATTATTAAGGCTCTTGCTTGAAAATTTAACCCCCAAAAAATTAATTTAAGGACTCAAATGGCTAAATTAGAGCTTTTTAAGAAGAAAAACAGTATCTTAAATTTGAATTCCCTTCAATTTGAAAATTAGCAAACTTGATTGTGTAGGGGATGGTTATAAAGTAATCCAAAGAGAAAGGGAGGTTAGTGATCATAAAGAATCTAACCCATAAATGTAAAAGAGAATCCACTATAAAAGAAAAAGAAAAAGAAAAAGCACTCCTTTCCTTTCCTCTGTGAAAGTGCTTGACCTAACATGCTTAAGAATCCATTGTGGTAATTCTTCAATTAACAAAACTTATTACGCTTAATGACATTAATTTACTAATCACGTGAAATAATTGCTCAAAAAAGTTGGAAAATTATTTTGAAAAGATTTTTAAAACGATTTATGAAAAAAAAGTTTAATAGCTTGTTCACTCGTAGCTTATTTTCCTACCAATCCTAACATATAATTTGAGATAAAAAATTGTGTAATTTAAGAAAGTTAACGCGTTTCTCTAATTATTTCACTGTTATTACCAATGAGCTAGATCACCTATTCCTTTGAAAGTGATATTTAAAATTATACAGACCTAAAATGAAAAGTATTTTATATTTTTAATCAATGGATATGCCCCATATTTCATAATCAAAACCATTACCCCATTTAATATTTCAATTTTCAACCCCTACACCAATTTCCATATCCAAAAACACCATAATATTATATAATTATTTCTTACTCCCACACTATCTTATTTTATCTAATTTGAAATAGAATGGCTATGAAAAACACGTTTCTCATATTATGGAGAACACAGCGTTTATAGTTATGGAGAAACGCGTGCTTCGACACGCACTCATAAAAAATTGTGTAATTTAAGAAAGTTAACATATCTCTAATTATTTCACTGTTATTACCAATTTAATCACCTATTCCTTTTGTCATATTTAAAATTATACAGACCTAAAATGAAAAGTATTTTATATTTTTAATCAATGGGCCCATGCATCATAATCAAAACCATTACCCCATTTAATATTTCAATTTTCAACCCCTACACCAATTTCCATATCCAAAACACCATAATATTATATAATTATTTCTTACTCCCACACTATCTTATTTTATCTAATTTGAAATAGAATGGATGAAATATTCAAGTCTAACCTATTAATTATATTGTTACTTGTAGTAATGGTGCATCAATATTTTTTTAAAAAAATTTACTAGGATTATTAAACTTATATATTTTTGGTCAAAATTAGAGTTAACAAACCAAAATAAAATATTATTCCTTTCATCTCAAAATAATAAGAATCTTGCTTTTCTTTTTCGTATGTCTTATAATAAGAGTCTCATTTCTAAAATGACAAATAATGAATAGCGTTTTAGACAATTTTGTCCTTATAATCCTTGTATAATTATAAAAAAAAATAGATATAGAGAAGATTATTTTTCTTCGATAGAGTCATATACTCATTATTTTTTTTGCATGAAATATGATGGAATAAAATAAAATGGCTTATTAAACTGTCTGCATTTCTTTGTTATAAAACATAGGTCAGTCCATGCAATTTTCATCGTGGGTCATCCGAAACAGCCTCTTTGTGTTTTAACGGGACATGACTGTGTACAACGGAACCCCCCCCCCTTACCCAATCAATGGTGGGAGCGTTTGCGACATTGGGGTAATGTTGTTGTAAATAGAGAAGATTAGTAATAAAACAAAAAAAAAAGAAGAGAAAAAAGAGACACGATACATCATATTTTCACCGGTAATAACATCAGTATTGTAAATCATAATGTACCAAGTCATTTAATCTAATGAAGAAAATAACATTACTAAGGCTAGCTGTGATACATGATTGAATAAGCTCAATGAATAGACATCATTTATAAAGCATTAACGTATATTTTCACCAGTAATAACATAAGTATTGTTAACAAACTCAGAGATCAAGATCCAAGGGTTGAACATATGGGGTTCATTTCGCTTGTGGTCAAATGCGACTTGTCAAGAAATTATCTCAAGTTCCGTGCCTCATCACCCAACCTTCCTTCCGAATTTTTGCACCAAAGGAACCACAAATATTCATACCCTTACCCCAAAGCCAAACACAGTTCGGCCTCGAACTACAGCAACCTGAGCTCCTTACCTTAAGGAATGTAGGAAACCAGAAATAGTCCAATCATAAACACATACAAATTCGCAAACCCGGTCTCATCAAAGACGTCTCTTATACACAAACCTTCTTTCACACCTAACCAAATTTGATCCTTGATTCCGTTTGACTTTCTCCTCATGATTAATAAAAACATTTCATCATATCGAGCTTAATTGTTGAGTAACCCGAACATCAGTAAAGGGTTTTGAAAGGCCCTTTGTTAATATGCAGATGATCGAGGCATTTATAGTTTTTGGCTTAGGTTGTCGGATGATAGTTGAATTGTGCGGCGGAATAAGAGAGATTTGAAATAATGATAGGACAAGAAACACAAATAAATAATGCAAGTGTGTGAATGTGATTGCAAAAATATAATAACACGAGAGAATTTAAAGTGGTTCGAGTTCACTCCTCCTACATCCACCCCAGCTGTCAATCTTGACAAGTGAGATCAATTTTATTATAATCTTTAATCAACAAAAATTACAAATGATTGATTCGGGCAAGTTCCTTGAACTTTCTCTTCCTAATTAGTACGATCAACTAGGGATACACTTAAAGTACAATCTTAAGTGTTTTTACAACTTGAAGTACAGTCTCAAGATTTTACAAAACAAATAATACACTCAAAGTACAGGTCTTGAGTGATTACAAACTAATTCTACACCTAAAGTACAGTCTTAGGATTTTGGAATTTGTGAATTAACACACTAAGGGGTGTTTTGTTGTGGAGAGCAAAGGTTTTGGGGTGAGGGTTTGGTTTGGAACGAGTTTAAAGGGAAAGGATTGGTGAGTGTGTGTGTGAATTACGGGAGGTGTGTGTGGGTGTGAGGGAAAGGTTTTGGACTTGTGAAAAAGAGTATTTTTAGTGGTATTGTGTAGAGGAAGAACTCCTCTATTTATACCCTTCAATGTAGCCGTTGGAATATGACATTGTTGCGGCTACATTAATGAGCCTTGGACCGGTCTTTGTCCCACTTGTCCACATGCAGTCTTCATGAGTGGCTTGAGCTGTGGCTTGAACTGAGAGCTTACGGAAGGTCTTCGGTGGTCTTCATTGGTCTTCATTGGTGAACTTGACGAGTTTGTGAAGATCCAGGTTCCACTTTGGTTGAGATTGTGGTAACAGAGATTGAGACAAAGTGATGGCTATCAGAGGAATGAAGTCATGGCTGTCAGATCATACAAGACTTAGCTATCAGAGATGTTCTCTAATAAGGACTGAGATGCACTTTGATGATCTTGATGGCTTAGAGAGAGAATATGATTCATGTTTTTGATTGATTGTAATCATTGTATACAACAGAATCATAACTATCAAACTCATAGCTATCAGATACACTGAGGAATGAATATGAAGTTTGATTTGGTCAGTCATGGACTTAGCTGTCATAGAAGAGGATCATGACTGACAGTCTTCCTCTTTTGATATAAACCCTGTTCTATATATATATTCCTTTATCAAAACCAACTAACTAAGACATTGATCAAAGTTAGGTCCTAACAATTTCCCCCTTTTTGGTAAAGGAAGATCTATTTTAGAACATGTTTTTACATTTGATAAGAGAAATAATAGTAGAAGAAATAATACAAGGATTTATAGCAAGCACAAATAATCAGAATGAGATTGAAATGCATGAATTTAATCTCATGATGAAAAGGATACATGATTACTGAGTCACAAAAAGCGGAGCCAATCAAAACAAATTGTTTTAACACACTAAAAATTGTTCCATAAAACTACACTTCAATCATCGGCCGAGTTGATCATAGAACTCCTCTCTTTCTTGCACATTTGAAATAATCGATTTCTTTCTTCCTCCAGTTCTCTTCTCATATGGCTCTACTCCTACTGTAGTAGAACTTCATTGTTCCATTCCCAGGACATCCTCTCATCATACTTGAAGAACTTATCTTCCTTTGATTTTAGTTGAGCTCTTGTAAGGGGAATCTGATCATTTCTGATTCTCATTGTTCCCCACAAATGTTTCTTCTTGTTCCTTGTTCTTTTGTTCTTCATGGGCACAATGGTTTGATCTGGTTGTGATTGAGCTGAGACTTGAGCTTCATGAAAGGAATGAGTGGATTCTTGAGGAGGGTTGGTAAATGTAGGAGATGGGATTGTAATAGGAGGTTCTTGATCTCGGACTTGAAGGAGCATCATCATCATCATTTGTCGAGTCCGAGGAAAGATCAATAACGGTTTTGGTTCTATTTTGACTTGTCGGCTATGGATTCTCTGAATTCTTTGATCTCGGGAATAGAGACCAAGTTCATGAAGTGAGAGTTTTCATTGGGTGAGGTGATGTTCATGGGATCAACAGTGATGAAGGGAGAAAGGTAGGGCTCGATTCTGGATTAAGGGTTGGGGGAAAGATGTTGACCATTTTGCTGATCAAAAGCATGAGGGCATACTTTTGTTCAAACGAGAGAAAGGAAAAAGGATTTTGCAAGGTCAATGCAGAGGGTGAAGACTAGACCCTTTGGCATATATAGGCATGAATTGAGTGATGGAGAGATGAGTTGGTGAAAAGAACTTCCCAATCAAGAAGAGTATTGGGAGTGATGAACTTTGGAAAGGATGGGATTTGGTGAACAAAGTTGGAGGTTGATGAGGTTCTTGACACTTGCCATTTTTCATAGGCAAAGAAGACTAACCTGCAAGGTTTCTTGCTACCATTATCAAACCATTTCTTGATAGTTCCCAGGATTTTGGATAGGTAAATGGGTTTGCAATTTAAGGAAATGAGTTACATGAGCCAACCTTGTTCTTGCTTTGCCTTGATGGAAGACATAGAGAAGTCAATGCCACGACTAAGCATCCAAGGTACTTTCTTGGGAAGATATGCTTGAGTAGGAGGAATAGAATGGCTTGGATGGTACATCGGGGCTGTCAAGAATGGGATCACTGTCAGATATATCTTGACCATGTCCAGCAAGGATTGGACTTTGAGGAGAGACTTCAAAAGGTTCATTTTCAGGGATTGGAGAAATTGGTTTGGAAGGTACAGGGGCTTGGGTTGAAGCAGTTGGGATTGACTCAGAGGCTTGGCCATGACTTTGATTGAGAATATTGGAATTGAATTGAGATTTAAGGAGGTTTAATGCTGCCCTTACTTCCTTTTTGGCCAACCTTTTCTCTAGAATAGCTGTCAGGGCTTCCTCACTTTCAGGAGTTCCCTCAAACACAAGACCCTTGCAAGCATTTATGATTGAATCTCCCTTTGAGACTTGATTTGGATCTATTTCAACTCCAACCTTCTTGAGACTTTGAATAACCTCAGTGATATTATCAAGATTCCCCCTATCAATTTCAACAGTTGGGGTAGGTTCATTCACAGCCTCAGTCTCAGGAATGGAAGGGAAGGTTTGGATATCTACATCCATAGCTGTCACCTTGGGGTTACTAGATGTCTCTCCAGGTCCACTCCTTTTCTTCATAAACCTAGACCTGAGTTCATCTAGGGCCATTAATGATTCTTCCTTGCTTAGAACATCATCAAGAAACAAGAGAACAGCTTTTTCAGTGTCAGGGTTTCCATCCAACTCAATAGCATCAATTGCTCTCAGGATTTTGGCTAACTGTTGAGGTTGGGAAGAGGGGATATTCTCATCAATGTTCCCCCTTAAAGGTTGCTTTTTTGATGGTTCTTTGAGATTGAGGATAGCTTCAATGGCTGACTGATGACCTGAGCTGGGTGTGGATGACTTGTCCACTCTTGGACTAACAGAAGTGGATTTTGGAGAGATGGAAGGGGTAGTTATTTTGGTTTTCTTGGCTTTGGGGGCTTTCTTTTCTAGTTTTCTTTTCTTTGGCAAAGTTTTAGAAGGAATGGATAAGGAGGGTTGTACCTTGGATACGGTGACTATGCGCTTGGTAGGGATAGGCTGTCGAGAGGATGCTTTCCTTTATCTTTGTGTTTTTGACAATTTGATAGCTACACAGGAGTTCTTGAGGATCTACATCGGCATCACCGGCATGAGTTTGCTCCATGGTGTCATCTCTATGGCTATCAACGGCACCTCTTTCTTCCACATCCACTCTATGGTGTCGACAAGGTTTTGTCCTTTGTTAGTCATTTGACCATCCTTGTTTTTGCCCTTTTTGCTAGGAGATACCACAGTCTTCTTTAACACCCTGTTTTCTTGACATTGGTCTTCACTCCTCTTTTTATTCTCCTACTTGTAGCCAATGCTATCAACTCTTTCCAATGTTCAATCTTTATTCTTGTTTCTTCAAGCATCTTTTCTTGGGCTTCTTTGAAACTTTCAAGGCTCATATCTCCGGCTTTCATAACAATTCCTTTCTTTTGTTTCAATGAAAAGGTTCTTTCATTGAAACACCTTGTTTCGACTGACTTCACTTGTCTTGACCACTTCTTGGGTAGAGGAGTTTTGAGCTTAGGGATTAGATCATGAAGAATTCCACTCATAAACCTGAAGTTGTTCATCTTCCCACCTTGTTTTTTGAACTTGAGGGTAGAGGTTGAGACTGCCAGTTGAAAGTTGTGGAGAAGGACAATACACCAGTTTGTGTCCTTGGTCATCAAGCTCAGCATTTACTTCCATTCATTTGATCCCATTTGATCAAATGAGGATTGCTTGCCATCAATGGCTTTGTTGACCACATCCATCAGGGTTGACTTGAAGATATCATCTTTGTTTTTCACCATTGCTTTGTCTTGAACAGCCTTGAAGTCAGGGACCTTAATACCAAGAAATTTCTCATAAACTGTCTTCAACCTGTCTGACCCTCTATCCCAAATAATTTTCACAGCATCTTCTCTATTTGGGATCCCATAGACCTTGCTGACCATTTCTTGAGTAATGGTAATCTTTACATTATCTATGGTGGCAGTTATTGAGTTGTTCTCTCTGTTTCTGTTGCCCACCAAATAAATCTCTCTGCATAGCTCTTCATAAATTGGAGGTCTAGCTCCCATGAAATCAATTAATTCATTTACCTCAAGAAGTTCTTTGATGAGAATTCCAACTTCAGTCTCATAGAAATTAGGTTTGATGAAATAACCATGAGCATCTGGGTAAATAGCTTTTGGGTCTGCCATTGAAGGTTAAAGGAATTAGGGTTGAAGGAATACGATGTTGTATTAGAGAGGGAAAGAGATGATTTTTAAACTGAGAATTAATGAAATAGGAATTTTGGTGATTGCGAAAGAGAGAGAGACAAATGATGAGTGGAACGTGGGTTTTAATGAGCATTGGGGGTTTCAAAGTTAAGTAACTGTTCATATGAACAGTGGTTTTTACCCTTCCCCACGTTGAGACATTAATTCCCACAAAACACAAGAAGAACATTCTCTTTTTCAAGGAGTTTTGCAGGGGAAGAGACGGCGAAGGAAGTGACAATTGTGAGCAATTAACACGATCAAATCACTTAAAGGTTGCTTTAACCTAGCTGTTGAAAGAAAACTCTGACAGTTAAGCTAGTTTGAATGATGATGGTACATGCGAGATAGCTAGGTGAAAATTGCCTATAAAACAATGACAACTTGAGAGGAAAATTATTGATTGATTTACAAACACAAATGGGTAGATTTTCCTCAAAGTTTAATCCAAAAATTATGGCTCAAACAGCAAAAAAGTTGGTTTTTGGGAAGAATTGTGAGGATGATTTGAGTGAGGATAAAATGGAGATAGAGAGAGAGTCTTTCAATTTTCTTGAAAGGTCAGAGGGAGTGAGAGACAAAGGTAAGAACAAGAGAGTGAGAGAAGATCAGGACTATGGTGTTAAGGAGATAGGCATCGAGAGAAAATTGACAGTAGAGAGGGAGAGGGAATAAGGCTCTTTGGAAAGACTATCAAGGTTGATCAGGGAGAGACTAGTAAGGGAAAAAATAAGGTGGAAAGGGTTTATACATTGGGGGAATTGGTTAAGCAGGATAGGACTCAGACAGTAATGGAAAGGAGCATAGCTGTCAAGAAGAAGGGTAAGCCTGAGAAGTTGTATACTCCTGTCAGTAGGGATTCACTCTCTCCAGGGGTTGGTTTGTTGGAGGGGAGAGGGGATATGTTTGCAGGAGTGCATATATCTCCTTCTTCAACAATCGCATACTTATTCAACCAGGTGATAGGTTGCTTTAGTCCTGCTAGAGTTCCTGCTGTGGAGAGAGTGGAGTCAAGTGTTGGTCAACCTTTTGCAGTTGAAGGGAATGGTTCTTTTTCTGGTGATTTTAGTTTTGTGACTCCAATGGAGTGTTTGCTTCAGCCATATGATGCAGTTGAAGAGTCGTGGCCAAGGAGAGCAAGTCCTTCTCTTCAATATTCAGTCACTTCCATTGATCCTTTCTTGGAGAGGCACCCAATATGGTTGCAAAGGTATCAACAGACCTTGCAATCAACTCAGGAGGCTAGAAATGAAGGAATGAGTCTTTGGAGGAGGATGCGGAGAGGCGTGACATTTCCAAAGAATGTCGGCGGCTAAGTTTGTGGGTTTGAAGAGGGGAGCTGGTTTTGAAGATTGTATGGTTTGGAGGAAGCTTTTGTTGGGTGAAGGATGATGAGAAAGAGAGATTTCAAGGGTTGTTTTTATGTTTTTGTTGTATGTTTTTTTGTTGTTGTCTTTGGTTTTCATGGTTTTGGAAAGATAGCTATCAGTGGATAGCTATCAGGAATATTTATGAGGGAATAGGCGTCGAGCAACATTGTGACAGCATTACCCAGTATGTAAGCCTCTTTTTATTTATGAAGAACAACCTTTTATTTTGGCATATTTATCATACCAAGCATGGCTCTTAGTATCTCAAACCTCTTTTCATCCATGGCTTTTGTGAGAATATCAGAGACATTGTCCTCAGTGCAAACTTTTGCAAGGTTGATATTCCCTTTTTCAACATGATCACGATGAAATGATGTCGACCTCAATATGCTTTGTTTTTGAATGTTGGACGGGGTTTTACGTCATGGCAATAGTACTTGAGTTGTCACAGAAGATAGGAATGTTGGATAATTCAATTCCAAAGTCTTTAAGTTGACTTTTAAGATAGAGAATTTGTGAACAACACAAGCCTGCAGCAATATACTCAGCCTCAGCAGTTGAAGTGGCTACTGAGGTTTGCTTTTTGCTTGACCATGAAATTATTCTTGAGCCAATAAACTGGCATCCACCACTTGTGGATTTTCTATCTAGATTACATCCAGCATAGTCAGAGTCAGTGAATCCAATTAAAGAAAATGGTGATTCAGTGGGATACCACAAGCCAAAATCGGGGGTTCCTTTGAGATATCTAAGAATTCTCTTGACGGCGAGAGAGATGAGATTCTTTGGGATTAGCTTGAAATCAAGCACGAGAGACATACACTAAACATAATGTCGAGTCTTGAAGCTGTTACATAAAGAAGAGATCCAATGTAGCTTACGTAAAGTGTAGGATTTACACTTTGACCATCTAGATCGGCATGGAGTTTGGTTGTGGTTGACAAGGGTGTTTTGGCGGGGAAGCAGTTTGCATGTCAAACTTCTTGATCATATCCCTTGTATATTTAGCTTGGTTGATGAAGATTCCTTCCTCCATTTGTTTGACCTGGAGTCCTAAGAAGAAGGTGAGCTCACCAATCATGCTCATTTCAAACTGATCCTTAATAATATCTCCAAATTCAGTGCACAAGTCCTCATTTGATGAGCCAAAGATGATGTCATCAACATAGACTTGGATGAGCAACTGATCATCTCCATATTTTTTGAAAAACAAAGTATTATCAATATGGCCCTTGGTAAAGCCTTTGACAAGGAGATATCTAGATAGGGTATCATACCAAGCTCTTGGTGCTTGTTTAAGTCCATACAATGCTTTGTTCAGTTTGAATACATGATCAGGAAACTTTGGGTGCTCAAATCCAGGGGGTTGAGATACAAACACTTTCTCATTTAAAACTCCATTTAGAAATGCACTCTTGACATCCATCTGGAATATTTTCATCTTTTTGAATGAAGCATAGGCAAGGAATAGCCTTATAGCTTCAAGTCTTGCAACAGGTGCAAAAGTCTCATCATAGTTAATACCTTCTTCTTGTCTGTATCCTTGGGCAACTTGATGCGGCTTTGTTTCTAATTACAACACCTTCTTCATTCATCTTATTTCTAAAAACCCATCTTGTTCCAATAAGAGTTTGATTTCTTGGTTTAGGAACAAGTTGCCACACTTTGTTTCTTTCAAACTGCTCTAGTTCTTCTTCCATGGCTTCAATCCAGTCAGCATCTTGGAGTGCTTCATTTATTTTATTTGGTTCCACTTGGGATATGAATGCACTCATGAGAAAAGGGATGTTATATGCAGGCTGGGGTTTTATCAATTTGAAGAGGCGATGTAAAGATCTTTATTGGGTGGAATGATGTGGGTAATGGTAGTTTCATCATTGTTTTTGGGAGGAGAAAGAGGATTATTGGATGGAGATGGAAGGTGGCTAGAAGATGGATTACATGAGGAAATGGGATGGCTGTCAGCTAAGGGTTGGCTGTCAGCTAAGGCAAAATTTTGAGAAGGGTCATTTAAGGGATGACCATTTATTTGAAAATTTTCTTCCTCATCAATTGGATTGGAAGTGGGAGTGATTCTTTGTTGACTTGGTTGGTTTGGATTGGTTGTTGATGAGAGTGAGATAGTTCATGGTATGCGGCATAGGATGGTTGTCAGATGAGTTTCTTGGAACCATGTATGGAAGATTTGATGAATCTTGTTCATGATTGAGAACAGATGAGTCAAGAATGGGAGATGATTCAGGAAGATTATCTAGGTTTCCCAAACCTTCATCAAAATCACACAACTCAGTTACACTTTGATCATTGTTTTCATCAAAGTCAACATGAATTGATTCTTCCACAACAAGTCTTCTTTTGTTGTAAACTCTATAAGACTTGCTTGTGTTAGAGTATCCAAGAAAAATTCCTTCATCACTTTTGGAGTCAAATTTGTCCAAATTGATCTTGCCATTGTTGTGAATGAAGCATCTACTTCCAAAGTTTGTGAAAGTAAGAAATTGTAGGGACTTTGTTATTCCACAATTCATATGGAGTCTTTTTGTGGAATTTGTTGATTAGTGTTTTGTTTTGAACATACACTACGAGTAATAACTTCACCCCAAAAATACTTTGGGAGATTGTGTTCGAACGGCATTGTTCTTCTTTGCCTCACAAATTGTCCTGTTCTTCCTTTCAAAGCAACACCATTTTGTTGGGGAGTTCTTGGGGCTGAAAAATTGTGATCAATGCCTTTGGAATCACAATACTCTTCTACTCCAGTGTTCTCAAATTCCTTCCCATGGTCAGATCTGATCTTGATGATGGATGTCCCTTTTTGATTTTGAATTTTATTGAACAGCTTTATCAGACAGCTAAGGGTGTCACTTTTGGATTCAAGAAGAATAATACAAGTGAATCTTGTGAAATCATATGAAGCAGTTCAATAGGTCTTGAGGTGTCCAACTTAGTCTTGGGTTTGAATGAAGATTTCTTTTGCTTCCCACATTGGCATGCTTTGCAAAGTTTATCCTTTTTGAATGGGATCTTTGGTAGACCTCTGACAAGATTGGAATTTGCAAGCTTGGAAATGGTTTTGTGATTGAGGTGAGCCAATCTCTTGTGCCATAGCCATGACATATCAGATTGATTGAAAGACGAAGAGCGGTGAGCATTTGAGGATTCCACAATCTCTAAGTTTAAGCGGTAGAGATTTCCTTTTCTTGATCCGAGTTAGGATGACATTATTGTTTTTATCCTTAACGGTGCATTTATCCTTAGTGCAAACAACATGATATCCCTTATCACGATTTGACTTATCTTGATCAAATTGTGTTTGAGACCCTCTACATAGGACACATTTGTAAAAATGATATCTTTTGTAATAAGATTTCACGATCCTTTGACCTTAGCTTGGGAATTGTCACCAAAGGTTACATTTGGACCATTTTAGGGAATATTGTTGCAACCAGTCTTTATTGAAGGTCATATGTCTACTACAACCACTATCTAAATACCAAAGTCCTTTCCTAGGTACCTGCAAAACAGAAAGTAAATTTTATGGTACCCCTTTTTTTTATTCTTTTGGGTCCAAAGGATTAGTTTTTCTTTGGAACCCTAGCTTTGTTCATTGGTCCCTTGTTGAAGAACTGGTTTAGGGTATGATAATATGACATGATTTGCATCATGTAAGGTGTGAGGACAGTGGATTGGGATGGATTGAAGAAGTGGTTTGGATTGTTGTATTGGGGTTGGCGAAAGCTATTTGAAGAGGATGATCTGGGAGAGTCATTTTGATTTGCATGGCTTCTACCATTTGAGTATTGCCATTGAGGTTTTTGTTGTTTGGTGTATCTATGTTTGTTATAGAATCTTTGTTGCCTTGGGGTTCTTTGTTGTTTGGAAGATTTTGGTTGTCTGTCAGGCCTTGGTGTCTGTCATGCCTTAGTGTCTGTAAACCCTTGGGCATCGACAGGACTTGGCCCGACTAGCACATTCTTGCGGCTTGACTTCTTCTGTATATTGGCTCCTTTTTGAACCTAAATATACTTGCTTCCTTGAATTCTACTTGGTCCTTCCTTTGGTTGACTAGGACCACCCAAGATTTCTTTTGATTTTTCTTTGGTTTGAACGGGGTAGGTTTGAGTTTGATATTTGCGAGCTTAGGTTTTCTAGAACCATTTTTTCAATGGCCCTTTCACCAGTGGGAGGAGAGTACACTTTTGCTGATGGATTATCAGCACCAATCCCTGTTTTGTCACTGGGACGCCTTTGGGTATAGGTGAAAAGTGATAATGCTTTTCTTGACATGTTCCATGAATCTATTTTCTTTTTAAGAGCATCATTTTATTTTTCAAGATTACTGAGTTCTTGACATGTCAAAAACTTTCCCTCACACCCACACACACCTCCTGTAATTCACACGCACACTCACCAATCCTTTCCCTTTAAACTCTGTTCCAAACCAAACCCTCACCCCAAAACCTTTGCCTCCACAACAAAACACCCCTTAGTGTGTTAATTCACAAATTCCAAAATCCTAAGACTGTACTTTAGGTGTAGAATTAGTTTGTAATCACTCAAGACTGTACTTTGAGTGTATTATTTGTTTTGTAAAATCTTGAGACTGTACTTCAAGTTGTAAAAACACTTAAGACTGTACTTTAAGTGTATCCCTAGTTGACTGTACTAATTAGGAAGAGGAAGTTCAAGGAACTTGCCTGAATCAATCATTTGTAATTTTTGTTGATTAAAGATTATAATAAAATTGATCTCACTTGTCAAGATTGACAGTGGGGGTGGATGTAGGAGGAGTGAACTACGAACCACTTTAAATTCTACGTGTTATTACATTTTTGCAATCACATTCACACACTTGCATTATTTCTTTGTGTTTCTTGTCCTATCATTATTTCAAATCTCTCTTATTCCGCTGCACAATTAAACTATCATCTGACAGCTAAGCCAAAAACCATAGCTGTCTGATCATCTGCATATTAACAAAGGGCCTTTCATATATTATTGGTCAAAATTATAGTTAACAAACCAAAATAAAATAATATTCCTTTCGTCTAGAAATAATAAGAATCTTGCTTTTCTTTTTCGCATGTCTTATAATAAGAGTCTCATTTCGAAAATGACAAATAATAAATAGCGTTTTAGACAATTTTGTACTTATAATCCTTGTATAATTATAAAAAAAAAAATAGATATAGAGAAGATTATTTTTCTTAGATAGAGTCGTATACTCATTATTTTTTTGCTTGAAATATGATGGAATAAAATAAAATGGCTTATGAATCTGTCTGCATTTCTTTGTTATAAAACATAGATCAGTCCATGCAATTTTCATCATGGGTCATCCGAAAACAGCCTCTTTGTGTTTTAACTGGGCAAGGCTGTGTACATCGGACATCCCTTACCCAACCATAGGTGGAAGCGTTTGCGACATTGAGATAATGTCATTGTTGTTGTAAATAGAGAAGATTAGCAATAAAAAAAGAAGGAAAAAAAAAGAGACACGGTATATCATATTTTCACCGGTAATTACATCAGTATTGTAAATCATAATAATGTACCAAAAAGTCGTCTAATCTAATGATGAAAATAACGTTACTAAGGTCAGCTGTTTTACATGATTGATTAAGCTCAATGATAAAAATGTCCACATACTCAACTTTATCCCATTCCCATTGGCTTTATATGGAGCTAAAAATTAAATTAGGAAATATATATAGAACATAATTGTCACTAAAACGTAGCTATAAATACATAAATTCCATTTGGCTTTATTCCATTCCCATTGACCAAAGACACTGAAAATAAAAAGTACTATAAATGAATAAAGATGTCCACATACTCAACTTTATCCCATTCCCATTAGCTTTATTCCATTCCCATTGGCTTTATATATACTATAAATGAATAGACATTATTTAAAAAATTTGGCTGTCAAGAATCAATCCTTTGGAAAAAAAATGATTGAATAAGCTCAATGATAAATTAAAGATGGTGTTGGCTTTATCTAAATGTTGACATACTCAACTTTATTCCTTTCCCATTGGCCAGCAGTCCGTGTCTAAATGAGAGATGGCATTTTCTTTTTCAAATTTGTTTTTAATTAAACACAAGTTTAAAAAAATCGATATTTATTTAGGGACGGAGGGGATAGGAAGGATTTATGGATACTCTTCACAAACCAAATTTTGTAGTGGATCTAAAAGTTATTTAACAATATTAATCACTCCAAATCAGTTTCCAAATCAATTGTTTCTTTCTTTGTTTTATTTAATTATGTGTGACCGTTTGGGCTCTATCATCGATCACACCCTTGAATCATACAATTTTATTTTATTTTATTTTATTGTGTTTCCATCACATATAATAGAATTTGGGTAGTGAGAGAAATTTGTTGCTCCTACAAGTTATTGCTCGACAAATTATTTTGAAAGACTTTTAAAATGATTTTTGAAAAATAGTTTAATGGCCTGTTCACTCATAGCTTATTTTCCTAAGAAAATGAATAGACATTGGGGTAATGTTGTTGTTGTTGTAAATAGAGAAGATAAGCAATAAAAAAAGAAGGAAAAAAAAAAGAGACACAATATATCATATTTTCACCCGTAATAACATCAGTATTGTAAATCCTAATAATGTACCAAAAAAGTCGTCTAATCTAATGATGAAAATAACATTACTAAGGCCAGCTGTTTCACATGATTGAATAAGCTCAATGATAAAGATGTCCACATACTCAACTATATCCCATTCTCATTGGCTATATATGGAACCAAAAATTAAATCAGGAAATATATATAGAACATAATTGACACTAAAACGTAGCTATTGCTACTTTGTTCACATTCATGTCTCTGGGTGTGTGCCATCACAGTGTACTGGACCTGGTGAGGCAGTGCCGGAGTGGGGGAGACATCGTGCCATTGGTCTTGGGCGAGACATTCCTGGGCATAGGCCGGATGGCGACCGGTAGCCGATACATGTGGGGAGGGAGTCCCGCTATGCTGACCATGTGGTTGAGGGAGAGACTGCAGATGATGCCCGAGGTGCCAATGTCTTGTGACGCTTGGTCTTTCTCGCGACGTCCTCTGGTGATAGGGGGCAATCAGGCTGAGATGGAGCTGGATGGCCAGACTTTGCACGCATCACTTGCGATGGTGGGTTCCCCATTAGAGATTCTGAGACTTGTAGGACCGCTCGGGAGGGTCTATTGATCGTCGAGTGCGGGTGTCTCGCACGTCTTTCTATATTCCATCATTGGTTGCGCGCGATGCAGTGGAGCGAGATGCCATTGGCCCGATCGAGTTATGTTGCTACCTTTGAGGTGGGATCTCTGCGGATGGAGGATCCTTCGACGCTATTGCGATCACCGGTGGTGGCAATACACGTCCTTTCTGCCCGGGGTTCTCTTTCACCGGAGAGAGAGGGCATTGCGTCGGCCTTGATATCTGAACCGAGTACGAAGAGTGCATGGGGAGACACATATGGCTATCTTGTGGAGACGGAGTGGTGTTGGGTGCGATCACACAGACGGCTCAACCTTTAGGAGGACGAAGCGAGGGCTAACCACAGGAATCGTATCGGCGATGCCATGGCTGATTATGTGGCAAGTGCTTGATCGGGAGGCCAATCAAAGCACTATGATGATGGCTCGAAGCGAGGCGGCTCGAGACGAGCTAGAGAAAGGGCTGCGTTGACGGCCGCGGGCTTGACGGAGGCGTCGGGAAGAGTCCACGAGCCGGGTAGAAGGCCTACGGAATATTTCTGCGAAGGTGAAGAACACTCTCAAGGAAAAGGGAAAGGGAAGAAGGATGAAGGACCTAGTATGGGAAACTAGGTTGACCTTCTTTGTCGAGTATCCATCCATTGTCATTGCAGACACATTAATTGATTAATGTTTTATTGTAGTTTTGCTAGCGTGTAGCGAGTCAAGAGTTGACCGTGCTTGAACTCATCAAAGAATGTTTTAACCGTTATGAATTTGTAGGTTAAATGAAAAGAGTTTTTCGAAACACAAGCAATTGATGCTTATTGTATTTTTGCTTTTTTAGACCGAACCAAAGATGGTGCCCTACGTTCCCCTTTTACAATTGGACTAAGGGGCTCAGGTCACCGTAGTTCGACACTTTTAGGTGAATTTGAGAAAAACAAAGACAAAAGAAGTGCGACCCTGTTTTTTACCTGGATCA
Source organism: Adenophora triphylla var. japonica (assembly GCA_022495995.1). Classification (NCBI taxonomy): domain Eukaryota; kingdom Viridiplantae; phylum Streptophyta; class Magnoliopsida; order Asterales; family Campanulaceae; genus Adenophora; species Adenophora triphylla. The sequence goes on along the minus strand of JAFEMH010002138.1, from coordinate 352,949 downwards.
TTAGCGGGAATGTATCCAGTTGGGTATTACTCTTTTAGCACTTTAATTTACTGAGGGGACGGTGTATGGGGAAAGAGAGTTGACTCGTGCTCCTCCTCAAACGAAGTATCTGCGGAGCTTGCTTCCGTTCACGGGGTTAACGAAAGGGTTTCCGTCCAAATCTGCTAGCTTCATGGCTCCTTCGGAGAAGATTCTTTGTACCACGAACGGTCCTATCCAGGTAGGCTCCCACTTTCAGAGGGGATTGGTCTGCGTAGGAGGCTTTTCCTTTAGCACCAAGTCACCTTCCCTGATGTCTCGGATCTTGACTTTCTTGTCGAATGCTCGTGCCATTCTGCTTTGGTAGGCTCGAGTATGTTCCATGGCTTTCAATCTGCGCTCGTCGAGTAGAGCAAGTTCGTCGTGACGGCTCTGTAGCCATTCGACTTCATTGATCCCGTTTTCCAAGAGGACTCGGAGGGATGGAATTTCTAATTCCACGGGCAACATCGCTTCCATTCCGTAGGTAAGTGCGAACGGAGTCTCCCCTGTGGCAGTTCTGACTGATGTTCGGTATCCCCAGAGGGCTAGATGTAGCTTTTCGGGCCATTCCCGACCTCTGGTGGTCATCTTTCTGATTATCATGGCGAGAGTCTTGTTGGCTGCCTCAACTGCACCATTGGTTTGTGGTCTGTAAGGAGAAGACCTGTGACGTGTGACTCTGAAGGAGTGGTCCTTTGTGAACTTCGTTCATTAGCTCGCTGGCTTTTTCTTTGTTTACACACCGAAGGAGTGGTCCTTGGTGGCGCTTCTTGTACAACATACCCCCCAGAATGACGAAATGGGATGCCAGGCGTTTTAATGCCATCATGTTTTTGGCTTTGATCCCTTCTTTGTATTTTCCATCTTCACTTGTGAAGGAAGCTTCTCCGCTTTGGAGGTACTGGTAAATTTGATTGTACCAAGGTTCGTCGATCGTTTCTTTTTCTTTTTCGATCTCACAGCAATAGGCGGGTGTTTCCCGTCTGCCTATTCTGAGGGGTTTCTTGCTTTCCCTTCGGGAATTTCGACAAGAGAGGCGAGGTTGCCGGGGCTTCTGCGAAGCGGTTTCCTGTCTCTTGGCAAATAGTGAAAAGAGATGTCCTTGAGCGAGCAATGAGTTCCTCCATGTACGCGTGGTACTTCGAAGGCCGAGAATCTACCGTCTTCCATTTGTTGGATACTTGATTGATGATCAATCTTTGAGTCTCCATATACATCCGGCTCCAAGATGTTGCGCTCGAGGCGGCTTCCAAACTGCTGCACAGCTTCATATTCTATGGCTGCATTGTTGGTTGCTTCAAAATTCGGCTTGATGGCTATGGGAGTATGCTCGTCCTTGGGATCGACAAGGAGCATTCCAATGCCATTCCCCTTCTTGTTGGCTTGCCCCATCGAAGAAGAGTTGCCGGCGGTTTGCTTATTTGTCAAGTGAAAAGATTACGTCGTCAGGAAATTGCGGATCGGGACCCTTAGGTTCCTTTGCTCGGGAAGTCGGCAAGGCGATCTGCCATTACTACGCCCTTTGTTGATTTTCGACCATGTACTTGATGTCGAACTCGGCCCGGGAAGAATGACCACTTGGCTAGCCGCATTGACGGGGATGGCTTGTCAAAGAGATATCGGATGGGGTCCACTTTGGAGACCGGGAGTGCGAATGCGGACCGCATGTAGTGTTTCGGTTTCCCTACTAGCCATACGAAGGCGGTACAAGTTTTCTACGATCTTGAGTATTTGAGTTCACTTCCTTGAAGCTTTCGGCTTACGAAGTAGATTGCATGCTCAACCTTGGAATCTTTACTGTTCTTGTGCCTGACATTGCTCCGATTGACGTGTACATTCTTGTCGGATACGGGAGTAGTGGCTTGTCTTCATGTGGCGGAGCACGAGAATTGGGGGGATTAACCAAGTAGGTCTTGATCTTCTCGAAAATTTGTTTGGCACTCGGAGTCCCATTTGATGTCGGCATTCTTTTCATCGGTTTGAACATGGGCTCGCAGAGAGATGTCAAGCTGGTTGATGAAGTGGCCCGATGTCTTGAAGTCTTCCCATGAAGCTTTTTACTTACATCGGGGTTTGAGGCGACTTCATGTCGATGATGGCCTTGATTTTCACGGGATCGAAGCTTCGATACCTCTTTACGTAACCATGTACCCCGGTACCTTGCCGCGCTTGGCCGAAGGTGCACTTTGCCGGGTTGAACCTCATGGAGTGCTTTACGAGTCTGTTGAAGAACTTCCTCGGACTGTCATGTCTTGCATGTCGATCCCTTGGAGTGGAGGATCATGTCGTTGACATATACTTCGATTTCTTTGTAAATCATGTCATGGAAGAGAGGCACATTGCGGCCGGGTAAGTAGCCCCGGCGTTCTTCGACCGAACGGTATGGCCGTGTAATAGTATGTCCCCACGGAGTGGTGAAGAGCGATCTTGGCACGATCCTCCTCGGACATCTTTGCTCTGGTTGTATCCGGCGAACCCGTCCACGAAGGACTTTACCCGAAATTTGCCATGGTATTGACCGGCATATCGATGTTAGGCGGTGGGAAATCATCTTTAGAGTGGCCTTGTTGAGATCCCGGAAATCTACGCGACATCGACCTTTCCGTTGGCCTTGGTGACCGTCACGATGTTGGAGAGCCAAGTCGGGTACTCAATCACTACGATAAACCAACTTGAAGCATTTTCTCAATTTCTTCTTTAACTTGCAAGGACCACTGCTGGCTTGATCTTGCGCGGCTTACATTTGACGAGGCTTGGATTCGGGATCCGGGGGAATTACATTGCTCCACGATTGAGGATCGAGTCTGGCATGTCTGATATGACCGGGCGAACACGTCCACATACTCCCGGAGGAGGCTTATCGGGGCTTCTTTTACGCATCGGCGAAAAAGCGCCCACTTGACTTGTGTCTCTTTAGGCTCTTGCACTCACCCCGGAGTTCACTTTGGTCATAACCTCTTCGGCGGCTTGGGCCCGGTTGTCCTCTTGGTCAACTACACGCTCGAGAACTTCTTTAATGTATTGTTCGTTTAATGTGTACGCTTCTTTATCAATTGAATTATTAACGTCTTTTAAGTTGTTTGTTAACTTATCGGTTGTTAAAGTGGCAATGAGAGGATACTCAGAAAGGTCGAGACTTTTCATTAAACAAGAACGGGGAATACATGATTGGCTACAACATTATAGTCCTCAGGCGTAAGGCCGTTGGATGACTCGAGAGGGCTGGACTCGACGACGGGGCGGCTCGAGAGGGTTTGAGACCGGGTTTAGGGAGATGTGGGTGCGGGCCCGGCTTGTCTTCCAATTGCACTGGCTTGCCCTTGGTCCGGTGAAAGTTACCCAATTCTTCGGTGGCATTCTTGGATGCTTGATGAGGGTGCGGGGATCGAGGAAGCAGCCTTGGCTCTTTGTCCCTATCATGGCGATCATCATGCTTTGTTGTCGGAGCCCTGATCGATCAAGTTGGGCAACTCCATGACTTCTTCAAACAGGACTACGTAGAGTGGTCCTTTGAGCGTCTTCTATGAATTACGGTTCCTTACGCTTTGGACTTCTTGTCTCGAATGTGGCCTCGGCGGGTGATCCAGAACAACTTGTTTCCCACGGAGAGTACCTTGAGTTGCTCCTCCAAGTGCAGGATTCCCTTGAATGTGTACTCATCTTTGGAGGCTGTGGTGGCGGTTGGTCTAGGGTAGAGGCTGTGATGTCGAGGAACGCTCCACTTATCGGATTAGATTTGAGTCCTACGAAACGCTTGAGGTCCGTGCTAGGCTTGTTCCATTCTTCCTGTAGTCTTGGTGCGACTATTCCTGCTTCTTTCTCATCTTCATCGGTTCAGCTGTCGGTCCCCTCGGTTACTGCTGTCGGTTCCGCCGTCGGTCCCCTCGGTTCTGGCTGTCGGTTCATGTCGGTTCCCCTCGATTACGCTGTCGGTTCCCTTGTCGGTCCCCTCGGTTCGCTGTCGGTTCCCTTGGTGAAGTAATGAGCGAGGTCAAAGCTGTAAGGTCGGAGGTTGGGTGTGCCGTCGGAGGTTCCCCTTTTGCGAGGCTGCTTTGCCTTGGTGCGGGCGAGCCTTTTGTCTTCCTTGATGTCGGCGGTGTTGGCACGTAGCGAAGCCACTGGACCGTGGTGTGGTCCTTGACTTCGATGACTTGGTGTTGGCCTTGCGGCCTTTTGCGAGCCCCGATCTGGGATGAAGTTCATGAGTTTCATCATCCTCGTGGCGGGAGGAATACGATCGTGAGGCAGTGGAAGGTCCACGTTGCATATTTGGATCTTGGAGGTCTCGAGTGAATCCAGTTAATGGCATGTCGTCATTATGCTTGATTTCCAATCTTGGAATGTCGTTGGTCTTTGGTCCTCGGTGGTGACAACGTCGCCGTAGGCGTGGTTAGCTCGTTGCCTTGCATGAACTTGAGGCAGTGAAGGGTGGATGCCACGCCATTGATTTGATGCGACGGGGACGCCCCGGGATGGGCTGTGAAAGTGATTGGAATGTCAACACTTGGAATTCGGTGGGGATCGCCCGCTTGCAGAACCCGAGATGTTGAGAGTAGCAACCCAGAAGCGTACGGGAAGTAGAGTCGTAGGCCTTGACGGTGTGGGTGAAGGCTTAAGATGCAGTGGGCTTGATGTCAAGCGAGGTCCATCATCTTGGCGGGCAAGACATTCATTCCGGAAACCTCCGTCTACCAACACGCGGGGAAGGCGACGCTCGTCCAGTGGGTTTGTGATGTAGAGCGGCTCATTGTGATCGGCCCCAAATTTTGGAAGGTCCAAATACGTGAAGGTGATAATGTTGCCATAGTGGATGTTGCCGATCATTTGAATGACTTCATACGGGGTTGCGTCCACGGGGACCATGGTACGGGCCGGGCTTTCCTCTAGCTTGAGCTTGTGAGGATAAGAGGAGGTGGCCGAGACGAGGGAAATGTTCGCACAGTACGCTTGGCGAGTGAGGATCGGGTCCTCTTTCAAGGAATTTGCGTCTTCGAGTGGCCGGATTGCAATTACGGCTCCGTCGGCTTTTTGGTGGCCTTAGGTGGTAATGCATGGATTTGACCCGATCGGGTTAGAACGGCGACATCGGGTTTGGTCCCTTACGAGCAGTGCTCACGAGTTGAGCCATAGTTAGAGGAGGATTCCTCGTAGCATAGGGCCATATGTCTTCCCTCAACTCATTGATTGTGGATGAATTCTGGGAGCTTCGGCGGCTTGACGGATTACGTCCCGGGATCTTTTGGCTTGGATGCCTCTGCGGGGAGGTAGCCTACGGTTTGGCGCGGTTGTTCGAATGTCGAGTGCACAACGGTGGTTGCACGAGGCCCGAAGCTGTGCGTTGCGACCCTCGGGGAGGTTGGAGAGTTCTCGGCTCAAGCGAACGGTCTCCTTGATCTCTTCACGGTATATCGCGTTCCTTTCCTTCTTCTTGAGCATACTCGGGGCATTACGGAGTTGGGTGCAGCGATACTCATGGTTTGCTAGTTTTCCTCCACTCTGGGCCCGGATCAACCTTCTTGCGGCGGAACTGCGTCGAGAGTTAATGCTGCGTTTCTTCCCATGTGAGAATAGCCGGTGCTTCTTTGAGCTGCGTGCGGCGGTCTAGGTAAACCTCCATCGGGAGAGTTTTCTCCTCTGCTTTATCGAGTGGCGGGTATGTCGGAAGGTGAGTACACGGCTTCCCGAACATCGGCCCATGTGGTAGTTCTTTGTCCAGTTGATCGTTTACGTAAACGAAGGTGTAGGCTGTGGAATTTCCACTGAGTAGTTGCTCGAGGCAATTTCCATCCTCCTCCTTTGTTTTTAAATAGACCTTCCTCCACGAGTTGGCCTTTCAATTTGAGTGCGGAAATGATCCGTTCCCATCCTCCCGGGACCCTTGGGAGTCCGGTTTTGTTGACTTTATGCCCGACTTGGAAGAGAATGGTTTCATCGTCTTCATCGTCGCTTTCACGAGAGAACTTGCTTTCCTCGGGAAGGTAAGCGGCGGGATTCGTTCTGCTTGTGTCGTTCCATCTCCTAGGTCATTGGGACCGTTGACCACCCTTGCACAGCGAGAGGGGTTGGATGAGAACAGGACGGTAGTCGGGGAAGTTGCCATGAGCAAAACTCTTGAGGTCGGGCGGTCTAGAGTGGCCTCTAGCTTTGCATCTGAAGAATTTGCTGTGACACTTTAAGGGCTTGGTCCTGTAGGTCTTTCGAGCTTGGTCTTCGTCCCAAAGATGACTTTCTTGAGCGGCTAGTTCCATGAGAGCTTTCCTTGCGAGACCTAGGCGGTCTCCGTAGGTGCGCATCGTCCCGGCTAGTGTCGAACCGTGATTACATTCAAATCGCCGAATGGCGGAACACTGGATTACATTGACGAAGGAAGTCGGGTGGGACATTCCATGCGGCCTTCCTTGATCTCGATCACCAAGAAGTTTGCCCATATACGCTTGATTGACCCCACGGGGGTATTGAATTCTGCAATGTTGACGGTCTCGTGATCTCGCTCGATCGCCAAGTCTATCAAAGCTAGCGATCGTGCGCGGGATGTACGAATCAGGGCCGTGACGGTGGGAGCGAATCAAGCTGGAGCATGTTGATCTTGAGGTGGTCATTTCTGTGTCGGAAGGCGGCTACGCCTTGCGGGGAAGACTTTCACGAGATGTTTCGGGGTGGGCTGCCGGAAGCGTTCCCGAGGTTGATCGACTTATAGCGGGGTGAGGAGCTTGGTCTCCTTATTTGTTGCCCTTGGCCTTAGCGGCGCTTGAGGGTATAAGCTTGGCGACGGCACGGGCCGGTTGCAGCCAGTGAGGCTGGTACTCGGAAGTAGTGATGAGCTCACGAGCTCGCTTTGCCGGGGCCTCGTTTACCGTGAGCGGGCGGTCATCGAGGTGACCTTGGTGTTGCGAGAATCGATAACAAGGACGGGATCCTTGGCTTCATCGGGATATACGGAATAGATGATATTGACGAAGTCGTCGTCATTCACTTGATCGAGAGGGATTCCTCATTGCGTGAATCACGTGTTTCCAATTATCGGATAGGCTGTCTTGGACGTTGAGCTTGACAATTTCCATGGTATTGGAACCTTGGTCGTAGGTGACTGATCGGAAGGAGTTCCGTCCTCAGCGAGCATGTGAATGCGAGAGGTACGCTTGCGGGTGCACGCGTCCTCGACTCCGGAGAGTCCAGATTCATCGTCATTCGATCGTTCAATCCCGGGTGTAGGGACGTATTGCGTCCGGTTGCGTTGTTGGAGCGGCTAGGAAAACATCATGCTCTTCGTTGGAGAAGAGGGGTGCGGCGAGGTAGTTCCTCGTGGAGGACATCCCATACAACTTCCATGCATTCATCACGAGAATGACGGTGCTTGTTGACCTTTATCACGAAAATCTCTTCGCTGGCGGGGCAGAGAGTTTGTTTGGAGAATGCGACGAATCTCCGATTGGAGGCGGGGGTTTATGTGCCCTTATCATGGCGATGTTCGGCGTTTCCTTCCAATCTGCCTCCAAATGTTGGAAACGACAGTTGAACTTGATGTATCGGGCGCTTCGAGTGCACTGCTCGAGTACGTTTACATAGTTAGCATCTCCGGACTACGAGGGATTCGATGAGATTTGCCCGGTAGTCCCTTGGTTGATTCGAAGGAGGTACCCCGGTGCACGAGTGCGGACACGCAGCTCTTGTCTCGGCTTCGTTTCCTATGAGGAAACTATCCCCTCGGATGACTTCAAGATCTCCTGCTTGGGTTAATGAATTTAACACAACGATGGAGAGTGGAAACTATGGCTTTCATGTGGTGTAGCGAGGGCGTCCCAAAAGAGCTGTGAACTCGGATGGAATGTCCATCACGTGGAATTTTCTTTGGAACCATTTGGGTTTCGAACCGTAGTTCCAGAGTTACCGTCCCAGGATGGGACGAGACGAGTTGTCGTAGGCCTTGATAGTCCGGCGACGGAATCGAGGTGGCTTTCATGGATGCGGAGAGCTCGCATCATGCTTTGAGAGGAGGACATTAACGGCTGACCCGTTATCTACCAATACTCCGGGGAGTGATATGGTGTTGAGTTTGAGAGTGATGTACGAGCTTCGTTGTGCCAGGCGTCTCTCGGTAAGTCTTCGTCACGAACGTGATCATGCTTTGCCATACGAGACGGGAGTCGTAGATCTCGTCTCTATCCGTAGAAGGAGAGTCATCCGGCCATCCGTTTCTGTCTTCCTCTTGCGAGGTAAAGCCTTTCTTTGGAACCTCGGGAGTGTGTTGAAATTGCACTGTGGCGGTTGCCGCCCTTAGTTAGCACATTGATCGAGTGCGATTGCCAAGGCTGACCTTGATCTTCCTTTACCGGTCCGAGCTCGGAAGTTGGACAAATTGAATCTTGGGCGATCCCGCGGAGGTTAGGCTTCGGCGCGATAAGATTACCAAGATCCGAGGTATTCCGGTGTCCCGGGGCACTCCGGTTTCGGCGGGACTTTTCGGCGGAGCGGTTACGTGGCACTCTTCTTGGGCACCCGCTCAATGGAATTCACCTTGTTATTGTTCGGAAAGGGGTTTCCGAGCGTGTGGGCCCACGGGGCGCTCTAACTTGCCTTCTTCTATCAAGTTACGGATTTCGTATCGTAACCCCAAACAATTGTCGGTGGTATGGCCGTGATGCGATGGAAGGCGCGATATTTGCTCTTGTCCGCATTGGCTACGGGAACTTTGGGTTTGTAATTGGCGACGGGCTTAAGGAGACCCTCCTTGATTAACCCTTCCGGCATCTTGCTCGGTGGCATGTCCAACTTGTCGAAGTGTACGGGCCTTACGAGTAGAAGCTGTTGCTTTGCGGGGCCAGGTTTACATTTTGTTGTCCACGATGGGCGTAGTTGACGGACGTATCTTTCCCTTTGCCGGGGCCGGTGCGGGATTGAATGCAGCTGTTGAGCGGTATACGTATGGGTGCGGTAGCCAACTTTTCCTTGAGATCCTTCTCGAAGCTGTGAGCCGGCATTGACCATGGCCGGAGATGCAGGAAGAAATTGTGGCTGATGAGAGTTCGATGGACGGTCTTAAGCGGGACTTGAAGATCCGCATCTGTTCGTCTTTGGAGAGTGGCTCCATGATCTCGGAGAGTTTCAGCTCCATCTCTTGTAGAATTCCCCAACACTTTCATTCGCTTTACGCTCGGTGGTGATTAAGTCCTCGCGACTTGTTTCCCACTCTAAGTTGGATCTGTGCCGCTCCGGGGAAGATGTTGCGATACGTTCCCAGTGTGGCGATCCGCGAGCTTGACCCTCGAAACCATCGTAACGGCTGAACTTTTGAGCGTATCTTTGGAAGTGGTCGGCCATTTCTTTGGAGGGTTGCTCCTTTTGCTCTCATGCAGAACGTAGGTGTCGACGTGCGTTTGAGGACATTCGGTTCCATCGAATCGGTCCACCTCCGGCATTACGAACTTGGCGGGGAGAGGCGTGACCATTCCGGATCTGTGGATTTGAGTGTTTCTGCTTTGAGGTGCTCATGGTGGCTTTCGGGTCTTTCATGCTCGACCATCAGGCTAAGGTTGGGTCCGGTGGTGGGCTGTGAGGCTCGGCGCGGGTGCTACCACGTGAGCGGTAGTGATAGGAGGTGGAAGGCTTGGTATATGAGAATATACGGGAGCCTTTTACGAAGCTGTATCGGGGTTTGTCCCGGTGTTTAGGGATTCATGTATAGGCAACGGGGACGAACCGGGAGGGTATTGAGGGATATTGGCATCCTGAGATGGCCCGGTGCGTGGTGATATTGAGTGATGGGCGTAGCACTTTGGGGCGACCAAAATTGACGGGGTTGCCACGAGAGGTGGCAACATGGAGCCTAGGTCATTTGTTTCCTTGGTTGGAAGGCATCCCGTAAGTTGGCGGGGAGGAACACGATTGAAGGTTTGGTGAGCTGGTTTCGGGGAATCGTCATCCTCGACCGGGACAAAAGTACCGTCGGCGGGGATAGCTACTATACCACGCTCATTCGAAGGCTGTACCACGAAATTCCGGCGATCTTCTTTACGCCTCTTGTGAACCTCACAAGCCCGGATGGCTTCTTCCAATGTCATATACATTACCGGTGGCGGGGTCCTTCCCGTCACGATTTCTCGATGAGCTAGACATGTCGGAAATTCTGGGCCGAGGCCGAGGGAACCGAAGAAGCTGTACGACGCTGCCGTTGCGTGATCTTTGGCAAGGCGGGCCCGAAATCTAAACCACTTTCTGCTCGCTGCGGGGAACGAAAGGAAGGGTTTAGGCTTCGGAAAAGGGTATTTGGCTCAAGGTTTCGGGCTTGTCCAATGTGCAGTTACCGATTAATGTTTACTTAAAGCACGTTTTCTCAGAGTCCTAATTGGTTGGAAAAGAGCGCGTCTTCTTTTTCGCAACTAATCCTAGAGCTCTAATCAGTGGATCTCGTCACTACGCTTATAAGCCCCTCGTTTCCATTGTAGATCATCTTTCTCAGGACGGACTATCCCGAGCGAGGTCTGATAAGGCAAGCGAGTTCCACCGACAAAGGAAAAAGTGAACTTAAGGCTAGCTGATCACGCAAACTTTCAACGTGTGTGACGTACGGGCCACGGTCGAAGTCAACGTCCTTAAGTTAAGGCGGGGATCGTGCCAAAATTTGGGCATGACCTCTCCTGACTCGCTTGTGCGAGAGACCTTTAGCTTTTTAGCGTTGGCCAAGTTGTGGCTGATACATACGGTGAGGTTTGGTGACACGGCGTCACATTGAACCTTCGGGTATACTTTTCGGCAGAGCTCCGCGTCAAAGTCAAGGCTGAAAAGCTCAAGACTTCGGGTCGGGAACGACCTTTGGTCTCAAACTCTCGAGCTTGACTCGGAGCGGGGCCCGGCGTAAAAAACATACACTTAGGCTTTATGACACGAGCTAAGCCAAAAACCAACCGGGGTCTTGGAAAAAGTGTGACACAAAGAGTGCATGGCTTACACGGGCTAGGATGGGATGTTTGGGACGACCCCGTGCGCCCCCGAAAGGCATACGCGAGCCAATCGGAGTGCAGCGATAAGGCCATCCCGGGTTAGGGGTTGTAGTGTGCGGTGTACCGAGGCGGCAAGTGCACGTGAAGTGCGGTGTTACGAGGCAGCAAAAGCGCGTAGTGTGCGGTCACTAAAATTCTTTTTCTGAGTGAAAACAGAGATTTTTCAGAATGTGTCTTAAAGAATTTATGATGCACAGTTCAAAAGACAGCATGAAAATCAAACATGAATGGGGATGGACAAACATGGTAAGATTTTGAAAAGTTGACAATGTAATGCCTTTGAAACAAAAACCGTTCGAGGTTTAAAGGAACTCACACACACGAAAACGAGGAAGGGTAAACGAAAGTTTGACCCACGGAAGGCTTTTTTGAAAACATCGGCGGTTTTGAAAAAGTATCTTTTTCCCCAGCGGAGTCGCCAACTGAAATTACCCGATCTTTTTCGCGCGCCGGGCGGGGGCGCGGAAAAGGCGGTTGTCTTTCGCGGAGGGTTGGTGTCTGAGACCTCGCTTCATGGGAAGGAACAAAATGAGGAGTCGCCACGCGGTTTTTGTATTTTGAGCCCAAACGTTGAGAAACGGCTATTGTGAAAAGGTGTCGTTTTTATTGGTAGCAAAAACTTAGGAAAAGGCTTTGAAAACGGGGATCATTTTTATTGGCAGCAAAAACGAGTAAAAAGCTTTTTTTGTACCAGAGATTGTTAGGTTCGGAGGTCAAGTTACGTTTCGGGTAGAGTATTACGAGATCGCCCGAAACGCCTCGCATGACGAGTCTTTCTACCTTTCTCGAAATCGTGTGTGTGTGTGTGTGTCTTTTGAAATGGGGGCTTGAATGACAAGCTTAATCTTGGTTTGAATGACAAACGTTTGATTAGGTGACTTTTGAAAAGACGAGCGTTTGAATGACAAACGTCGGTTTGAGTTGAAATGAGCGTTTGCGTGACAAACGTCGACTTTGAGTTGAAATGAGCGTTTGCGTGGCAAACGTCGACTTTGAGTTTGAAAAGAGCGTTTGCGTGGCAAACGTCGATTTTGAGTTTGAAAAGGAGTTCGAAGGTCGAACTCCGGTTTTTTGAACCGGGAATGTCATTGTTAACGATTTTTACGGGAAAAATGCGTATTAAATGATTTTAAGTGTCAAATGGCGGCTTTGAGTTTGAAGATGAGCGTTCGGAGGCCGAACGTCATTTCGCGCGTTTTGAAAGAGAGTTCGACGGACGAACTCCGGTTTTGAACCGGGCATTACATTGTTAACGATTTTTACGGGAAAAATGCGTATTAAATGACATGCGATCAACGAATCGGGTTGCGACTCGGACTTTGAAAAGTAAATACTATCACGATCCAAACGGGTCGGACATGTAAATGACAGTATTTAAAGCAATGTCAACGGAATCAAACGATCCGGAATCGTAAATGACGATCGACGAGGCCAAACGGCTCGGAATTGTAAATGACGATCAACGAGGCCAAACGGCTCGGAATTGTAAATGACGATCAACGAGGCCAAACGGCTCGGAATTGTAAATGACGATCAACGGATCGATCGATCCGGAATGGTAAATGACATAAAAGTAAACGGAACGGGGTCGGAACGCCGTTTTAACCCGTGATTACTTCTCTTACGGAAAGAGAAGAGGATCGAGGGGATAAAACGTATCGGACCCCGTTAGACGGAGGCGTCTACATTTTGATAACGACGTTCGAAACGGTTATAGCGACTGGCGCGTAAACCGAGACGGAACGGGAGATTTAGAGAGAGGGAGTTATACCTATGGCTAGGGTCGACTCCTTTGGCTCGGGAGGTGTGTATGGGACACGGAAAGTGATTCGAAAGGTTGTTTCGAAGTTGTAAGGTGCGTATTTGATCGAAATACGAAGGTTTCACGCGAATCGAGACAGAACGGGAGCTCGGGAGGGGTGAAAACCAGTTTGGACCGTGGGGGTGGTGAAATTTTGGTGTAAAAATTCTCTCTATTTGGCTTTGACAGCCATTTCTATTTATAGGTGAAATTTGCAGTAGGAGTCCGGACGGACTTGGCCTGAATCCAGGGGGTTTTGTGGTATTTTGAGAATTTGAAGGACTTGCTGGCAATTTCAGAAAATGTGCACAGTGAGTCCGGCCGGACTTGGCTTGCAAACCAGGGGCATTTTGGTCTTTTCCATTTGAATTTGATTGAAGGGTGACTAGAGGGAGGTGGCATGGCTGCCACGTGCCCCTCTGAGTCACCAGCTTCATGGGAATTTGTTCCCCGGTCCCGGTTTTGTCCGTTTTTTAAAATAACAGTCCGGGAAATGTCCGAAACGCCCCCGGAAAGTGCCGGAAAATGCGTTTTTCAGGGAAAGCCATACTTTTACGTGAGATGACACGTGCTAAGTACGGTTCGACGTCGGGATGCACGGGGCAGTCCCGGGACGTCTCGTTGGCACAGCAACGGGGAGTTTAACGAGTTCCGGTTAACCTGGAGCGGGCCAGTTAACGGATTTCGGTTAACTTTCTGACGGATTTGGACGATCCGGATTTGGGTACTTACAATAAGCCCCTCGTATTCCACCTGTATTTCGACCTCCCAGGGTGGACAGCCCCGGGCGAGGGTCCTATAGGGCAAGCGGGTCCCACCGACCGAAAGAGAAACGATCCTAAAAGTCTGGCGGGTAATCGAGTCTTAACGAGCATTCGATGTAAATTACGGACAAAGCTGACGTCAAAGTCAAGATCATGTCCGAGAGCTCGACAGTAAAGTCGGCATGATTTGGACTGATAAATGTCCACGATTGATCTTGACTTTTCGTCAATTAGGCCGTAATTAGGCATGGAATAATCATTAATCCTTGATGACCCAGTGTCAATGCTGGGAGTCTGTGTATAATTTGTGCCAGTCAGAGCCAAAGTAAAGGCGCCGGTCAATATCTTGGTCAAAGTCTGCGGCGGAAAATCGGCAGAACTTCGACTGATTAGGGTCCCCGAAAGATATTGAGTCGGTATGCCGACAAAGGCTTGAAAGGAAAGGTCTATACACAGACAGGGCATGACACAGACCGAACTAAAAACCAACCGGGTCTCGGACAGACTGTGTCACGGACAAGTGCATGGTCGACACGAGGCTCCATGGGATGTTTGGGTAGTCCTGTGCTTGCACCGAGAGGCGTAATAAGACCAAACGGGCCGCGACAAGGATTTCCCCGGGTTAGGGACGTAGTGTGCAGTGTAAGGTCACGTGCGCGTAGTGTGCAAGCAGTCTATCTTCTTTTTCTGAGTAAAATAGAAAAATTTTATGTGTCTTAAAAATATGATGCATGATTTTTTTTTTGAAAATTTTCCTTTTTTTTTTTTTGAAAATTTTTTTTTTGTAAATTTTTTTTTTGAAATGAGCACATAAGCACATAAGCACGAAAATTCCGACAGTTAGGGACATGATTCCGACAGTCAAAATTTTGACTTTTTCCGAGGCGGCCAAAACAACACGAAAAATGTGCAAAAATCAACACACACACACAAATGATTTTTAAAGCCGGGATGGAAGCTTGACCCTCAAAAGCTTTTTTTTTTTGAAAACGATGATACCGGTACGTGGGATTGTTAGACCACAATTTATCCCCGACTCGTGTTAGGAGGCGATAACGGGAAGTTTAATGGTTTCCACCAATATACCAAATACCATTTTTTTTAAAGCTCAAATTATCCCCAGCGGAGTCGCCACTGTGATGATGTGCCACCTAAAATTTCTCGCGGGGAAAATTCGATTTTTTGCGTTTCTTTGAAAAAACCAAATAAAACACGGAAAAAGAACGGAGTCGCCACGCCATTTTTGTTTTAAGGGCCAAAACTTTGAAAAATGCCCGAGATTAGAGATTTGGGTTCGGAGGTCATGTTACACGCCGGGAAGGACGTTAGTGTGCACCCGGAATGCCTCGTAAAACGAGTCTTCCAAGCTGAAAATCATTTGTGTGTGTGTGTGTGTGTGTGTGTGTTTTGGCCAAAATAAGTTGAAACTCAGAAAAGTAAAAATTGGGATGTCTTTTTAAGACTTTAAACTGATCCCATGATTTTTTGGAAGATTTTTGGGTTGAGATTTGGTACTCAAAAGACCTTTTGAAGTTGAGAGTCACTTCTGCCAAAATGAAAAAGGCAGTGGACCTTTGATTTTGAAATGGATTCAAGGGTCTTAAAACTTCATAATATGGATAAACTCAGAGAATGAAAGTTGTTCCAGACACCTTAAATAAGATTTTTGCGAAGGAATTTTCCATTTTGGAGAAGATTTGAGGGGTCAAAATCTTCTGGAAATCTCAGATATGAAATCTGGATTTCCAGAAGCTGATGAACTGGCCTCTAAAAGAAAATTTTAAAATAGGAGTTTTACTCACCCAAAAAATAAAATAAAAATATGTCTGGAAATCTCTGAATATTGTCTACAAAAAGTGTTTTGTAGTCAACACCAAATTCCAAGTTTATCTGTGTCCAAAAATTAAGACAATGGACTGGGATCTTGGAAAATTGCTACTGGACAGCAACTTCTCAAGAAAGAAAATATGATTTTAAAGGGGGTTTTTGCATCCATGCTTGTCCCCATTTCCCTAGGTTTTGTTTAGTGATCACTTGACATTTTAGTGGTGAATCAACTATACCAAACCATCCTTGGGGTACATTAGGACTAAGCACTTCATTTGCTTGGGAAGGGGAATTTTATCCTTTGAAATCAAGATTTGGTGCTTGAAAATGGTTTTTAGGGTTTTGAAAATGTGTTTTCTTTGCAAGAAAGTAAGAACACTTTGAACAAAATGTTGATCCTTGTAGAAGATCATCCATGGAGATGAACTTCCATGGTGATCTTCTTGGATCTAAGACAAGAAGATGAATGAACTACATTTTGTAGCTTGAAAATGCATGCATGGATGAGAGATTTAGGGTAAGAAGAGGGAGGTTATACCTATCTTCTTTGTATTTTGGGGCTTTGGCTTGAATGTATGAGAGTTTGAGGCTTTGAATATGATGGTGAGTGAGTGAGATTTGGGAAGATAATCAAGAGAAAAGAGTGACAATTCAAGGGAATTCTCACTATTTTCTCAAGTATTTTCGCCAAGGTGCAACTGTGAATTGTGTTCTTCTCCCCTTTTTTTTTGTGACTTGAGGGCTCAATTTATAGCCCTCTGAAAATTACAAACCCATCCGCGTGGACAGGACCTGCACCATGCACTGTTCATTAAATGCTGCTCCAGGCTTTGGACACAAGGAATAATCTTTTCAAAATTCAAATTAATCAGCCAGTTTTTGTTTCCAGCCATTTCTTTTTTTGGTTTTTCTTATTTCTTTTGCTTTTTTGATTCCTTTCCTTGGTTTATCTTTTTTTGGCAATCCCTAATCTATCCTTACTTGGTTAGAAATGTTAGGAATGTTAGGAATTGTTAGAAATGTTATAACTTTCGTTAATTTTCTAACGAAAATACTAACAAGCTCAAATTGGAGCACTTACACCAATACTCCTCAACCCTTACCAAACAAAGACCAATCCAGTTCTCCTCATGAATCAATAGCCCAAGGAATTCTCAACCTAAATCCTTCCAACATAAGCCCAAATGAGCCTAGTGTTGAAAATGAAAGGGGGAATAGCCCTGATTCTGATAAAGATGACTCTCAGTTGAGGGGGAACAGCAGTAATCAATCTCCCATTCTGATAGCTGAGCCTTCCCAATCCCAAAATTCACCTGTCTCTAGTCCCTCTGATCCATCACCCATTTTTGAAAATATCCTCAGAGCCTCTGAAGGACTATCCCTTGAAGGAAGCCCTAATTTGCTTCCTGCTGTTATGTCCTACTTAAGATCTTTGTTAATTGAGGAGGATATGCTAAAAGCTCTAGACCTGATTAAAACTAGAGATAGAGCCAAGAAGAGCAGCATGTCTGGTAGTGAAACTCAACCCTTGCCTGTTGAAACTAATGAACCCCAAGAAACTCCTGAACCCTCCACTAATTCTGAAACCCTTCCACATTGTGAACCATGGATCCTTGATTGTGACATAGATTTCTCCTTCCCTTCAATCATGGCTGCTCATTAAAGACTTAAGGGAATCTCTCACTTTCCTGAGATTGCCAACCCAACATCATTCCCAATCCTTGGCTGTTGAGTAAAAATGCAATCATAATTCATGCCAGAAATAGGAGTGGGCTCATTATGTTTGGCCATGAGGAATGGAAGAAGTATAGAACAGCTCTCCCCACTTCCTTCTTTCACAATGCCCCCAGATTACCCAACTTCATGGACCTTTCAACCATCATTGACTGGGAAGTATTGTTCTCCCAATTTCTTTCTACCAACATCAATGAATGCATTTACATGCCCTCTCCCCTTGTCTATGCTCTCTGCATTGAATTAGCCAAAGAGATGTACTGGAGAATCTGTTGCAATAAAGCCAAAATCATGGCTGTCATTGCAAAGCCAAACCTGACAGCCATGTTTCCCCCTATTTCTTCAGTACCTCCTTCCTTCATTCCTCTAAACACCAGATCTCTGCAAGCAAAACTCCACCCAACTTTCAACCCCTCAACATATGTGCCTCCATATCATGTCACTATCACTGATATGCAGAAATTCACAAGAACCATGATCACCAAAATGAGGCACATTATGGAAGTTTCAGCTGGTACCAAATCTGATAAGAGGACATCCAAGGGAAGGGCCATTAAATCTGATGAGGAAGCCACCAATCTGGGAAAAAGAGCATCTGGAGCTGCTCCCAATGTTATTGTGTCCAGTGATGATGAAGAAGATGCTCCAGTAAAGCAAGTGCATCAGTTTACAACCTCTACTGTTCTCACTGTCACCACAGATCCTCCTCACCATCCAGCTCAACAAACCATCTCTCTGCAATTAAATCCCTTCTTTTCTAACCTTTTTTCAGGAACCAAAGGTCAGAGCTCTAGAGGGAAGAATGCTCCCAAATGGGGTAACTTAAGGTTAAGGGATGATGAAGAACCTCTGTCCAAAGCTGTTCTCAAGGAAAGGCAAGATCAAACCTTCACCTATGATGATGAGATGAGCTGGAAATGGAACAATGAAATGTATTTCAGAGGTTTTGATGAGAAGATGAGAAAGGTGCTGCTAGCTGAAAGAGATGAACTCCTTGCAGCAAGAAGAGAAAGAGATGAATTTTCTGATTAGAATTTTTTTTTCCTTTTTTGGCTAAGTCTTTTGAACCCTACCTTTTATCTCCTGCTTTAAACAATTGTTATTTTGGATAATTTGTTTATTTTTGCTCTTGTGGGTGAATCAAGAAGATTAATTTTATCTTCATTGGTATATTCAATTCATGAGTATCTTGCAGGTCATATCTTTTATTAGATATATTACTTTGCCAAAAAGGGGGAAATTGTTAGGACCTAACTATGTAAACCACATAGTTATAAAGGGTTTTGACAAAGAAACATATCATATCCAATGTTATCTGACAGCCAAGATAACTCATAATCCTTGGACAGCCATGACTCAAACTGCAAACAACTGGACAGCAATGATTCAACTAAACAGCAATGATCTAACAAAGACATATCATATAAATCAACGTATTTATATACAAAAGGATCATTACATAACTCCTACCTAATTCCTTGACTCCTAAAAGCTGCAAACTTAAAGAACCAAGCCTGACAGCTTAAGTTCTCAATAGTAGAGGTCTCATCCCTCTGACAGCTATAATCTTCAGCAACAACTGCAGTGATGTTTCTATGAGATATCCAATATGTGCCTTGCCCAAATTCTCTCATCAAATATTGCCAGCTCATCTCCATGAAGATCACATAAAATGGTTGCAGATTACAGCTTGTTATTATCCAGTCAACAAGGCCCTAAATGCAAACACTATTTCACCCACTTGCATTTACTACCTTGTCTCCTCCAACGGCTATATTCTAGCCTATAAAAGGAAACCTTCAAGACTGAAGACAATGCCCTTCTACACACAACCTTTACAACCTTCCCTTCAACCTTTCCACACCTGCAAAACCTGCAACCAACAATCAAACAATCTGAGACACTTGTAACTGTAATTCAGGTGTATAAACTATTGTGTAAACCACTTAAGACTGACTTTAAGTGGGTATTGTAATTTGCTTAGTAACAAGCAAATCCCTAATTGACTGTACTAATTTTGAAGAGGAGGTTCAAGGAACTTGCCTAATCATCCTTTGTAAATCTTAAAGGGAACTAGATTTAAGTGGATTGATCTCACTTGTCAAGGTTGACAGTGAGGGTGGACGTAGGAGGAGTGAACTCTGAACCACCTTAAAATTCGTGTGTTCATTTGGTATTATCACACACAAACACACACACACCCACACACACATACACTAATCACTTGTCTTTACATTATTTCAACACTATTCATTCCGCTGCACATTTCACTCTTGCTTTTTATATCAGTTAATATCTGACAGCTAAGATTTCACCTCAGCTGTCAAAGCTTAACTGCCTAACCTTTTAAACTGATTAAGCAAACAGGACCTTTCAATACATTTTAAAAATGTAATACTTTAAAAGAAAAAATGTAATTCAGTCATATTGTGAGACGGTATCACAAGAGACCACCTCTAATTATCAATTAGTGTCACACAATGCCTCTACCACATGAACCACATTAATAGTTTGAGAAAATAAATTTTCTAAAACTACTCCTTTTGTCTCTAAATGAGGGATGACAATGTTTTTTTCCAAAGTTGTTCTTAATCAAAAAAAAATTTAAAACTTTTTTCGATATTTATTTAGGGACGGAGAGATAAGAAGGATTTATCATATTGTTCACAAATTCATGTTTGACCAAACTTACTAGTGGATGTAGAAGTTATTTAATAATATTAACCACTCCAAATCAGTTGTTTCTAACTTTGTTCTGTTTACTTATATGGCTGGCCGTTTGAGCTCTATCATCGGTCACACCTTCGAATCATACAATTTTTTTATTGTGTTTCTATCACATATAAAAGAATTTAGGTTGTAAGAGAAATTTGTTGCTCCTACAAGTTATTGATTGACAAATTATTTTGAAAAGATTTTTAAAACGATTTATGAAAAAATTTTAATAGCTTGTGATGCAGATCGACGACGGATTCTGAAATTATTATTTACTTATTATTATCTTTTATTATTTTCTTTGTATTTTCGGGATTATTATTAGATAGGTAGTATTTTGATATTTTAAAATAGATTTAGGAGATATTTTGTTATTTTTGAGTCCAATTATGTTATCATATAGCTTAGGGGTAATTTTAGTAGGTTTTGACTTATTTTCCAAGTAGTAGAAGTCATATAAAATAGGGTCATATGTTAAATTCGAAAATAAGACTTTTTGATTATTGAATAAAGAAAATAAAGGAAAAGGTGAAGCTTTCTTTATCTAGGATTTGTAACTCATTGTTTCTGGTACTTTCCGTTCGGTATCAATCTCAAGGCTTCATTCGACATCATTTGGTATCAGATTTCTGTATCGATATTGATGGCCTAACGAGGGCGTAGTGTTCGTGATGGAAAAGATGTTCGTGGAATGAACCGTGGAGCGGATTCCAGTCAAGACGTTCATCATCGCAAACGTGGTATACGTGATATTGAGTTAGACGAAGTGCGAAAGCAGATTCAATAACTCCAGAACTTTCAGGCGCGTGTGGAACATCCACCGATGGGTTCAGATTCGGATTTATCATCTGAGGAGATGGAGTTTCATGAAGGGGTCACTCCCTTCAACCAGGGTCACGAAATTGGGTCCAGGAATGCGGCAGATCCTTCAAGGGATATCGAGGCAGAAATCGAGAGTCCGAGAATTGAAGGTATGGCATATCCAGATGTATTTTGCGTCCCATTATCTATCGTTACTGTTGAAAGGGTTATTGATGATCTATCATCACCCTTTGTTTTATTAGACAGTTTTGATCAGTTTGTTGATTCGTCAAAACCTCCAATTTTTGACATGTGTGACTGTGATATTTGTCAATTGGAAAGGTCATACTCGGTTGATCGAAAAACACCTTGTTCAAAATTTCCATCAGATGAATTGTCGAGGAATTTTGGGTTCGTTAAATGTTTTTATTCGTATGAAGATCCTTTCGATTGGTTGTTCTCCGGTCAGATTTGTCATCAGACTGTCAAGAAATTGTTATTTGAAGATTGTGTTACATATTTTTGGGCGAATTGGATTGATCTAGTGAAAAGCAATCGTAAGTATATAGTGCGTCGACGGTATAAGGGTAAATTTCAAGATGTATTCTCTAAAGCTACATGTCAAATTCGAGGATGAATTTTTTCTAAGAAGGGAAGAATGATGCAAATCGACGACAGATTCTGAAATTATTATTTACTTATTATTATCTTTTATTATTTTCTTTGTATTTTCGAAATTATTATTAGATATGTAGTATTTTGATTTTTAGAATAGATTTAGGAGATATTTTGTTATTTTTTAATCATATTATGTTACCATATAGTTTAAGGGTAATTTTAGTAGGTTTTGACTTGTTTTCCAAGTAGTAGAAGTCATATAAAATAAGGTCATATGTTAAATTCGAAAATAAGACTTTTTGATTATTGAATAAAGAAAATAAAAGAAAAGCTGAAGCTATCTTTATCTAGGGTTTGTAACTCATTGTTTCTGGTTCTTTCCGTTCGCTATCAATCTCAAGGCTTCATTCGACATCATCTTGTTCACTCGTAGCTTATTTTCCTACCAATCCTAACATATAATTTGAGATAAAAAATTGTGTAATTTATGAAAGTTAATGTATCTCTAGTTATTTCACTGTTATTACCAATTTAATCACCTATTCCTTTTGTCATATTTAAAATTATACAGACCTAAAATGAAAAGTATTTTATATTTTTAATCAATGGGCCCATGTATCATAATCACAACCATTACCCCATTTAATATTTCAATTTTCAACCCCTACACAAATTTCCATATCCAAAACACCATAATATTATACAATTATTTCTTACTCCCGCACTATCTTATTTTATCTAATTTGAAATAGAATGGATGAAATATTCAAGTCTAACCTATTAATTATATTGTTACTTGTAATAATGGTGCATCAATATTTTTTTTAAAAAACTTTACTAGGAACCCCTCCCCCCTTTACCCAATTATAGGTGGGAGCGTTTGCGACATTGGGGTAATGTTTTTGTTGTAAATATAGAAGATTAGCAATAAAACAAAAAAAAAAGAGGAGAAAAAAGAGACACGATATATCATATTTTCACCGGTATTGTAAATCATAATGTACCAAGTCGTCTAATCTAATGAAGAAAATAACATTACTAAGGCCAGCTGTGATACATGATTGAATAAGCTCAATGAATTGACATCATTTATAAAGCATTTACGTATATGTTCACCAGTAATAACATCAGAATTGTTAACAAACTCAGAGATCAAGATCCAAGGGTTTCCTTTCGCTTGTGGTCAAATGTGACTTTTCAAGAAATTATCTCAAGGCCCGTGCCTCATCACCCAACCTTCCTCACGAATTATTTCACCAAAGGAACCACAAATATTCATACCCTTACCCCAAAGCCAAACACAGTTCGCCGGCAACCTGAACTCCTTACCTTAAGGAACGTAGGCAACCAGAAATAGTCCAATCATAAACACATACAAATTCGCAAACCCGGTCTCATCAATGACCTCTCCTATATACACAAACCTTCTTTCACACCTAACCAAATTCGATCCTTGATACCGTTTGACTTTCTCCTCATGATTAATTGAAACATTTCATCATATCGAGCTTAATTGTTAAGTAACCCGAACATCAGTAAAGGGTTTTAAGCAATCTTGTGATCATCGTGAATAGAACAAGTTTTTAGATGTCTTGACAAGTCTTCTTTTTCTACAAAATAGGAAAAATAGAGTTGAACACTGATTTTCATTCAGCAAGGGCTTCCATACACTATTACAAACCTTTATGCGCTTATACTCTCTCAAAAGAGTCAAACTCAAAAGCATGTTTTGTGTCCCTACATCAAATAAGGCATTCACACAAATAGGGACTCATTCCCACCCTTCAAAAAATACACCCTTGCAAGTGTACATTACAAGTCATTTCTTTTACATTTTGGTTGTCTGATTGATTAAAAAAATCAAGGATGGTTGCCTCGTCTGGATACATAAATTTCAACATGGATTGGGGCCGCAATGGATACACTTCAGGATTTCCTCAAATGAACAAACAGACTGGGGGCTGTACCGATCATTTTGGTCTTAAAGTCAAAACACTTCTTTAAACATGGGCTTCCAAGTCATTTTCTTCAAGCTAGGACACTTCTTCACACCCCCCCTTTTTTTTTTTTTTTTGAAAAGGAGCCCGGAGTTTCGTCAAGTTATTTCTTCGCATCGGGGTTTCGTCAATCACAATCATCAAGAGACAATGCTTATCCATATCAACTCTTTCCAAAGACATGGTGAACTAGTGCGATCGGACAAAATGTAAACAAACTCAAAGCCTAATTAAAGACTTTTAAATTAACTTTAGGGTGCAATCAATTACCAAACTTTATTCTTTGGTTTCACCTTTCAAAAGAGATCCGTATTTCAAAAAAGTCGCTCTTTCTGTCTTTAAATATCTCTTCCTAAGATCCTTTCCTTTTATCTCCCCGCGAGTTTCCCTCTGGAGATTTTGCATCTCGTTATCTCCTCGTGAGATTCTTTCCCATTATCTCTTCGTGAGATTCTCTCCCGAGATTTTGCATCTCGTTATCTCCTCGTGAGATTCTTTCCCGTTATCTCTTCATGAAATTCTCTCTCGAAACTTTGCATCTCGTTTTCTCCTCGTAAGATCTATCCCGTTATCTCTTTATGAGATTTTGCCTCTAGATTTTGCATCTCGTTATCTATTCATGAGACCCTTTCCTTTTTTCCCCTCGTGAGTTCTTTCCCTTTATCTCTTCATGAGATTCTCTCCCGAGACTTTGCATCTCATTTTCTCATCGTGAGATGTATCCCGTTATCTCTTTGTATGATTCTGTCTCGAGATTTTGAATCTCCTTATCTCTTCACGAGAACCTTTCTCGTTATCTCTTCGTGAGATTCTCTCTTGAGATTTGGCATATCGTTATCTTTTCGTAAGATTCTCTCCCGAGATTTTGCATATCGTTATCTCTTCGTGAGATCTTTCCTATTATCACTTTGTGAGATTCTTTCCCGAGATTTTGCATATCGTTATCTCTTCATGAGATCTTTTCCTATTTTCTACTTGTGAGATCCTTTCCTGTTATCTCCTTGCGAGATCTTTTCCCATTATCTCCTCTTGAGATCTATCCCGTTATCTCTTTTTGAGTTCTCCTTCCACACCCTAATAACACTTTAATCTCTCATTTTTAAGTCTTTAATCTACTTATGAATCATTGTTGTTGAATCTACCATCTACAATGTAGTCTTTTACTTATTTTTGCACATTGTAGACCCAAACCATCTAAATGATCCTAAAAGGATTTCCATGCACAAGGTGCTTAAGAATGAAAGCCTAATGGAGATAGTGGTTTGTTTATAACTATTTTAAGCATTGTCTTTCCATTACATACTTTCAAATGTCTTTATTTCCTAAATCATCTCTTGATCCATTTTCTTTTTAAAGTTATCATGATACAAGTAACCCTAATCTCCAAGGATGAACTCATCACTCATATTAAAGATGTGGTTCTAGGGTGTTGGATGATATGGCTCTCCATACACCGGGCCCTTTGCCAGGACATCGAGCCGTAACATTCAACACCACCCACCGCGGTATGGTATGGCTTCTTTTTCCGTCGCCAGGCGGGCGCCTCATCTTGGTTGAGACGGGCGCATGGAGAGCCGTAGCTTGGGGCCGTTTGTTGCAACTTTGAGGCGGCCGCATGGCCTTGAACTAGGCAGGCGCTTCGCATCCAGTAGCTTGGATTTGGCGTAGCATCTTCTGAGGCGGGCGCCTGGGCTACCTTGGGGCGGGCGCCTCAAGGCTGACGAGGGGTTTTGGGCCTGAACGGGTTTCTGTTTATTTGGTCTTGGTTTAGGCTAAGGTTTGTAACATATAAATACTATTTGTAACCCTATGTAAATATATGAGACATAGCACATAATAATACAGAGGCAAGGTTCAAAACCCCAATAATTTCCATCTTTTTTCTTTTTTGATTTCTCAATTACTTGTGTGTGTTCTTGGGTTATTGTTTAATTGCTTCCGCTGCGATTTCACAACAACTGATATCAGAGCACGGCTGCCATGGCTGGGGTTAATTCTATCACCGTGAAGTCCGATGTTCAGAAATTCGATGGTCATGGAAACTTTGCATTGTGGCAAAGGAGGGTGAAGGATTTTCTGGTTCAAGCAGGTTTGGGAAAAGTTCTTCGGCATTTGACTAAACCCGATGATGTCGAAGAAGGACCATGGAAGGAGTTGCAAGAACGGGCTGTATCTTCAATATGGCAGTGCCTTGCGGATAAGGTGGTGTATCACGTGATCAATGAAGAATCACCGACAAAGGTTTGGGAGATTTTGGAGGCTAGGTATATGTCAAAATCTCTGTCGAACAAGTTGCATCTTAAGCAACGGTTGTATGGGCTTAAGATGGCAGAGGGTTCGGATCTTGAATCTCATATCCACATGTTTAATCAAATACTCAACGATTTAGATAGGGTGGAGGTGACGTTTGAAGAGGAGGATAAGTCGTTGATGTTGTTGAATTCGTTGCCCTCTTCTTCGACATACGAAAACCTTGTTACTACGTTGACTTGGGGGAAAGATACTGTAGCATTGCAACCGGTCACAGAAGCTCTTCTAGCTTTTCATAAACGGAAGAAGTCCGTTGATGAACCTGCAGGTGAGGTGTTATTTGTGAAGGAGAATCAGGAACGTGGGAGATCCCAGTTCCGGGATAACATGCAGAGACAGAATTCCCGTTCTCAGTCAAGGAAGAAGTACAAGGGGAATTGTTTCAAGTGTGGGCAAAAGGGGCATAAGAGGCAAAATTGTCCGGAAAAGGGGAACGGTAAAGGCAAAGAAGGATCTTCAAAGTCAGTCAATGTGGTTGAAGATTGCTCAGAGGACGTGGATGGTGATATGCTCACGACTTCTTCAGCTGTAGAGCACTCGACAGATGGTTGGATTCTGGATTCGGCATGTTCGTTTCATGTGACTGCGAATCGTGATTGGTTCGATACCTACAGGTCAGTTAATTCTTGTATAGTTACTATTATGGGTAATGGTGCTACTTGTAAAATTGCTGGCATAGGAACTATAAGAATTAAGATGTATGATGGTGTGGTTAGAACGTTATGTGATGTTAGACATGTGCCAGATGTTTCTAAAAATCTGATTTCATTGGGTACCTTGGATGCTAATGGTATGAACTATAAAGCACAAGGTGGAGTATTGAAAGTAGTTAAGGGTGCTATGGTTGTGATGAAGGGTGAGAAGGGCTCCAAGAACATTTACAGGTTTCTAGGAAGCACGGTTGTAGGTGGAGTCACATCTGTTGAGTCTGAGGTTGATATTGATGCCCTTCTATGGAATATGAGGCTTGGTCACATGGGTGAAAGGGGGATGCGGGAACTTCATAAACGAAAGTTATTGAAGGGTGTGAAGACTTGTATACTTGAGTTTTACAAGTATTGTGTTCTTGGAAAGCAGAATAATGTGCAATTCAAGACGGGTAAGCATACAACAAAGGGCATTCTCGATTATGTTCATTCAGATGTGTGGGGGCCGGTTAGAACAGAATCTAGAAGAGGACATTATTACTTCGTGACGTTTATTGATGATTTCTCGAAGAAGGTTTAGGTTTTCTTCATGAGGCACAAGTCCGAGACTTTTGAGAAGTTCAAGGTGTGGAAAACTGATGTGGAAAACCAAACGGGGCAAAAAATCAAGTGTTTGAGGAGTGAAAATGGGACAGAGTACACAGATGGCGAGTTCAAGAATTTCTGTAGAGAGCATGGAATCAAGAAGCACTACACGGTACGCAAGACACCACAGCAAAATGGTTTGGCTGAAAGGATGAATAGAACTATTGCGGAAAGGGCTAGGTGTCTACGATTCAATGCGGGGTTGGCGAAGAACTTTTGGGCTGATGTGGTGAGTATGGCATGTTTCTTGATTAACAGATCACCTAGAGTCTCTTTGGATAACAGGTTTGCGGAGGAGGTATGGACGAGTAATGAGGTAGACTTCACCGATATATGGGTGTTTGGGTGTCCATCCTATGTGCATATTCCTGGTGAAGAGCGGTCGAAGCTTGACCCAAAGTCAAAACAGTGCGTCTTTCTCGGGTATGAAACAGGTGTGAAAGGATACAAGCTTTGGGATCCCAAGTCAAGCAAGGTGGTGATTAGTAGGGATGTAGGCTTTTGATGAAAAGGCTATGTTGAAGTGTACTCAAGATGATAAGGAGAAGGTGCCAGAAAGCAAGAGGGCGAGAAGCAGGTTATTGAGGTGGAACTACGTGAGGATGATACTGATGCGGATATCACTCTTCCAGAGTCAGAGGCAACTACACAAGAAGTGGCTAGTACTTCAGTTGGGAGACCTAAGAGAGTAATCAAGCCACTGGTCAGTTATGGGTTTGAAGACATGGCTTCGTAATTTCTTGTTCTTAGTAGTAGAGACCCAAGTACTTTTAAGGAGGCAATAAACAGTCCTAAAAAGGATAAGTGGGTAACTGCTATGGCGGAGGAGATGGAGTCATTGTACAAGAACAATACATGGGATTTGGTGGAGCTTCCTAAAGGGAAGCGTGCTATTGGTTGCAAGTGGGTTTTCAAGCGCAAGGAAGCAGTATCAGAAAAAGAGGGGGAAAAGTTCAAGGCTCGATTAGTAGCAAAGGGGTATTCGCAGCGAGAGGGGGTGGATTATAATGAGATTTTTTTGCCTGTTGTGAGACACACTTCCATTCGAATTGTGTTGGGTCTTGTAGCTCACTATGATTTGGTGTTGGAGCAGATGGATATGAAACTGCGTTTCTACACGGTAAGTTAGATGAGCAGATTTTCATGGAGCAACCACATGGGTTCACAGAGCCCGGGCAGGAGCGTTTGGTTTGTATATTGAAGAAGTCACTTTATGGGATGAAGCAGTCTCCGAGGCAGTGGTATACGAGGTTTGACTCCTACATGGTACGTATTGGCTACAAGCATTGTGAGTATGATTGATGAGTGTATGTGAAGAGCCTTGATGATGGTTCTTTTATTTTTCTGTTACTGTATGTGGATGATATGCTTATCGCGGGTAGGAGTAAGAACGAGGTCAATAAGTTGAAGGCCTTGTTGAGTACAAAATTTGACATGAAGGATTTAGGCGAAGCCAAGAAGATTCTTGGGATGGAGATTCGCCGAGATAGAAAATCTAGGAGATTGTGGTTGTCTCAATCCGGATATGTGGAGAAGGTGTTGGAGAGGTTCAATATGCGGGATGCAAAACCTGTGAAGACACCATTGGCTAGTCATTTTAATTTATCTACCTCAGATTCCCCGAGTTTGACTGAAGATATTCAGAGTATGTCAAAGGTTCCCTATGCAAGTGCAGTGGGATGTCTCATGTATGCTATGGTTTGCACAAGGCCAGATTTGGCGCAAGCTATTAGTGTGGTCAGCAAGTATATGGCGAATTCGGGTAAACAGCATTGGGAAGCTGTCAAGTGGATTCTCAGATATTTGAAGGGCACTATGGGTTATGGCATCATGTTTGGAGTTAAGAGTGAGGAGTTTTCTGTTGTGGGATATGTTGATTCAGATTATGCGGGTGACTTGGATCGGAGGAGGTCGACTATGGGTTATGCGTTTACTCTTGGTGGTGGACCTATATGTTGGAGGTCTATGATTCAGTCCATCATTACATTGTCTACAACGGAAGCGGAGTACGTGGCAGCAGTTGAAGCTGCAAAGGAAGCCTTATGGCTTCGGGGTTTGGTCAACGAATTGGGCATTCAGCAAGGTGGAGTGAAATTGCTTTGTGACAGTCAAAGCGCGATATTTCTAGCGAAGAATCACATTTATCATCAACGGACGAACACATTGATGTTCGGTTTCACAAGATTTGAGAGTTGATTGATATGGGTGAGGTTGTGTTAGAAAAGGTTCACACTACGGAGAATGATGTTAATATGTTGACGAAGCCGGTTACCACTGACAAGTTCAAGTACTGTTTGGACTTGTTGCACATTTCTAGCTGTTAGAGATGGGGAGGTTCGATGTCTACACGGGGTGGTTCGGGTATTGGTTCCTTGTATCTTCTGTTGGGGTTGGGTGAATGCTCACCAAGGTAGAGATTGTTGGATGTTATGGCTCGATGTCCTGGCAAAGGGCCCGGCGCCCTCTGAGGGCGCGGGGGGTGTACGCCCCCCGCGGTATGGTATGGATTCTTTTTCCGTCGCCAGGCGAGCGCCTCATCTTGGTTGAGGCGGGCGCATGGAGAGCCGTAGCTTGGGGCCGTTTGTTGCAGCTTTGAGGCGGCCGCATGGCCTTGAACGAGGCAGGCGCTTCGCGTCCAGTAGCTTGGCTTTGGCATAGCATCTTCTGAGGTGGGCGCCTGGGTTACCTTGGGGCGGACGCCTCAAGGCTGACGGGGGGTTTTGGGCCTAAACGGGTTTCTGTTTATTTGGTCTTGGTTTAGGCTAGGGTTTGTAACATATAAATACTGTTTGTAACCCTACGTAAATATATGAGACATAGCACATAATAATACAGAGGCAAGGTTCAAAACCCCAATAATTTCCAACTTTTTTCTCTTTCGATTTCTCAATTGCTTGTGTGTGTTCTTGGGTTATTGTTTAATTGCTTCCGCTGCGATTTCACAACATAGGGATTAAGGTTACAATATGTAACCTCACTTCTTCCATTTTCTTCCTAAAATGTGACAAAAGTTCAAGTTTAACTTCAAAAGATCTCTCATTTCTCTACTTGAAACAAACAATATCCATTGTTGTCTCTCAAAAAAAGCTCAAAAACCACCATTATTGTACTATTCTAGGGTTAGAAGATGACAACATTAGGATTGAATATTTGACTTTTTCCATGTTTCATCATCAACTTTCTGTAGTTTTTAGAAGTTGTCAACTTTATTGTTTTCAAGTCTAATCGTAGTAACATAAGAAATTAAATGAAATACAGAAAAAACAGCGTACTGCACATGTGCATCCATACGGACCTCCTTGTAAAGGAATATTGATCCGTGTACAGATCAGTTTTTATGCTGTATCATTTATTCAGTTTTTTTTCGGTTTTTTCGGTTTCAGATTTATTTTAAACCCCCTTTTTTATCAAAGCAAATAGTTTTTTCTAAATTGCACAGTTTTCTCTTTCTTTTAGCTATAAAATCATTTGATCTTAAACACACACAATTTTCAAAAAAGGGTTAGAAAGTCTCATGGATATGGATATAAGGCGTTTCGGGTGAGCACTAAAATCTCTTTTCGAGGCGTAACGTGACCTCTGAACTCAAAATCTTACACCAAAGCCTTTAGTCAATGTTTTGGGCTCACAAAACGGCGTGGCGACTCTCTTTTCATAGAAATTCATCCGTCCAATTTTTTTTTTTAATTTTTTTTTCAAACAACCCATGTGCTCGGGCATTTGGATCGGGTAATTTGACATGTGTACTCATTTCATTTATGTTTTTCTTTCATATAAACTGTACTTTCTTGGTCTTGACAAACATTGGTCACCCAAAGCATTTGTATAACTGTTAAATGTCTCGAGGGCTTTTCGTTCTGTTTAACCTGTAAATGTACATAATTTTTACTGCTCAAAAATTGGTGCAAATTACACCAGTGACATCAATGAATAGAATTTGGATTAGGAATCGCCGATTATATATTTGTTGGAAATACCTTCACGTCAGTGACAACCAGTGGCGAGGCTAGATAGAGTCGAAGGGGGACGGCCGATCCCCTTGTTTAAAAAAAATAAAAAAAATTACTAGTGCTATTATTGTAAATATATTTTGAATATAGGGTAAAATGTATATTTTTACGATCTGACCCCCTTGATACAAAATGAAATTTTCACTATATTTATAAATTGACCCCTTTCTCGTAAGATCTTGACTTCGTCACTGGTGACAGTAATGGCTAGAATTAAATATGCTTAATAACAAATTTATGTTGAGTAGAGATTTAAATTTATTAAAAATTCAATGATGCCAACTAAATGAGCTGGCTCCTCTCTATGTCCTGCCTAGCACATGCTATTAATTAAAAGCTTATTAAAGGATGCTTCTATGTAGTTGAATAAGCAAGTTACCTAACGGGCCTTGGCCCAGTGGTACGAAGGTGACTTCCCGAAGGGGAGGTCGCCGGTTCGAGTCCCCCTAAGGGGATTCTTGGGGCTTAATTTCCTACCTTGGTTTCAGGGTCCTTAGGAGCCCCCGGGGCACATCCGTGCAGTTAAGGAAGCGGCATTGTTGGGCTTGTACCCTCAGTGTAGTGTGGGGAGTTCAAATCTTGGCAGGTGCAAAGCTGGAGCAGCTATTTGGTGTTGTAAGAGTGATGTAAATGCCTCTTTGGCAAGAGCAGCTTGAGCAGCCATTTGGTGATGTAAGAGTGATGTAAATGCCTTGTAGGAGGGCTCCCTTGGGGCTCTGGAGTATAAGGGGTACTGCCACCCTGGCTGCAAAGGGCACATCCCGCGATTTACCTCTGCCAGCATACTGTGGGGCCGGTACCTGGTGGTCCAGGATTAGTCCGGCGAAGCTGGGAAACCTGGGTATCAAAAAAAAAAAAAAAGAATAAGCAAGTTGCTCCAAGCCATGTGAATGTTTGACAGCCTGTTATTTAATTTCTGAAAGTAACATGCCAACTAAATGAGCTGACTCCTCTCCATGTCCTGCCTTTAGATTTTTTAATTTCTGAAAGTAACATGCCAACTAAATGAGCTGGCTCCTCTCCATGTCCTGCCTTTAGATTTTTAATTTCTGAAAGTAATATTTATTGGTTTAAAAAAACACACAATAATGTTTGACAGTCTGTTGAATAAACTAGTTGATCTCGAGCCATGACCCCGAGCCATGCTATACCGACATCTTGTCCAGCATTGTGCAAACTAACAGCTTGCTCATGACCCCGAGCCATGCTATACCGACATCTTGTCCAGCCTACATGACACCATCTACGGGATTAACAGGGAGTTTTTATAATGTTTGTAATAGCACCCTTGATCGTGTTGCTAGTAATAATAACCTTGATCCAGGTAATTCGATTGCAAGACAAATACAAGAACTAAGAGAGATGGTCATGAATATACCTGGGGTGACACTGCCATTGGGTCAAACATCGCCAACATGTTACAACGATTCCCGTTATGTACCGGCTATAGCCAATGTTGATATCCCGAAGAGATTTATGGTGCCCAATATGAAGCAATATGATGGAACTACAGATCCCTTGGAACATGTCGCCCTATATCAAGAGAAGATAGGCATCATTCACATTCCATTTCCATACAAAGAGGCTTGCTTTTGCAGGAGTTTTGGATCCACGTTGACTGGTGCCGCCATGAGATGACTGACCAAACAACCAATCGGCTCTATTGGATCTTATGCACAATTGATTAACATGTTTACTAATCAATTTTCTTGTAATAGAGTCTTCGAAAAACTAACAAGTGATCTTTACAGGGTGTTCAACAACCTGACGAAACCTTGAAAGACTACTTGAGTTGATTCAACAAGGAAGCAGTAGACATACCCAACCTCAACATGTCAACTGCCACTGAGGCATTCAGGATGGGCCTAAAGAAGGGCTCTCCATATTACAAAGATCTAGTCATGAACCCATGCAAGAGACTTGAAGATGTGAGGACAAGAGCAATCCAGTTTATTCGACTTGAGGAGGATGAATTCATGCAGGAAAATCCGTCAACATGCCAAATGGAAAGGACTTTATCTTATTGATTCAAGAGCTGGAAAGGGGGCAACGAATCTCATGAAGTTGGAATGCAATCCATTTTAAGCCTTATTTCTTGTAAGTTGGACATCTTGAATATAATCAAGATCAGGTACGTATTTTCATTTAAATTGTTTTACTCTTATGTCCTTTCATTTTATTTATACCTTTCTTGCCACATTACTAACTTAAGCATCGGAGGGGTGTTAGCTCAGCTAACACCCAACCCTAATGTTGCTGTTTTACAAAATGTCATTATAAACTACGATAGTTCAAGATACATGTCTGTATGGTCAACATGTGCAACTGTTCAACATGTCAACATCTCCAAGATGTAAGGTAAACACCTTCTACGGCTTAAAAGATTATACATTTTTTCTAAGTTTATTGATTATCATAACCCCGCCTTGGCGCACGTTAAGGTATTCACCTTCTACGATTTAAAAGATTTTACATCTTTTCTAAGTCTATTGGTTATCATAACCCCGCCTGGGCGCACGTTTTCTCACAACTTGAGAACTAAGTTCTATTGGTTATAACATTAACATGTTATCTACTTGTAACATCTACATGTTACTCACAAGTGCAAATGGTTAACACATACAAGTGTTTCATAAGACAAAAGCAAAAGAGTTTGTTGAAAATCTAAAAGTTCACATACTAAAATACCAAATTGGAGACATGCCAACACAAACATGACTCATCAAAATTCCAGGTTTGTATGCCAACAAAAGCATACCAAATATTACAACCCAAATATTTTAAGGACACACCCTCATCAAAACCAAAACCAAATTGTTTATAAGGACCAACCATCCAGAAAAGGTACCAAATTTAACATCTAATTAAGATTGTTCTTGAACCATATCTTGGTTTATGGTCGCTGAAGTGTCAACACCTTCACCTTCCTTTTTCTCTTCTGCAACCTGATCTACCATTGTGACATCCTGAGCTTTAGAGCTCACCTCTTCAACATCAACGAAAACATTCAATGTAGAAGTGAAATGCAGTTACTGTAATATCTTTGACTTTTCATATTTCACTCAAATTCAAAAATTTTGGGGGCAATTGTTTTGGGTGAAAATTTCAGCTGCATGACAACAGCTTGGATCATCTTGGATTAACACCTTGGATTGGATTAACGATCTTGATCATCCTGGATTGACACCTTCTACTGACGTCTTGCATCTTGACTCAACATGTTGGCTTGACATCTTCAACATGTTTGCTTGACATCTTCAACATGTTTACTTGACATCTTCAACATGTTTACTTGACGTCTTGACTCAATATGTCACTTGAAATCTTGACTTGACATCATGGATCGATATCTTGAAGATTGTTATAGATTCCTATTTTTAAGGGCTGTTACAAAGACTAAGTCCACAAGGACTCTACATTCACACTCCTATCTTTCAGGCCAGTTACACACGAAGTGAAGACCAACTCCTAGGGAATTTCAACAACGATCAAAGACTTATTCAACCATGATTCCCCAACGGAAAAGGATCAATCAAATCCGTCAGTTACTCTCTTCATTTATCTCCTCCGGATTTTTAGCTTATTAGTTAATATTTTTATTTACTCTTTGGGGTATATAAAGAGAGACACACACATGTAAAACACACGCACACTCTCTGTAACTCTCTTAATACTTTCAGCTTGTACTCAACTCTAAAGGCTAGTGAATTTCGAGGTCAAGGTAGGTATTCCTAAACCTCCCGAGGTTTTGTGCCGACGAATAATTGTTCAAGGGCTTTCCTCGTTAAATTCTTCCGTCTCATCTTGATTCTTAGGATTTATATTCCATTGTACCCAATTTAAGAAGTTTGGTGATTTTTTGTCCAAAACAGCCGTCACAATCAATTAAATCACAGGTCATTTAGGTTCAACGGCTTAACGTTTAAACCACATGTCAACAAAGTTAAGATGAAGATATTGCAAAATATTGTAAAAGGCTACATAGGAATTTCGTCTTAACGTTTAAACCACATGTCAACAAAGTTAAGATGAAGATATTGCAAAAGATTGTAAAAGGCTACATAGGAATTTCGTGAAGACTCAATTTTTTTGTTCACAAAAGAAGTATTTATACAAGAGTCCGAGTGTTATACAAGCCAATAAAAGATACATGCAATGCAATCTCTCTAATTAAGGAATAGTATAAGAAAAGTAAATATTCTAAACTCTAGTAAATATAGAATTGAAAATAACTCGAGTAAATATATATATATATATATATATATATATATATATATATATATATATATATATATATATATATATATATATATATATATATATATATATATATATATATATATATATATATATATATATATATATATATATATATATTAAAGTTTGTGAGGATGCCTATGAATTCTCCATGTGAACATGTCTTGATATAAGCTTGCTCTAGATGAAGCCATGTCATCACCATCCCAAAATTTATTGGTATTCTCATTATTAGCTAATACTATTAGTTAATCATAATAGTTGCTATATAGGATAACTATTGCTTTTAATAGTATTAACTAATCATAATAGCTACTATATATATATATATATATATATATATATATATATATTACCTATTATTATTAATAGTATTATAGGTTAATTATTATTATTAATAGTATTAGTTAATCATAATAGTTACTATATAGGTTAACTATTACAACTAATAGTATTAGTTAATCATAATAGTTATTACAAAGGTTAACTATTACTATTAATAGTATTAGTTAAGATGATAGTTATTATATTAGTTAACTATAACTTTAAAAAAAATACTTTTCTAAGATATATTAAAAATATTATTCACTAATACATTAGATGTATATTAGACTTTTATATATTTAGCTAATAATATTTATTAATCATAATGTGTGTATATAGTATATAAAATGATTAATTGTCAAAGACAATGTCTAATATTATTAATTCAAGCATTAATAAAATTAGAAGTTAACTCATAACAATGATACTTATTCTTAATAATCAAATTTAAATTGTCATAATAAGTACAAACTTTGTACAACAAAAGCTAAGAAAACTGAACACAAATCTATACCTTTAGTATATGAAAGTTGGCGAAACATCACTAGGGCGTGACACGTCAGCAACATATGGCCAATTCTTATCTCCTAATCACTCACGTCATTAGTAGGTAATATAGGGACTGACTTTTCGAATCCCAGTACCATATAGGCATTACATTCTGATCACTCAAGGTATGTGAATGGGTAACCTTAGTAATTGAACATTAATTGGTGTTTATATATTGTATATGTTATGTATATGATAAGGCACAACTTAATACACTTCATTTACTCGGTATCACTCTAATCATGCACTTAACTGGTACTTATGTAATGTAACTGTTAGGTACATATGATAAGGAACAGTTTAATACTCTTCATCTACTCGGTATCACTCTAATCATGCACATAATTGGTACCTATGTAATGTAACTGTTAGGTACATATGATAAGGCATAACTTAATACCCTTCATCTAATCGGTATCACTCTAATCATGCACATAACTGGTACTTATGTAATGTAATTGTTAGGTATCTGAGGAGCCTCAACTTATTTTCTTCCATTTACTCGGTATCAATTTAAGAATGTACACTATACTTACATGCATCTATATAATGTGAAATTCACAAAGAATGTACACTTATTAGTGCACTTTAATACACTGAGCTATTAAAATACGAGGTTACTTCTACATAATAAGCATGAATTCATTTTGGTAAATAATAAACTTGAGCTTATTTGGTAATAATTCTCATTTCTAAGAATAAACAACCAATTAACACAAAGAAATTATACATATTCACCTGTACAATGATAATGAGTTAGAACTGGTAACTGATTTTCATGCCACTCAAAGGTCTTTCTCCTTTGGCTGTCCATTTCTCCTAAATAACCAAGTTAGTATATAAACTTCCATTCAACGACATTATGCTCACCTGCAATTTCATTCAAGAAGACCAGATCTTAGTTCATTGCTTATCACAGGTTCCCTTCTCCCATTTTTATCCTTAAACTTACTGCAATATCTACTTTAAACAATCAACTTATTTACGTTTTTTTCCCCCCACAGGTTACCAAGTTGCACATGGTTCCACAAACATTATTGGTTGAACAGCTACAAAAGGAACGCTCTGACAAGCGTATTATCTTACATGTATCATGCATATGGAGGGCTTACAACACCAGAAAATTTCATGATTTGATGAGCATGGATTTCCTTGGCATTGATACAAAGGTAAATTACCATTTACGATGTATTGTGTATTACATTTGAATAAGTATTCATATCTTAAAAAGTGAGTCTAATGATTTTAATTGTTTATTTATATGTTAGGGTCAAGGTATTCATTGTGTTATTCGAAGCAAGTTTGTCCCCGATTTTGAAGGTCTGTTCACAGTAGGAGGTGTGTACAGTATTAAGAATTTTACAATAGGTAATTCGAAGCCAATGTTTCGTGTTGTTCCAAGGGACCTGCTTATTTTGCTTGATGCGTCGACATTTTTTGAGGAGATTGTTAAAGATTTGCCTAGGATTCCGAGGCATGTTTTTTCAATTATCCCTTACGGCATGCTTTTGACAGCAAGTGATGATAAGAGAAACTAATGTGGTTAGTAGTTGTAACATCTAATTTAGATTTCAATGCTGTTCTAGATGACTTACAATTGCTGTTTTAATTTTTCCATTCTAGATATCATTGGGTACGTCGTAGGTGTTTCGGAAGTAGGTCAACGAATGAGTTATTTCCAAGAGGTGGCTATGCAGTATATTGATATTCAGAATACAAGGTTTGTTTCCTACTTTGTTATTATTTAACTTAGTTACCTAAAAAATTTTTTTACAAATTTTTGTTTTCTCTCGGGGGAGATAAGCTGAGAATAACTCTTTGGGGAGATGAAATATTAGTATGGTCAGTATGATTAAAGAAAGTGATCAGCGTGTGTGGTTAATAGCTTCTGCTATTGCAAAGATTGAGTCCAATGGTTTGTACACTTCATTTTCATCGTGAATGAAAATTTCTGTCCAAATTTGCCATTTCTTTAGTCTAAATTAAATATTTGTTGTTTTTATTCTCAGGCAGTCTTGGAATATCCTCAAGTAGTGCTACTTGCCTTTATAATGACACTGATATTCCTGAGATTGCTGATTTCATCAAGGAGTATGTATTCTTATATTATCAACTTGGATTTCTTTATTCATTTTCCTTTTTCATTTATATGTTTATATTTCTTTTCTTATTTAAATAATACAGACTTGGCCCGGAGGAGAGGAATTCTGAGATGGGTAATATACCCATGCAATCTACTTATATCAGAAAAGAAGAGTATGACAAGAACAAGCTGTTGATAAGGGAAGTGAATGAAGTGTTGTCGCGGTGTGAACCTCTGGTTAGATTCAAATTCAAGATATTGTGTATAATTTGATGATTTGGCAATTGACTATATAGATATGAAATATTGCATACATAATACGCGTTTCAATTTATGCAGAAAAAACAATTATATGTATATGGGAGTGTGTCAAATATTGAAGAAGTGAATGGTTGGAAGTACAACTCTTGCACAAAATGTAAGAAGAAGGTTTATCCTAAAGATGGCAAGTTATATTGCAATGAATGTAAGGGATATGAAATGTATCCCCTTATTAGGTAATGCTTAGGTTGTGTAATTTGAAATATCTTTAATTTTGAGGTCATTTAGTTTGATGACTTTTTAAATTTTTCCTCTTGAATAAAGGTATCGCGTGGAGGCAGAGTTGCATGATGGTACAGAGTCTTTGAACTGTGTTATGTTTGATCGTGAGATTGAGAAATTGATTAATATTAAGGCAACAGATTTAATTCAAGTTATTGAAGAGGTTATTACTTAGTTTATTAATCACTTTTGTTTTGGTCGAATATGGTTAGAGCAAAATTCTTATATTTACTTATGCGTTTTACAGGAGGGATATGCGGAACCAGTGCCCCGCCAAATTCGTGCAATTATTGGAAAGTGCCATGTTTTCCATTTGGAAATGAATGAGCTGAGTAGGGGTACTAATAATGAAAGTTTCACAGTTAAGAGAATTTTGTTTGAGAGTGCTATTCGTGATCCGGCTACTAAGAATGTAAGTTTGATTACTGATCAATTTAAAATTGTTTCTATGTTATAAATGGTTTGCGATTAGAATATGTATTTTCCATTTCTACAGGAAAGTCCTATGAAGACTCCATCAATCTCTGAGGATATTTCAGTTAGGACTCCCTATGTCAATGAGAAAAGGAATATCAGTGAAGGCGGGTCTGCTGCAGAATCTTTGAATGGGAAAGATACGGTTGCAGTGAAGAAAGCGAAAAGGGGACTTGAGTTTGAGAAATGAAGAATAAATTTAGCTGTTATTAACTATTGAGTTTATTTTAGCCTGGAATCAAAACATTAATTTTTTTACATTTTAAGTGGAATACTTTGTTTTGTTCATTATGGATTTCAAGATTTTTTTATTTAGAAGATTAGTTTTAAACTCTGTCATTTATCATTCCACTTTTCTTAAATTAATAATATTAGTTTTTACCTATGTGTGTAGCAAATATTTACTTTGTTTATAAACAATTACCCTTTACATATTATTATCTATCTACATATGGAATTTTTTTAAAAAAAGGAAAATATTGAAATCTTACAATGGAATTTAGAGTGACTGCAAGTAAATAAATTATATTATTGTACATGTGCATATTTTCTTCAGCATCTCCGCCTTGCTATATTATCATTTTTCCATTTCCTATGCACTTTATAATTATATGCGCCTGTCAACAAGTAGAAGAGGTTAATATAATATCAGTTATATCCTTCAATGTTTTGAAAATGGTGTTAAAATTATTGGTTTATTAGCCAAAAAAAACTAGAATACCTTAGTAAATGCTTCTTCCATTCCGTCGATTCTTTGTCAAAAAATTGACACAGAAATCAAGAAAGAGTAGACAGAGTGAATCGACTGTAAAAAATATTGTATCATGAAAATTAATGAAAAGTTGA
This sequence comes from Adenophora triphylla var. japonica, assembly GCA_022495995.1. Lineage (NCBI taxonomy): Eukaryota > Viridiplantae > Streptophyta > Magnoliopsida > Asterales > Campanulaceae > Adenophora > Adenophora triphylla. The sequence continues at coordinate 312,986 of JAFEMH010002138.1, read as the reverse complement.
GTGTGACGGGAAATAGTGTCATGGGGAAGGTACATTTCAAGATCATACAATGTGATCAGTGAAATTAGTTTGATTAAATTAGGTATCTAATTCTAATCATGTTGAGTAGTAGGATAATATGAATATATACTATTGTTATAGTGATAACCATGAGATTTGTATTGTATATCTATTGTAAAGGTCTACTGATGTCTATTATTTGACTTTTCATTTTATTAAAGATTGAGTACCAACTTACGATTTATAAAGCTAATAACCACTAAACTCACAAATTAAACATAGTATATAATGTCTCTGTTATATTGAACACCAAATATACTAAAGTATTGTTCTAGGTCATTAACAGAGTCCAGCAGAGAGGTAAAAATGTCTGTAATACAAAAAGGAGTAATAAATAAATAAAAGAAAGCATTATTACTTGCTTGAAGAAAATTATATTAGTTTCTTTCAAAGAGGAAAAAATATAAAGTTACTTGAATATGTTTAAAAGAAAGTAAAACAAAAAATGATTTAAACAAAATAATTTCAAATTGTTTTCAATTCAGATATAGCTTTAATTTTTTGTCTAAATCTAAACACTGATGAAAATTACATATATTAAGAAGTATTATGTCATGTTATTGATTTCTAAATGAGTAACTCCTACACTTATCTAATATGCATAACCCCTGAAATAGGAATATCAAGAGAAGTTTGTGGCTCTTTCAGATTGCCATGACTCATGTGATGGTTTAGTTGACCATGTATGCTGTTATTATACTGATGAATAAACTGCCCAAGTTCATGTATGAGTGATTAATATCTCTCTGATGTTCTTTATTCATTCACTCGATTAAATCCCATTTTCCTCATAAATAACAGAAAAGGATATTAGTTGTTAATAATTTCTCATTCTTATGCAAGATACATTTCAAGATGGCAAGAAAAAGATCCCAGCCAGAACTAACCGGTAACAATATATTCTTGGTTCAGTTCTATCATCAAACTTAACTAGTTATTCAAAAATATTATAAACTAAACTATTTGTGTTTGTGCTATTTGTGAGTAAATGTTTTTGACTCAGTATCTATTTCAAAGGAGCAAGCAAAGAGAAATCGTACTTTAAGGAAGGCAAAGATATTTGTGAAAAAAATCCTCAAGATTCGATTCAGTATCAAAATATTATCAATATGCTAGGTAATAAAATATCTGATTCATATTCTTACGAGATTAATAATTTCATCGAGGTATAGGGGGTATATAATTTTCTCAATATTCTTTTCTCTTCAAGTGTCCTATATAACTGTTATTAAAAAGTAGTGAAAAGATCAATGTAACACCAATCTTAATTTATACCATGCAGAATTAGAAAACCAACAACTTGAAGTGCAAAGCTCAGGAAAGAGACTTAAATTTTCAACTCCTTCTGGAGAAAGTAGTTCTAGAGGAAATTCTACTACGTATAACATCGCTTTGACAGGTAATGTAATTAACATCTATTACAGTTTCGAAGCTAAATTAAAAAAAATATATAAAAGCATACATATTTGTCTGCGAAATGTGTAGGTGAAATGAAAAAGCTTTATGCTAAACAAAGAAGACTTGAGAGAATTAGCAAAAGATTGAAAGAATTAGCAAAAGATCAATTGTACGGCAAATACGAATACAAAAATTGAATGACAATCATAGTATCAAAGATAAATCTGGAAGAGTTAAACTGCGTGCTGAAGGTGAGTTTGTCTTATTTTATTTAATATTAATACAAAATCAATTTTGCCTATTCTACTGTTTTAATATACTGCCATATGTAGATAGGTATTAAGTGGATATTTCTTACTATGGACAACCTGAATACACCTGCAAGTATTGTCATGCTATTTTTTGGGAAAGAGAACGGGTGAAAAAGAATTCAAGTAAAACATATCCAGTATATTCTTTGTGTTGAAAAAATGGGAAGATTGAGCTAAGTCCTAGACGTCAAGCACCTGAACCACTTAAATCATTATTAAATTGAAGTTTAGGAACAACCTCCACAAAGTTCGCAGAAAATATAAGAGCGTATAACTCAATGTTTTCAATGACATCAATGGGAGCGAACGTGGACAGTTCTCTAAACAAGAATGGATTTATTTATGTGTACAAGATAAGTGGTCAAAATTACCATCGAATTGGATCCATGCTTCCAGAAGAAGGTCGACCGCCAAGTTTTTTACAACTATATATTTACGATACAGAAAATGAGGTTCAGAATCGGATTAATGCTGTTAATCGTGGGGAGCGTAATGAGGAGTTATCAACTGATGTTATTCAGCAATTAATTGAAATGTTGAACACTCATAATGAATTAGTCAAAGTTTTTCGAGCTGCACGTGATTGGTATAAGGATCACAATGTTGATAATTTTCAAATCAGATTGGTCAAAAGAAGATCAAACAAACATCGGCAATATTCTGCACCTACTGCATCTGAAATAGCTATGCTAATAGTTGGGGATATGTCAAACACAAATGGAGAACGGGATTTAATTGTTCAAGGTACAGATGGTGTGCTGCAAAGAATTAATGATCTACATCCATTGTTTATGGCATTGCAATATCCTATACTTTTTCCTTACAGGGAAGACGGGTTTCATTTGGAAATACCTTATGTGCGTAACACTGGTGGGAGAAAGACCAAGCGAAAATATGTGACAACTAGAGAATATTATTCATATATATTACAGCAAAGGCGTGACCAAGGACAGACCTCGCAGGAAGGCGGAAGACTTTACCAACTATTTATTGTAGATTGCTATACCCAGGTTGAACAACAAAGACTTCGCTTTCTTAGAAAAAAATAAGGAAATCTACGTACAGAGCTTTATAGGAATGTCTATGATGCAGTTCAAAGGGGGGACTCAAATTCTACAGATGTTGGAATGCAAACTATTTTACCTGCTTCATTTACTGGAAGTCCAAGGTATATGATTCAGAATTATCAAGATGCTATGGCTATATGTCGAATTTATGGAAATCTCGATTATTTTATAACTTTCAAGGCTAATCCAAATTGGAAAGAAATAAGTGATCTATTGAAAGAGTTAGGTGGTCAGAAGGCGGAGAATAGACCCGACATAGAATCAAGAGTCTTCAGACTAAAACTTGACGAGATGATACATGACATAGTTGATACCGAAATATTTGGAAAGGTTGAAGCAGGTATGAGTTAAGATGATTATAGATTTTGTCAAATCAATTAAGAAAAATTATTATACTAAATTCAAATGATTTGTTCTTTATTTTTTTTTGCAGTTTTATACACAATAGAATTTCAGAAACGGGGATTGCCACATGCTCATATTATTTTTTGGGTAAATAATGCCACGAAACTTAACACACCTGAACAATTAGATAAGGTTATTTCTGCAGAAATACCTGATCCATAAGTTGATCCAGTTGGTTATGAAGCAGTAGCCCAGTTTATGATGTATGGTCCATGTGGATGTGCCAATCCAAATTCACCTTGCATGTTGGATGGTTAGTAAATTTTCAAATTTTTACATTAATTTTAAATAGACATGTAAATGTAACTATAAATGTAAATAATATTAAATATTTTCACCCCAACAGGAGTTTGCTCAAAGAAATTTCCAAGAGTGTTTCAGTCTCAAACAACTGTTGATGAGAATGGGTACTCAGTTTATAAAAGCCGAGATACAAAGATCATTGTTGAGAAAAATGGCACAAAGCTTGATAATAGGTATGTTTCAGCATATAAAAGATATTTATTGGTGAAATATCAAAGCCACATCAATGTCGTAGCATGCAATAAGGTGGCGTTTGTTTTTTGTTTCTTCCTCTTATTTGCCTCTGAATGCTTATTCATTCAGAGGTGAAGTAATTAAGTCTGTTTGTTTTTTTTCTGAGTAAGACTTAACTGCTACTTATTTGCCTCTTATTTTTAAGTGATATATTTGCCTCTTATTTACCTCTTATTGCCTCTTATCTTATACTATATATATATATATATATATATATATATATATATATATATATATATATATATATATATATATATTTATATATTTATGTATATTATGTATATATATATATATATATATGTATGTATATTATGTATATATATATATATATATATATGTATGTATATTATGTATATATATATATATATATATATATATATATATATATATATATATATATATATATATATATATGTATATTATGTATATATATATATATATATATATATATATATATATATATATATATATATATATATATATATATATATATATTATGTATATAAATATATATTATATAATATATAAAAATATATATTATGTATATAAATATATATTATATAATATATATAAATATATATTATATATATGAATATAAATATATATATATATAAATATATAATATATAATATATAAATTATACATATAAATTTATATATATAATATATATATATATATATATATATATATAATATATATATACTATATAATATACTATATATATAATATATATACATAAATATAAATATATATTATATATATAAATAAACATAATATAATATATATATTATATATATAAATTATACTCCCTCCGTCCCATAGTTTTATAGACTTTTGCCAATGCACGGGAATTAAGGAGGAAGTATTAAATTGAAAGTGTTGTGAGTGAAAATAAAATAGGCGAGAGAATGAGTGGAGAGAATAGTAAATTATAATGGTGATGTGAGTATTAAAATAATGTAGGAGAGAGAATGAGTGGAGGGAATAGTAAAGATTCCTTTCCATTTTAGGAAAGTTATACTCCCTCCGTCCCACCCAACTGTGAACCATTGACCAAGGCACGCCGATTAAGAAATATTATTAAGATAATAAAAATGTGTGGTAGAAAATGAAGAGAGGCAATGAGTGGAGTAAATAGTAGGTTGGTTGAATAAATTGTGTGGTGGAGAATGAGTGGAATTAATGAGTGAGTGGGGTAGGAAGAATATAAAATATTAAAGAACATACCATTTATGGTAGTTCACACTGGACTGGGACGGACCAAAAGGGAAATAAGTGTACACTGGGCTGGGACGGAGGGAGTATATTATTGTGGGATGCCCAAAAAGGAAATTTTATATATTATCGTGGGACGGAGGGAGTATATATTAATATATATAATATAATATATAAATTATATATATAAATATATATAATATAATATATATAATATATATATATAATATAATATATATATTATATATTTTATATATAGTATATATATAATATATAATATATATATAAATATATAAATATATAAATATATATAATATAATATATACTATATAATATACTATATATATATAATATATAATATATATATATATATATATATATATATAAATATATATAAATATATATAAATATAAATACATAAATATATAAATATATAAATATATATAATATATATAATATATATTATATATAAATATATATATATATATTATAGTATATTATATAGTATATATTATAAATATATATATTATATATAAAAATATATATAATATATATACTATATATAAATATATATAATATATATATATTATATATAAAAATATATATATTATATATACTATATATAAATATATATAATATAATATTATATAATATAATATATATACTAATATAAATAATATATATACTAATATATATAATATAATACACACATTTCAGAAAAAGAATTCAGATGGAAAATCAAACAGCTTGCCTAATTCAGAATTCAGTCTTCAGACGCTGCCTCTTAACACTTAATCAGATTTCAGAGGTGAAATCAGATTTCAGCACTTAACGCTTAAAAAATACAAAAGCCACCTAAGTCAAAGGCAATCAAGTATCTATTTAAATACATCACAAAGGGGCCAGATAGAAGCACTGTTGTTATCTCAAGTTCTTATGATCATGGAGTACCAAGTTCAAGCTCTAATACTGAGGGAAATGACAAGATTAAAACGTTTCTTGACTGTCGCTATATATCAGCGTGCGAGGCTATATGGCGGCTATACGAATTTCCTATTCATTATAGGAAACCAGCAGTTGAAAGGCTATGTTATCATTTGGAAAATGAGTAAGTGCTCATGTTTAATGATGAAGATCCATTGCCTAGAATTGTTAATACAGAGAAAGCAAGAAAGACGATGTTTACTGAGTGGATGGAGACTAATAAATTGGACTCAGATGCAAAGTTATTAACTTATGCTGAGTTCCCATCAAAATATGTTTGGAAAAAAGGAATATTAATGTGGAAAAGACGTGAGTCTGGAAAGAGCAATGGACGACTTACATATGCCCATCCAAGATCTGGGGAAAGGTATTACTTGAGGTTGCTTTTGAATGTAGTTAGAGGGTGTGAAAATTATGATGATATAAGGAAGGTAGATGAAGTTCTATATCCCACCATGAAAATGGCATGTTATGCCCGTGGTCTTTTAGAAGATGATGGTGAATGGCATGAAGCCATAGATGAAGCAAATCATTGGGCAAGTGCTTCTCAAATGAGAGATTTATTTGTGACTATTCTGCTATTTTGCGATATTTCAGATGCTCATCATTTTTGGGAATATAATTGGCATAAGATCAGCGATGATATATTGAGAATGAGAAGAAAAAACCTGAGACTACCTTCCTTGGTATTAAGCGAGAACGAGATAATGAATTTAACTCTTGCAGAGTTACAAAAACTTCTATTAAAAAATGGAAGATCCCTAGAAGATATACAAGGAATGCCTTTGCCAGATAAAAGACTGCTTGACCAATTGAAAAATCGTCTCATTATGGAAGAGCAGAATTATAATGTTCGATCACTTCAGGAAGAGCATGAGATTTTAAAATCCTCTCTTAACTCAGAACAGAGCAGCGTGTATAGAAAGGTTGTTTATGCAGTTGAGAAACAATAGTCAAAGGTTTTTTTTCTCTATGGTTATGGAGGTGGGAAAACCTACCTATATAAAGCTATTATTACAAAATTGAGGGCAGCAAGTAAAATTGTCTTGGCTGTTGCTTCTTCAGGTAACTATCAATTTTACATAGTGTTTTACTTTTAATTGTTTAACCATATAATTACGTTTTAATAATGCTGCCGAATACTATTTTTTATTTTCAAAATTGTATTCTTTATTTAAACCATAATCACAATCATTACCTTAAAATAATCATAAACTAATCCTAAGTGATAATTTCTCCTCTTTTAATCATATAGGTATAGCTTCTTTACTTCTTCCAGTAGGACGAACTGCACATAGTCGATTCAGAATTCCCCTCGCTGTTGATGAGAACTCTACTTGCCCCATAAAATAAGGAACACAACTGGCAAAATTGCTTCAAAAGACAGCATTAATAATTTGGGATGAGGCTCCAATGGATTCTAAATATGCATTTGAAGCTGTAGATAAGACGTTGAAAGATATTCTAAGGGATACTCCTACGTACAGCAAGGAGAAGCCATTTGGAGGTAAAGTTGTACTTTTGGGTGGAGATTTTAGACAAATTCTTTCAGTTATTCCAAGAGGAACAAGAGGAGAGATCGTTTCCATTTCATTAAACAATTCATATTTGTGGAGTCATTGTGAAGTTTGTGTGCTGACACAGAATATGTGTTTGCAAAGATCTGGTACAGAGTTTGATGGAAGAGCTTTAAGCTTGGAAGATTTCTCAAAATGGACACTTAGAATAGGTGATGGAGAAGAATTTGCTCAAACAAGAGGAGATGAAGAAGAGGCAGAGTGGGTTAAAATACCAGAGGAAATACTTCTCAAGCCAAGTGATAATCCGATTGAGGATATATTTCACTCAACTTATCCAGGTTTCAATGAAATAAAATTTGACATTCATTACCTGACAAATCGAAGTATTTTGACACCTAGAAATGAAGTTGTTGACGAGATTAATTCTTTCATCATGCAAAAGGTTAATTCTCAAATGAAAGAGTCCTTCAGCTACGATACAATATTTGATGAATCAGCCGAAAGCACAGCAAATCATGAGATGTTATATCTTGCTGAGTATCTAAACAGTTTGAAGTTTACTGGTGTTCCTAATCATTTCTTACAACTTAAGATAGGAGTGCCTATTATGTTGCTTCGTAATGTTAACCCAATTCAGGGCATGTGCAATGGTACTAGGCTTATTGTTAATCAGCTTGGTAAAAGAGTGATTGAAGGTACTATAATATCTGGGTCACACATTGGTAACAAAGTTTTAATTCCTAGAATTACTCTGACTTCGGCAGAAGGAAAACTCCCATTCATTTTAAGAAGGAGACAGTTCCCAGTTAGAGTATGTTATGAAATGACAATCAATAAAAGCCAGGGACAAACTTTGGAAAATGTTGGATTGTATCTGCCGCAACCTGTGTTTAGTCACGGTCAATTATATGTAGCAATTTCTAGAGTCAAAACGTCTGCTGGACTAAAGATACTTTGCCTAGAAAATGATGAGGATTTTGTCGATTGGACAAAAAATGTTGTCTTTCAAGAGATATTAAATAAATTATCTTAGGCATATTTCGTCTACTCTACAATTTTAAAAAATTTCAAATCCATGCTCTTCTTTACACGAAATGTCTGATTAATGGAAATACGTATTCTATTCAGACATCAAATAAATCATCTGCTGTCTAAACTTAGTATTGGAAAACAATAACCACAAAAACACCTCAGGTATTTAGATGAGTCACATATGCAATTAAAAATATGTCAATTGTAAGCCTTTGTAACAAATGATGTTATAACTACTAAGAGAACACGGAATTACATTAACGTGAACATAAACACTATAAAGTAATAATACTGCATATGATGTTTTAACTAATAAAAAAATGCAGAATTAGACAAATGGAAATAAAATATAACCCTTCAAAACAATAAAAAGCAAATATAAGAATGACTAACATAAAAAAACAAGTTAAATACCATAGCCATTCAACTAAACAAAACTATTACATCAGTTCAAGAGACTGATCAAAGTCTAAGCAAAATATCAAAGGACTTACACATGTCCAATACTTAAGTCCAAAATACTTTTAAACCATAACTTATGCACACTACCACCAAAAAGTAATTACCAAAAACTGACTTTTCTACCCATCAGCACCCCACCTAACAGCTTCTAACGAAATTCATTCACACTTGGCTTAACAGAAAACACAGGACCACAACCAACACGCTTCACATTAAAAAAACTAACATCTTCTTTCAACACTCCTTGAACAGATATTTTATTTCTATTGAAATAAAACCAGAGGATGTTTTGGCCACCATTCCTTAGCTCCATCATCTTGAAATCATTGTAGTGGGTCATCGAAAGTGCATGAAAGTTAGTTTTGCAAAAACCGTCACTGACAATAGTTACATCTGGAGCCATGAATTTCACATAGTATCAAAATTCATGCCCATAAACACTCCCTCCATATTATCTTCAGACAGAAACATAAAAGACAAAGGACCATTACCATCATACCCTTTTCTTGCCCACCCATTAACAGATGCCCACCAGTTTTGCCCCCCCCCCTCCAAATGATTACCTAAATTGTCAGGGGCGCAAAACACTTCTACAGTGTCTAAACTGTCTGAGCCTCCACAGCGTAAAACAAACTTCACTTCATTACACCTCCTATCTGCAACAATGTACCTAGCAACATCAGAATGTAACTCTTCTATGTTGAACAGGACATAGTATCCTTTTAGCAAGTAAAGTTGAGGGTTTGGGGCCAGTTTGTGTTCAAATGGTGGGAAAAAGGAATCAGATGAAGCCATTGCATGTAAACTTCAAGTGTGATTCAAATGAAGAAGGAGAAACCTTATATAAACTTCAATAAGAAACGGTTAATTAATGAAACCCTAACCTAACCGACGGCTGAATTCATAAAGACATGTCTCTTCATTTTTTTCCTTGCAATTAACACAATTTCTACCCAATTACTCAGGCCTATATATATTGAAAGTAAATATAATATAAGTAATATCATACCATCTACAACCCTCATCAAAACGCAGAGAGGATATATGCGTTATCTAAGAAATTTTCTGATCAATTTTCCTAAAACACCTCTTCTTAGTCAAAATCCCCAAAAAGACCCAAGATAAAGGGTAACCCGTGCGTAGCACGGGCCAAATGCTAGTATCTTGAATTTATAAGTGTAAACGTTTTGATTCAAATAAACTATAGTTAAATTATTAAAAAAAAAATGTTATGTTACTTTATCAAATAAAAATATAAAAGAAGCAAAATAAAAAAATATTTGACAAATTAGTTAGTCGTGTAGAGCATGGATTACGGAATAGTATAGAATTGAAAATCAAGAAGAATTCCCGTAAGCCACATGTCATTTGGGTTGTAAAGGAAAAGCCACTTCTCACTTACCTAATAGTTGTAGTTGGTTAAAAAATTTCATATCATTTGGGTTGTCAAGGAAAAGCCACTTCCCTCTTACCTAACAATTGTAGTTGGTTAGAAAAATTCAAACAAGATGATAATTCAAACATATTTTTTAGTGTGTCCACTTCCCACTTACCTAACAGTTGGACTTATCACGAATCCAATTCTAACCGATCAAGAGGGTGTTATTCTTTATTTGGACGAAATCGCTCTGAAATCAAAAGCGCGAATATTTCAATATAATTCGAACATAGTGACACAATCGTCTTCAAGCATAGGACATGAATTCAAGAACAGTTCTTTTAAAAGGTGTACTTTGTATTGATTTTAAAAGAGAAAATATTTAAAGACTTCAATTCTCTAGAAGCATTCAATCAATTAGCTTCAAGCATTTAAGTCTCATACTCACTAGACACTTAATAGTCGATTTCAAACAATGTTTATAAGTGTCCCTAACAAGATTAGTTTTGGAACACACTATTTGAACAAACACACGTGAGTAAAAATTTGTTCTACCTACTAGAGAACACCATCACTCAAATATACTACTCCTTCCATCAAAAAATAATCTTCCGACTCTTTTGATTGTTATTACGAACAAACTTTTAGCAATAATTGAAGGTTGATTTAATTATACTTATGTAAATTTAAATCTTGTAATTGATACACTTTCTACAATACTATGACATGAGCAATAGATTGCTTCTTTGCTTATTGTTTTGTGTTCATCTTTGTATCCTTGTTATTCTCTTGTCATGTATGCATCCAGATACTTGTGAATCTTTCGATCATATAATATATAAGCTTTTGTTTCAATCTTCAATTGAGCCAATCCCATTTCCAGTTTTCCATATTTATGATCAATTCTCTATTGTTTTTAGTATTTATTTCAGGTTCGATGGCCAAGTGAACACATTTTTGTTAAATTTATTTTGGTTCCTCGTCTGACAATGGGTTGGGTTGGATCGGGTTTAATTCGGTAATGGATTGAACGGGTAAGACCGTGCAACCGGTTAAGTCCTAGGTCATTTGTGTTCAACCGGCTTAACCCGTTTAAACCACATGTCAATAGAGTTAAGGTGAATATATTAGTGAATTTTACCCACAGGTTCCTTTTGGGACAATCTCTTTCCTTCAAGTTTCTCGTTAAATTAAATGCCCCACAAGTTTTTTATGCAGTAGTATATTATACTGCATATGATATACAATATTTAAAAATTATGATAAAACATTATCAATACTAACTCCTACCATTGATGGATGTGTTTTTACACGTCCAAATATGATATACTCCCTCCGTCCCATTCCAAAAATCCTTTCAGCTCGAGAATTAAGGAATGAATATATATAATATTAAAAGTGTTTAGTAAAATAAATGTTGTGAGTATGAAAAGTGATGTAGGAAAGAGAAAGTGGGGTAGGAAATAGTTAGTGGATATTTATTGTGAGTATGACAAGTAGGTCCCACAAATAAAAAAGTAATAAAAAATATTTTTTTTGGGTTGAGACATTTTAAATGGGACACTCAAAAAGGAAAGTTGGGACATTTCGGCCGGGATGGAGGTAGTACTTTTTATCCTAGTTTAATGTTCAATCTCCGGTTTTGTTAGTATTTTACTGTGTTTTGAGTCTTCCAACTTCTATGAGTATAGGGTAAAAGAAGGAAAAGATGTTGAATTATGGACTTTGGAGGTATTCTGATTAAGGTCGGAACCAGTGGTACAAGACAGAGGCAAAAAGGACCTTGGAGGAATAAAGGAGAAGTTCAGCACTTACTTGGAAACAGATGGGAGCCTCCGCTCCCAAAACGGGAAATCAAGAATAGTTATTGGAATTTGGGAGCGTCCGCTCCCAACCCGGCAGCCAGTTTTGTAGTTCCCTTGTTAGACAAGGATTGTAGAATGTTGTTGATGTTTTTTAGGTCTTATCTTCCATATGTACAAATAGAATAACTCTAAGCAGTACATAAGGATGATGTTTTAGTTTTATTCCTCAAGTTTGTAAGCGATTTCCGGATTCAAGGTTTTCAATTCAAAGATTCAAGCTTTTATTTCATTCTAATCAAGATCTTATGATTCTATGATGGAGATGAGTGGCTAATTTCCTTCAATCTACGGAGTGGAGGTAATGGGTATCAAACTTTTATGCATATATTAATTCTATAATCAATATGAAAGTTCGGTTCTTTAAAAGTGGTTTAATTTAAGGTTTTCTAGCTACAATCACATGTGTAGATGTGATTGACTTTTTAAGTAAAATTGTGTATAGTGATTGTCAAGTGATTGCTTGATCCATACAATGTCAGACTTTGAAAGAATATAATCTTGGTTTGTCAAGTGATTGCAGAACATATTATAGGTTCTTGATTCCTAGGATTTTTAAATAATGTGTGGACTTTGCAGAAAACAAAGACGATGAACACCATCTATGTGATGGCCCGTTGCACCCCCTAGGCCATTTCAATAAGAAGTTGGCGCCATCTATTATAACACCTCTGACTCTTGTGCTTAAACCTCTTCCCCCAAATTTAAAGTATGCATTTTTAGGGGAGGATGAGACTTTTCCTGTGATAATTGCCTCCGATCTAACTCAAGAATAAGAAGCAAGATTGATTGATGTGATGTGTGAGCGTAAGAGTGCTATTGGGTGGACCTTAGCAGATATTAGAGGGATTATCCCTTCCATTTGTCACCATCGTATAAATCTTGAATAGGTCTCTAAATCCTAAAGAGAAAGACAAAGGAGGCTGAATCCCTACTTGCAAGAGGTGGTATGAAAAGAAGTACTTAAATTGCTAGATGTGGGAATTATTTTCTCGGTTGACGATAGTGAGTGGGTTAGTCCCGTTCAAGTGGTACCCAATAGATCGGGTATCACTGTTGTTACCAATGATAAGAATGAGTTAGTGCCAACTAGGAAAGTAACGGGTCATAGGATGTGCTTAGATTTGAGGAAATTGAATGCAACTACTAAGAAAGACCACCCCCCTTTACCCTTCATTGACCAAATTCTAGAGAGGTTGGCGGGGCATGCTTATTATTGTTTCTTGGATGGGTTCTCGGGATATAACCAAATTCCCATTGCTAAGGAGGACCAATCCAAGACCACGTTTACTTGCCCCTTTGGCACTTTTGCTTATAGAAGAATGCCCTTTTGCTTATGCAACGCACCTGCGACATTTCAAAGGTGTATGTTATCTATTTTCTTTGACATGATTGAGAAAGGGGTAGAGGTATTCATGGATGACTTTTCAGTGTTTGGTGATAGTTTTGATCATTGCCTCGAGAACTTGACTTTTGTGCTTAAAAGATGTTGTGAAACCGATTTAACCCTTAGTTGGGAAAAGAGTCATTTTTTATGAGGCATGGCATTGTTTTGGGTCATATATCTAGTGTCCGACAAGGGGATCAAGGTAGATAAGGCAAAGATGGAAGTTATTTCTAAGCTACCTCCCCCAATCTCGGTTAAGGGTGTTCACGGATTTCTAGGGCATGCGGGTTTTTATAGGAGATTTATCAAATATTTTTCAAAAATTTGTAAACCATTGTGTAATCTGCTTGCCAAAGATACTGAGCTCATATTTGACCAAGATTGTTTTGATGCTTTTAATGAATTGAAAGAAAAATTGACTTATGCCCCAATTTTGTCTAGCCCCGATTGGTCTCTCCCATTTGAAATTATGTGTGATGCATCCAATTTTGCTATAGGGGCTGTATTAGGGCAAAGAGTAGTTAAGTCACCTCATGTTATCCAATTTGCAAGTAGAACTCTTAATGATGCTTAATTGAATTACACTACTACTGAATAAGAATTTTTGGCTATTGTGTTTGCACTTGAAAATTTTCGTTCTTACTTGCTTGGACCTAAGGTGATTATCTATTATGATCATTCTGCTTTGAAATACTTGCTAAATAAAAAAGATGTTAAACCTAGACTTCTTAGGTGGATGTTGTTGTTGCAAGAATTTGATTTAGAAATAAGGGACAAGAAGGGGACCGTGAAAGTAGTTGCTGATCATCTTTCTAGGTAGAAAATTTTACGTATCTTAATTCCCATCATGAGTTTATTCCTATAAATGAGAACTTTCCTGATGAGCAACTCTTTGTTCTGCATGTGCAAGAACCTTGGTATGCTGATATTTTTTGAATTACATTATGTCTAATACCTTGCCATATGGAATTGATTCTCATGCTAAGCGTAAATTCATGTATGATGTGAAGCACTATATCTGGGATGATCCTTACTTGTTTAAAATTTGTCCAGACAAGACCATAAAAAGATGTGTGCCCGAGTTTGAGCATGAAAGTGTCCTAAGGTTTTGTCATGCACTCCATTGTGGAGGGCACTTTAGTGGGCAAAAGACGGCCTTGAAAGTCCTTCAATCGGGGCTGTTTTGGCCTACCTTATTCAAAGATGCCCGCCAATTTTGTGTTGAATGTGATAGATGGCAAAGGATCGGCGACATTTCCAAGAAGGATGAGATGCCCCTTGTGAATAATTTAGTAGTTGACATATTTGATATATGGGGCATCGACTTCATGGGACCTTTTCCCCCTTCCCAAAGTTACTTGTATATTCTAGTTGAAGTTGATTATGTCTCTAAATGGCTGGAAGCAATTCTTACCCGCACTAATGATGCTAACATTGTTTGCAAGTTTGTGTGTGTGACTATCTTTAGCACGTTTAGGATGCCAAGAGCAATCATTAATGACCAAGGGAAGCACTTCACCGACAAGTTGTTCAACAAGTTGCTGAAAAGGTATGGGGTTATTCACAAATTAGCCACACCGTATCAACCACAGATATCTAGACAAGTAGAAGTGAGCAAGGGATGCCAACATTGTTTGCATACCGAACGGCTTACAAAACTCCCATTGGAATAAGTCCGTATCAGTTGGTATTTGGTAAGTCATTTCACCTTCCTGTTGAGATAGAACACAAGGCTTTTTGGGCAATAAAGGAGCTCAATATGGAATTGACGTTGGCGGGGGAACAAAGGTTGTTAACACTCGATGAATTGGAAGAGATGAGGCTAGATGCATATGAGAATGCAAAGAACTAAAAGGAAAAGACCAAGTGGTACCATGACAAACAAATCAAGCTAAAGTTCATTAGGCCAGGAATGAAGGTACTTCATTTCAACTCACGCCTCAAACTATTCCCCAGAAAATTGAAGTCCAAGTGGATGGGTCCATACGAGGTAGTGCAAGTGTTTCCACATAAGGGGGTTGAACTTAGAAATCCAAAAGATGGAGACGTTTTCAAGGTTAACGGTCATCGTGTGAAACCATATTATGAATGTGTGTCCGAGGAAATATCCGAGGTGACATATCTTTTAGATCCGGATCCCATTGACTGAAAGAAGCACCAAGTCGAGCTAAATGACTATAAACAAAGCGCTTGTTGGGAGGCAACCCAACTAGGTATCCTTTAGTGCTTTATGTTTTTCTCCTTTAAGTTTATTAGCATCGGCAAAGTGAATTCATGCTTTATGCTTACGCTTATGCAATGAGGACATAGCATGTTTTTAGTTTGGGAGTGATAGTACTCAAAAATAAAAAAGTGTCTTTACTTTAGGGTTACATTCGGAACTACGGTGACTTGAACCTATTATATTGTGTTCACGCTCACTATAATGGGGATGTAGGCAGCTTATGTGCGGTCAAAATTTTGTTAAGCTTCGACTTGTGTCACCCTTCACGGGTCTCTCCGAGTTTGTGGGTTTATAAGAGAGTGTAAAATGTGTCACCCTCCAAAAATATTTTCTTTTTTTTGAGTCGTTTTAGTGTTTTAGCGGATATTATGCTTGTTTGTGGTGATGTGCAGATGTTTAAGCTCAACCAAAGGCACATGGGATCAAACTTGAGCAAAGGAATGGGAGAAAAAGAAAAGAAACAGAAAAGTTGCTGCCTGGAGGGGGGAGCGCCCGCACCCAAACTGGGGGCGTCCGCTCCCAATTGACGAAAAGTACATCATTTGGACCTGTAAAAACACATCCATCAGCCACCACCGCCGCCGTTGTCCACCGGTCATAAAAATGTCGTCGGTAACCAATTACCGATCGCCGGAAACCAGTCGTCGTTCGCCGCTTGATGTTGTATTATATTCAGTATGCAGTATTATATATTGAGTATGCAGTATTATCCATTGTCATGTATACAATATATTTACAAAATAATATATACAACATGATAATACAACATGGAAGGAACTTATGGGGCATTATGATACTTTTTTAGAACTTACAAGGCATTCTCTTTTTCTCGCGAAAGCTTGTAAAAGGTTACATAGGAATTCCTTGAAATCTTAATTTTATTATTCACAAAAGAAATATTTATACAAGAGTTGGAGTGTCACACAAGCTAGTCTATGATACATGCAATCTCTATAAGTGGAAAGTGAAATCCACTCCCCACTTACCTAACGCTTGGACTTATCATAAATCCAAGTCAAACCGATCAAGAGGATATTATTCTTTATTTGGAAAAAATCGCTTTGAAATCAAAAGTGAAAATATTTCAATATAATTCAAACATTTTTTTAGCGGCATGGTCATCTTCGAGCTTAGAACATGAATTCAAGAATAGTTCTTTTAAAAGGTTGTACTTTGTATTGATCTTGAAAGAGAATAGCTTTAAAGACATCAATTCTCCAGAAGCATTCAAACAATTAGCTTCAAGCATTTAACTCTTATACTCACTAGACACTTAATAGTAGATTTCAGACAATGTTTATAAGTGTCCCCAACTGTGATGTATTCGATTTGGCGCCCGAAAAACTTGGGAAGTTTGAAAAGATTTTTGGATTGAGTTAATCTTTAGCAGACTTAAAAAATAAACAGAGTCGCCACGCCATTTTAATTTAGGGCCAAAACTTTGAAAAAAGACCGAAAGTAGAGAAACAAGTCTGGAGGTCACATTACACTCCGGGAAGAACATATGAGATTCACCCGAAATGCCTCGTATGGCGAGTCTTCCATACTTGAAACTTTGTGTGTGTGTGTGTGTGTGTTTTGAAAAATATTTGACTTAAAAGGACTTTCTGGAAATAAAAGGAATCTGAGGGACTGGACAGGAAAATAATTTAAAAACAGTGATGAAACTGAAAAAACAACAGAAACTGAAAATTGTTTGCAGATGACAATGTCATCCGCGTGGATGAGTTTGTAGTGCAACATCATCCGCGCGGACAAGGCTGCAGTTTCAATATTTTACAGTTTCCTAATCAGTCACTGTAATTTCCAAAAACTTAACAGGATTTACAGGACTTAACTGGAACTCAGAATCGAAAAACGAGAAAACAAAGGAATGTTTGGATTTTTGGCATCCATGCTTCTCCTCCCTTTCCCTAGACTTTGATTAGTGTCATTAGTGATGAATCCACTTAATCAAGCCATTTTGGGGGTACATTAGGACTTTGAAAGCATTTCATTTGCTAGGGAAAAGGGGATTTAACATGAAAAGTAAATTAACAAGAAAATTAGGTCAAGATGTATCAACTTTAGAGGAAGATCTCTAAGGTGGTCACAAGAAGGACCATCCTTGAGACCTAGGCTCAAGTGTATCTCTTACATCTTGGTGTGACCTAAATGTGTAAGTCTTAAGGATGTTCATCCATGATAAAGGTTCCAAGGTGAGCATCTTAGACTATGGGGGGACATTTACAAGGAAATAAACAATATGGACCATTTGAAGTGATCATCTATGGAAATGGATTCCAAGATGACCACATTTTGGGTCAAGTAAACAAGTAAGAACTAGTAATGTAAAGAGGACATGGGGATGACATTAAAGTAAAGGGGAGTGTAGATCACTTTAGAAGATCATCCATGGAAATGGATTTCATGGAGATCCTCATGGATCTAAGGAAAAGGGGATGAACAACAAGTGAACCAACAAGACTACAACATTTATATATGAAATGTATGCATGAATGAAGGAGATTTGAGTAGGGAGAGTGAGGGTTTACCAATGGTTCTTGGGTTAGTGTCTAGGTTTTAAGGGATTCAAGGCTTTAGGAGTGATTTGGTAGTGGATTTGAGGTTGGATTTGGTGTTGGATTTGAGTAGGATAAGTGTTTAAGGCTGTTTGGAGTGTTAATTTCGGCAGAGTAATAGTAGGAAATGGAATTTTTTGGCCTTCTGAAACTGAGGGGGAAGGGTTATATTTATAGGTTGGCCAGGGTACAATATCATCCGCGTGGATGATATTGGCATGCTAAGTTCATCCGCGCGGATGGGATCAGCGGCGTGCCTGGTTTTGCAGAAGGTTGTTTAGGCTATTTCTCCCTTGGTCAAAAAAGCAATATTACTTTGAAATGATGATTTCCAGCGAGGTCCTATGCCATTTTCTTATTCCTAAGAGGTCCTTCCTCATTCAAATTGTCTAAATAATGTCCGAAATGTCGATAAATGATTATAAATCATTAAATTGGGCTGACAAAACACTAACAACCCAGATTGGGGCACTTACAGTAGCCCCTCGGCGACGGTACGTCCAGGGGAAGTGGGGTCATCGACAAAAGTGAGGATCCCAATCTCGCAAGCTTTTACCTAGATGGGTGAGGAGGTGACCGAGACGGTCGGATAACTGGACCCTTTTAAAGGATTCCTATGTATCCCAGATGGGAATCAAGCCAGTCGTAGTTCAGATCTTGCGAAGGAAAGGAGTGACCAAGGTGGTCAGACGAATGGACCTCCCCACCGCATTTTTCGTTACCGAAGATAGACTCGACTAACGAAGGTGTTGCCAAATATAGACTCGAATAACGGAGGATGTTACCGAAGATAGATTCGACTAACGAGGGTGTTGCCGAAGATAGACTCGACTAACGAAGGGTGTTGCCGAAGATAGACTTGACTAACGAAGGTGTTGCCGAAGATAGACTCGACTAACGAAGGGTGTTGCCGAAGATAGATTCGACTAACGAAGGTGTTGCCGAAGATAGACTCGACTAAGGAGGGTGTTGTCGAAGATAGACTCGACTAAGGAAGGTGTTGCCAAAGATAGTCTCGACTAACGAGGGTGTTGCCGAGATAGTCTCAACTAACGAGGGTATTGTCGAAGATAGACTCGACTAACGAGGGTATTGTCGAAGATAGACTCGACTAGCGAAGATGTTGCCGAAGATAGACTCAACTAACGAAGGGTATTGCCAAAGATAGACTCCACTAACGAAGGTGTTGCCGAAGATAAACTCGACTAAAGAAGTTATTGCCGAAGATAGACTCGACTAACTAGGGTGTTGTCGAAGATAGTCTCAACTAACGAGGGTGTTGCCGAAGATAGTCTCGACTAACGAGGGTGTTGCCGAAGATAGTCTCGACTAACGAGGGTGGCCGAAGATAAATGAGGGTGTTGCCGAAGATAGACTCGACTAACGGAGGGTACTGCCGAAGATAGACTCGACTAACGAGGGTGTTGCCGAAGATAGACTCGACTCACGAAAGTGTTGCCGAAGATAGACTCGACTAACGGAGGGTGCTGCCGAAGATAGTCTCGACTAACGAGGGTGTTGTCGAAGATAGACTCGACTAACGGAGGTGTACTTCATCACCACATACTTGCTTTGTTGCTTAGCTGGGGAAAATTCGGGCTTACGATGACTGCCGGGGAAAAGGATTCGGGCTTACGATGACGGCCGAGATTTATCTGCTGGTGATATATATTCTCTGTACGGGCTTACAATGATTGTCGTAGAAAAGAATTCGGGCTTACGATGATGGCCGAGAAGGGATTCGGGCTTACAATGACGGCCGAGAAGGGATTCGGGCTTACGATAACGTCTGGGAAGGGATTCGGGCTTACGATGAAAGCGGGGAAGGGATTCGGGCTTACTATGACGGCCAAGAAGGGATTCGGGCTTACGCTGATGGTCGAGAAGGTATTCGGGCTTACGATGACGGTCGAGAAGGGATTCGGGCTTATGATGACGGCCGAGAAGGGATTCGGGCTTACGATGACGGCCGAGAAGGGATTAGGGCTTACGATGACGGCCAAGAAGGGATTCGGGCTTACGATGATGGCCGAGAAGGGATTCGGGCTTACGATGACGGCCGAAGTTGAAAATACGGAAGAAAATGGACTTTCGTTAAGAAAATCGGGCTTACTTTGGAGGCCGAAGTTGGAATTTAGGAAGGAAATGGACTTCCGTTAAGAAAATTGGGCTTACTTTGGAGGCCGAAGTTGAAAATGCGGAAGGAAATGGACTTTCGTTAAGAAAATTGGTCTTACTTTGGAGGCCGAAGTTAAAAATGCAGAAGGAAATGGACTTCCGTTTAGAAAACAGGCTTACTTTGGAGGCCGAAGTTGAAAATGCGGAAGGAAATGGACTTTCGTTAAGAAAATCGGGCTTATTTTGGAGGCCAAAGTTGGAATTTAGGAAGGAAATGGACTTCCGTTAAGAAAATCGGGCTTACTTTGGAGGCCGAAGTTGAAAATGCGGAAGGAAATGGACTTCCGTTAAGAAAATCGGGCTTACTTTGGAGGCCGAAGTTGGAAATTAGGAATGAAATGGACTTTCGTTAAGTTCCATTAAAGAAGTTAATTGCTGTTAAGTTTCTGTTATGCTTGGGATTTGGGTACAGAGATCCAGGAATTAAAAGGGCAAAATAGGGTTTTCACCCTACGATTTCATCCACACGGACTAGATCAGCGTGGCGACCGGTTCCAAGAGCAGAACAGGCCCTGCTTTCCTCTTTCTTATTTTTCAAACGCCATTGTCGAAAGAAAGAGAGAGAAAAGAGAGGAAAACCTCCATTTTTGTCCAAAATCTCCTCGAAAAAACTTTGAATTCGAGGCTATGGAGCAAGGGGAAGGAGTTAATGCAGGCTGCCGCGATCGAGTGAGCAGAGCGCCTGCCGAGAGACGGCTTGAGCTGGTGAGGATGAATCGCCATTAAACGCTCTCACAATCGGTAAATGACGAAGTTTATCTTGATATGTGGCAACATTGGTCCACCGATGATGATCTCCGCATGGTATGATACTCAATTTTGTCGACTTCATTGATTTTATCTCAAATTTGGTTCATGCTAGAGTTAGGGCTTAAATGTCAAAAATTTGGGGCTTTTGTTGATTTTGCCCTTGTAATGTGAAATTGACAATGCATGTGTTTATTTGAATGCATGGGTAGTATGAATATGCAATTTGTTTGTTAAAAACATGAGTAATTTCCATAATGTGAAAATAAAGTGGGTACAAATTTACCGAATTTGGGACGGACTCTTGCATGTGAGATTTTTGTGATGGAAAATTGTTTTTATGAATGCATGTGTGACAACACGATGACTGAACGTGAGAAATAATCCATACATGCTAGATTTATGAAAATAAAGTGCATGGAGAAAAATGGAGAAATTTGTGTCCAAAATAGGGACGGAGTTTGTTTTCTCTTTTTGTTTGTGTTTGTGCTATATTCGCGAAGCATTATGCAATTTGTACTGTTTATTGACATACTTGTGCTGTGCTTACCTGCAGGGGAGAGCGAATGTCATTCAGGAAAAGTTGGACAAGCTGAAGACGCGGGGCTCTGTGGAGGCGGTTATTAAGCTTTGGGATACTTTGCCCACAGCCGGTAGGGAGGGTTATAGGAGTCCTCGACAACTTGTGGTTGCCTCTAACCTATACGGTTTTGTGGAGTGTTTGAGGGGGTTAGTGAGGATGCAGAAGAGATAGGGGCTCTATCTGGCTTTGATTGAGCATTGGTGAGACGTCACCCACACATTCCATTTCTTTTGGGGAGAGGCAATCATGACCCCCACTGACTACGCTGCCATCACTGGACTGTCCTTCAAGGGGCTCAGCTTAGAGTGGCATGACGGGTATACTGACAGGGAGCTCATGGATCTGTTGGGGATCATTCCCGAGCCGATGAAAGGGATGGGTATGGAGTATGCAGTGATTGATGGGAAGCTGACCGAGAGCATAGCTCGGTATGAGAGAGGGGATCAGACCATCTCTGCTGAGCAGATTGCCCGCTGCTTCTTGTGGTTTACCCTTTCCAGCACCTTATTTGGGCATGCTGAGGGTAGAGCCGTGTTTGCCTTGCTGGGGTCTTTGGCGGACATCGATATGATCGATGAGTTTGCCTGGGGAGAGGCAGGTCTGGCGGAGTTGTACTTCGCCCTGGATAGGTACAGTAGGAAGGCGTCCACCTCCCTAACCTATTTGAGTTCCCGTTGGAGGTATACTCTTTCTCCCGTATCTCTCGTACATATTGTGCATGTATCTTTGTATTGACGGGTTTCCCTTGTTGGGTGCAGGTCTGGGCTCTGGAGATCTTTGGATGTGCCTTGTGGGACAATGTCCCGGGGGAGGCTTTTGTGTACCCGGCTATGCTTTGGTGGACAAAGGATGCCCGGGTGAAAAGGAAAATTAGACCAGGAGGAAGGTGAGGTACCAGAACATGGTGTCGCATTTGAGGGCGGAGAGGAGTGAGAGGATTACTTTGTACCCCTGGGGGTTTGAGGTTGATCAGCTGGTCGGGGCCGAGTGCTGGATAGATCGGAGGTGGATCATGTGGGGCCTCACCTGCGATGTTTATTATTTGGGGGAGAGGGTGACTGAGCTGCACGATTTAGGGATGTCCCCATTGACACTGGTTGAGCCTCCTAAGAACATGTTATATCCCCGGGAAGGGACGATGAACTGGGATTGGATCATCTTGGATTAACACCTTGGATTGGATTAACGATCTTGATCATCCTGGATTGACACCTTCTACTGACGTCTTGCATCTTGACTCAACATGTTGGCTTGACATCTTCAACATGTTTACTTGACATCTTCAACATGTTTACTTGACATCTTGACTCAACATGTCACTTGACATCTTGACTTGACATCTTGGATCGACATCTTGAAGACTGTTACAAATTCCTATTTTTAAGGGCTGTTAAAAAGACTAAGTCCACAAGAACTCTACATTCACACTCCTATCTTTCAGGGCCAGTTACACACGAAGTGAAGACCAAGTCCTAGGGCATTTCAACAACGATCAAAGACCTATTCAACCATGATTCTCCAACGGAAAAGGATCAATCAAATCCGTCAGTTACTCTCCTCATTTATCTCCTCCGGATTTTTAGCTTATTAGTTAATATTTTTATTTACTTTTTGGGGTATATAAAGAGAGACACACACATGTAAAACACACGCACACTCTCTGTAACTCTCTTAATACTTTCAGCTTGTACTCAACTCTAAAAACTAGTGAATTTCGAGGTCAAGGTAGGTATTCCTAAACCTCCCGGGGTTTTGTGCCGGCGAACAACTGTTCAAGGGCTTTCCTTGTTAAATTCTTGCATCTCATCTTGATTCTTAGGATTTATATTCTATTGTACCCAATTTACGAAGTTTGGTAATTTTTTGTCCAAAACAGCCGTCACAATGAATTAAATCACAGGTCATTTAGGTTCAACGGCTTAACGTTTAAACCACATGTCAACAAAGTTAAGATGAAGATATTGCAAAATATTGTAAAAGGCTACATAGGAATTTCGTCTTAACGTTTAAACCACATGTCAACAAAGTTAAGATGAAGATATTGCAAAAGATTGTAAAAGGCTACATAGGAATTTCGTGAAGACTCAATTTTTTTGTTCACAAAAGAAGTATTTATACGAGAGTCCGAGTGTTATACAAGCCAATATAAGATACATGCAATGCAATCTCTCTAATTAAGGAATAGTATAAGAAAAGTAAATATTCTAAACTCTAGTAAATATAGAATTGAAAATAACTCAAGTAAATATATATATATATATATATATATATATATATATATATATATATATATATATATATATATATATATATATTAAAGTTTGTGAGGATGCCTATGAATTCTCCATGTGAACATGTCTTGATATAAGCTTGCTCTAGATGAAGCCATGTCATCACCATCCCAAAATTTATTGGTATTCTCATTATTAGCTAATACTATTAGTTAATCATAATAGTTGCTATATAGGATAACTATTGCTTTTAATAGTATTAACTAATCATAATAGTTACTATATAATGGTTATAATATATATATATATATATATATATATATATATATATATATATATATATATATATATATATATATATGTTACCTATTATTATTTATAGTATTATAGGTTAATTATTATTATTAATAGTATTAGTTAATCATAATAGTTACTATATAGGCTAACTATTACAATTAATAGTATTAGTTAATCATAATAGTTATTACAAAGGTTAACTATTACTATTAATAGTATTAGTTAAGATGATAGTTATTATATTAGTTAACTATAACTTAAAAAAATACTTTTCTAAGATATATTAAAAATATTGTTCACTAATACATTAGATGTATATTAGACTTTTATATATTTAGCTAATAATATTTATTAATCATAATGTGTGTATATAGTATATAAAATGATTAATTGTCAAAGTCAATGTCTAATATTATTAATTCAAGCATTAATAAAATTAGAAGTTAACTCATAACAATGATACTTATTCTTAATAATCAAATTTAAATTGTCATAATAAGTACAAACTTTGTACAACTAAAGCTAAGAAAACTGAACACAAATCTATACCTTTAGTATATGAAAGTTGGCGAAACATCACTAGGGCGTGACACGTCAGCAACATTTGGCCAATTCTTATCTCCTAATCACTCACGTCATTAGTAGGTAATATAGGGACTGACTTTTCGAATCCCAGTACCATATAGGCATTACATTCTGATCACTCAAGGTATGTGAATGGGTAACCTTAGTAATTGAACATTAATTGGTGTTTATATATTGTATATGTTATGTATATGATAAGGCACAACTTAATACACTTCATCTACTCGGTATCACTCTAATCATGCACTTAACTGGTACTTATGTAATGTAACTGTTAGGTACATATGATAAGGAACAGTTTAATACTCTTCATCTACTCGGTATCACTCTAATCATGCACATAATTGGTACCTATGTAATGTAACTGTTAGGTACATATGATAAGGCATAACTTAATACCCTTCATCTAATCGGTATCACTCTAATCCTGCACATAACTGGTACTTATGTAATGTAATTGTTAGGTATCTGAGGAGCCTCAACTTATTTTCTTCCATTTACTCAGTATCAATTTAAGAATGTACACTATACTTACATGCATCTATATAATGTGAAATTCACAAAGAATGTACACTTATTAGTGCACTTTAATACACTACACTGAGCTATTAAAATACGAGGTTACTTCTACATAATAAGCATGAATTCATTTTGGTAAATAATAAACTTGAGCTTATTTGGTAATAATTCTCATTTCTAAGAATAAACAACCAATTAACACAAAGAAATTATACATATTCACTTGTACAATGATAATGAGTTAGAACTGGTAACTGATTTTCATGCCACTTAAAGGTCTTTCTCCTTTGGCTGTCCATTTCTCCTAAATAACCAAGTTAGTATATAAACTTCCATTCAACGACATTATGCTCACCTGCAATTTCATTCAAGAAGACCAGATCTTAGTTCATTGCTTATCACAGGTTCCCTTCTCCCATTTTTATCCTTAAACTTACTGCAATATCTACTTTAAACAATCAACTTATTTACGTTTTTTCCCCCCACAGGTTACCAAGTTGCACATGGCTCCACAAACATTATTGGTTGAACAGCTACAAAAGGAACGCTCTGAGAAGCGTATTATCTTACATTTATCATGCATATGGAGGGCTTACAACACCAGAAAATTTCATGATTTGATGAGCATGGATTTCCTTGGCATTGATACAAAGGTAAATTACCATTTACGATGTATTGTGTATTACATTTGAATAAGTATTCATATCTTAAAAAGTGAGTCTAATGATTTTAATTGTTTATTTATATGTTAGGGTCAAGGTATTCATTGTGTTATTCGAAGCAAGTTTGTCCCTCATTTTGAAGGTCTGTTCACAGTAGGAGGTGTGTACAGTATTAAGAATTTTACAATAGGTAATTCAAAGCCAATGTTTTGTGTTGTTCCAAGGGACCTGCTTATTTTGCTTGATGCGTCGACATTTTTTGAGGAGATTGTTAAAGATTTGCCTAGGATTCCGAGGCATGTTTTTTCAATTATCCCTTACGGCATGCTTTTGACAGCAAGTGATGATAAGAGAAACTTATGTGGTTAGTAGTTGTAACATCTAATTTAGAATTCAATGCTGTTCTAGATGACTTACAATTGTTGTTTTAATTTTGCCATTCTAGATATCATTGGGTACGTCGTAGGTGTTTCGGAAGTAGGTCAACGAATGAGTTATTTCCAAGAGGTGGCTATGCAGTATATTGATATTCAGAATACAAGGTTTGTTTCCTACTTTGTTATTATTTAACTTAGTTACCTAAAAAAAATTTTTTACAAATTTTTGTTTTCTCTCACGGGAGATAAGCTGAGAATAACTTTTTGGGGAGATGAAATATTAGTATGGTCAGTATGATTAAAGAAAGTGATCAGCGTGTGTGGTTAATAGCTTCAGCTATTGCAAAGATTGAGTCCAATGGTTTGTACACTTCATTTTCATCGTGAATGAAAATTTCTGTCCAAATTTGCCATTTCTTTAGTCTAAATTAAATATTTGTTATTTTTATTCTCAGGCAGTCTTGGAGTATCCTCAAGTAGTGCTACTTACCTTTATAATGACACTGATATTCCTGAGATTGCTGATTTCATCAAGGAGTATGTATTCTTATATTATCAACTTGGATTTCTTTATTCATTTTCCTTTTTCATTTATATGTTTATATTTCTTTTCTTATTTAAATAATACAGACTTGGCCCGGAGGAGAGGAATTCTGAGATGGGTAATATACCCATGCAATCTACTTATATCACAAAAGAAGAGTATGACAAGAACAAGCTGTTGATAAGGGAAGTGAATGAAGTGTTGTCGCGGTGTGAACCTCTGGTTAGATTCAAATTCAAGATATTGTGTATAATTTGATGATTTGGCAATTGACTATATAGATATGAAATATTGCATACATAATACGCGTTTCCATTTATGCAGAAAAAACCATTATATGTATATGGGAGTGTGTCAAAGATTGAAGAAGTGAATGTTTGGAAGTACAACTCTTGCACAAAATGTAAGAAGAAGGTTTATCCTAAAGATGGCAAGTTATATTGCAATGAATGTAAGGGATATGAAATGTATCCCCTTATTAGGTAATATTTAGGTTGTGTAATTTGAAATATCTTTAATTTTGAGGTCATTTAGTTTGATGACTTTTTAAATTTTTCCTCTTGAATAAAGGTATCGCGTGGAGGCAGAGTTGCATGATGGTACAGAGTCTTTGAACTGTGCTATGTTTGATCGTGAGATTGAGAAATTGATTAATATTAAGGCAACAGATTTAATTCAAGTTATTGAAGAGGTTATTACTTAGTTTATTAATCACTTTTGTTTTGGTCGAATATGGTTAGAGCAAAATTCTTATATTTACTTATGCGTTTTACAGGAGGGATATGTGGAACCAGTGCCCCGCCAAATTCGTGCAATTATTGGAAAGTGCCATGTTTTCCATTTGGAAATGAATGAGCTGAGTAGGGGTACTAATAATGAAAGTTTCACAGTTAAGATAATTTTGTTTGAGAGTGCTATTCGTGATCCATCTACTAAGAATGTAAGTTTGGTTACTGATCAATTTAAAATTGTTTCTATGTTATAAATGGTTTGCGATTAGAATATGTATTTTCCATTTCTACAGGAAAGTCCTATGAAGACTCCATCAATCTCTGAGGATATTTCAGTTAGGACTCCCTATGTCAATGAGAAAAGGAATATCAGTGAAGGCGGGTCTGCTGCAGAATCTTTGAATGGGAAAGATACGGTTGCAGTGAAGAAAGCGAAAAGGGGACTTGAGTTTGAGAAATGAAGAATAAATTTAGCTGTTATTAACTATTGAGTTTATTTTAGCCTGGAATCAAAACATTAATTTTTTTACATTTTAAGTAGAATACTTTGTTTTGTTCATTATGGATTTCAAGATTTTTTTATTTAGAAGATTAGTTTTAAACTCTGTCATCTTTCATTCCACTTTTCTTAAATTAATAATATTAGTTTTTACCTATGTGTGTAGCAAATATTTACTTTGTTTATAAACAATTACCCTTTACATATTATTATCTATCTACATATGGAATTTTTTTAAAAAAAGGAAAATATTGAAATCTTACAATGGAATTTAGAGTGACTGCAAGTAAATAAATTATATTATTGTACATGTGTATATTTTCTTCAGCGTCTCCGCCTTGCTATATTATCATTTTTCCATTTCCTATGCACTTTATAATTATATGCGCCTGTCAACAAGTAGAAGAGGTTAATATAATATCAGTTATATCCTTCAATGTTTTGAAAATGGTGTTAAAATTATTGGTTTATTAGCCAAAAAACTACAATACCTTAGTAAATGCTTCTTCCATTCCGCTTAGATTGCTGTCAAAAAATTGACACAGAAATCAAGAAAGAGTAGACAAAGTGAATCGACTGTAAAAAATATTGTATCATGAAAATTAATGAAAAGTTAAGTGTGACGGGAAATAGTGTCATGGGGAAGGTACATTTCAAGATCATAAAATGTGATGAGTGAAATTAGTTTGATTAAATTAGGTATCTAATTCTAATCATGTTGAGTAGTAGGATAATATGAATATATACTATTGTTATAGTGATAACCATGAGATTTGTATTGTATATCTATTGTAAAGGTCTACTGATGTCTATTATTTGACTTTTCATTTTATTAAAGATTGAGTACCAACTTACGATTTATAAATCTAATAACCACTAAAATCACAAATTAAACATAGTATATAATGTCTCTGTTATATTGAACACCAAATATACTAAAGTATTGTTCTAGGTCATTAACAGAGTCCAGCAGAGAGGTAAAAATGTCTGTAATACAAAAAGGAGTAATAAATAAATAAAAGAAAGCATTATTACTTGCTTGAAGAAAATTATATTAGTTTCTTTCAAAGAGGAAAAAACATAAAGTTACTTGAATATGTTTAAAATAAAGTAAAACAAAAAATGATTTAAAGAAAATAATTTCAAAATTGTTTTCAATTCAGATATAGCTTTAATTTTTTGTCTAAATCTAAACACCGATGAAAATTACATATATTAAGAAGTATTATGTCATGTTATTGATTTCTAAATGAGTAACTCCTACACTTAACTAATATGCATAACCCCTGAAATAGGAATATCAAGAGAAGTTTGTGGCTCTTTCAGATTGCCATGACTCATGTGATGGTTTAGTTGACCATGTATGTTGTTATTATACTGATGAATAAACTGCCCAAGTTCATGTATGAGTGATTAATATCTCTCTGATGTTCTTTATTCATTCACTCGATTAAATCCCATTTTCCTCATAAATAACATAAAAGGATATTAGTTGTTAATAATTTCTCATTCTTATGCAAGATACATTTCAAGATGGCAAGAAAAAGATCCCAGCCAGAACAAACCGGTAACGATATATTCTTGGTTCAGTTCTATCATCAAACTTAACTAGTTATTCAAAAATATTATAAACTAAACTATTTGTGTTTGTGCTATTTGTGAGTAAATATTTTTGACTCAGGTTCTATTTCAAAGGAGCAAGCAAAGAGAAATCGTACTTTAAGGAAGGCAAAGATATTTGTGAAAAAAAATCCTCAAGATTCGATTCAGTATCAAAATATTATCAATATGCTAGGTAATAAAATATCTGATTCATATTCTTACGAGATTAATAATTTCATCGAGGTATAGGGGGTATATAATTTTCTCAATATTCTTTTCTCTTCAAGTGTCCTATATAACTGTTATTAAAAAGTAGTGAAAAGATCAATGTAACACCAATCTTAATTTATACCATGCAGAATTAGAAAACCAACAACTTGAAGTGCAAAGCTCAGGAAAGAGACTTAAATTTTCAACTCCTTCTGGAGAAAGTAGTTCTAGAGGAAATTCTACTACGTATAACATCGCTTTGACAGGTAATGTAATTAACATCTATTACAGTTTCGAATCTAAATTAAAAAAAAAATATAAAAGCATACATATTTGTCTGCGAAATGTGTAGGTGAAATGAAAAAGCTTTATGCTAAACAAAGAAGACTTGAGAGAATTAGCAAAAGATTGAGAGAATTAGCAAAAGATCAATTGTACGGCAAATACGAATACAAAAATTGAATGATAAATCATAGTATCAAAGATAAATCTGGAAGAGTTAAACTGCGTGCTGAAGGTGAGTTTGTCTTATTTTATTTAATATTAATACAAAATCAATTTTGCCTATTCTACTGTTTTAATATACTGCCATATGTAGATAGGTTTTCAGTGGAAGTTTCTTACTATGGACAACCTGAATACACCTGCAAGTATTGTCATGCTATTTTTTGGGAAAGAGAACGGGTGAAAAAGAATTCAAGTAAAACATATCCAGTATATTCTTTGTGTTGCAAAAATGGGAAGATTGAGCTAAGTCCTAGACGTCAAGCACCTGAACCACATAAATCATTATTAAATTGAAGTTTAGGAACAACCTCCACAAAGTTCGCAGAAAATATAAGAGCTTATAACTCAATGTTTTCAATGACATCAATGGGAGCGAACGTGGACAGTTCTCTAAACAAGAATGGATTTATTTATGTGTACAAGATAAGTGGTCAAAATTACCATCGAATTGGATCCATGCTTCCAGAAGAAGGTCGACCGCCAAGTTTTTTACAACTATATGTTTACGATACAGAAAATGAGGTTCAGAATCGGATTAATGCTGTTAATCGTGGGGAGCGTACTGAGGAGTTATCAACTGATGTTATTCAGCAATTAATTGAAATGTTGAACACTCATAATGAATTAGTCAAAGTTTTTCGAGCTGCACGTGATTGGTATAAGGATCACAATGTTGATAATTTTCAAATCAGATTGGTCAAAAGAAGATCAAACAAACATCTGCAATATTCTGCACCTACTGCATCTGAAATAGCTATGCTAATAGTAGGGGATATGTCAAACACAAATGGAGAACGGGATTTAATTGTTCAAGGTACAGATGGTTGTTCAAGGTACAAATGGTGTGCTGCAAAGAATTAATGATCTACATCCATTGTTTATGGCATTGCAATATCCTATACTTTTTCCTTACGGGGAAGACGGGTTTCATTTGGAAATACCTTATGTGCGTAACACTGGTGGGAAAAAGACCAAGCGAAAATATGTGACAACTAGAGAATATTATTCATATATATTACAGCAAAGGCGTGACCAAGGACAGACCTTGCTGGAAGGCGGAAGACTTTACCAACAATTTATTGTAGATTGCTATACCCAGGTTGAACAACAAAGACTTCGCTTTCTTAGAAAAAATCAAGGAAATCTACGTACGGAGCTTTATAGGAATGTCTATGATGCAGTTCAAAGGGGGGACTCAAATTCTACAGGTGTTGGAATGCAAACTATTTTACCTGCTTCATTTACTGGAAGTCCAAGGTATATGATTCAGAATTATCAAGATGCTATGGCTATATGTCGAATTTATGGAAATCCCGATTATTTTATAACTTTCAAGGCTAATCCAAATTGGAAAGAAATAAGTGATCTATTGAAAGAGTTAGGTGGTCAGAAGGCGGAGAATAGACTCGTCATAGAATCAAGAGTCTTCAGACTAAAACTTGACGAGATGATACATGACATAGTTGATACCGAAATATTTGGAAAGGTTGAAGCTGGTATGAGTTAAGATGATTATAGATTTTGTCAAATCAATTAAGAAAAATTATTATACTAAATTCAAATGTTTTGTTTTTTATTTTTTTTGCAATTTTATACACAATAGAATTTCAGAAACGGGGATTGCCACATGCTCATATTATTTTTTGGGTAAATAATGCCACGAAATTTAACACACCTGAACAATTAGATAAGGTTATTTCTGCAGAAATACCTGATCCATTGGTTGATCCAGTTGGTTATGAAGCAGTAGCCCAGTTTATGATGTATGGTCCATGTGGATGTGCCAATCCAAATTCACCTTGCATGTTGGATGGTTAGTAAATTTTCAAATTTTTACATTAATTTTAAATAGACATGTAAATGTAACTGTAAATGTAAATGATATTAAATATTTTCACCCCAACAGGAGTTTGCTCAAAGAAATTTCCAAGAGTGTTTCAGTCTCAAACAACTGTTGATGAGAATGGGAACTCAGTTTATAAAAGACGAGATACAAAGATCATTGTTGAAAAAAATGGCACAAAGCTTGATAATAGGTATGTTTCAGCATATAATAGATATTTATTGGTGAAATATCAAAGCCACATCAATGTCGAAGCATGCAATAAGGTGGCATTTGTTTTTTGTTTCTTCCTCTTATTTGCCTGTGAATGCTTATTCATTCAGAGGTGAAGTAATTAAGTCTGTTTGTTTTTTTTCTGATTAAGACTTAACTGTCTCTTATTTGCCTCTTATTTTTAAGTGATATATTTGCCTCTTATTTACCTCTTATTGCCTCTTATACTATATATATATATATATATATATATATATATATATATATATATATATATATATATATATATATATATATATATATATATTGTATATAAATATATATATATATATATTGTATATAAATATATATTATATAATATATATAAATATATATTATGTATATAAATATATATTATATAATATATATAAATATATATTATATATATGAATATAAATATATATATATAAATATATAAATATATAAAATATAATATATAAATTATACATATAAATTTATATATATATATAATATATATATATATATATATATATATATATATATATATATATAAATATATATATATATATATATATATATATATATATATATATATATATATATATATATATATTATATATATATATATATACTATATAATATACTATATATATAATATAATATATATATATATATATATATTATATATACAAATAAACATAATATAATATATATATTATATATATAAATTATACTCCCTCCGTCCCATAGTTTTATAGACTTTTGCCAATGCACGGGAATTAAGGAGGAAGTTTTAAATTGAAAGTGTTGTGAGTGAAAATAAAATAGGCGAGAGAATGAGTGAAGAGAATAGTAAATTATAATGGTGATGTGAGTATTAAAATAATGTAGGAGAGAGAATGAATGGAGGGAATAGTAAAGATTCCTTTCCATTTTAGGAAAGTTATATATTATTGTGGGATGCCCAAAAAGGAAATTTTATATATTATCGTGGGACGGAGGGAGTATATATTAATATATATAATATAATATATAAATTATATATATAAATATATATAATATAATATATATATATAATATATATATATATATATATATATATATATATATTATATAATATATATATTATATATTTTATATATAGTATATATATAATATATTATATATTTATAAATATATAAATATATATAATATAATATATACTATATAATATACTATATATATAATATATAATATAATATATATATATATATATATATATATATATATATATATATATATATATATATATATATATATATATATATATATATATATATATATATATATATATATATATATATATAACTTTCCTAAAATGGAAAAGACGTGAGTCTGGAAAGAGCAATGGACGACTTACATATGCCCATCCAAGATCTGGGGAAAGGTATTACTTGAGGTTGCTTTTGAATGTAGTTAGAGGGTGTGAAAATTATGATGATATAAGGAAGGTAGATGAAGTTCTATATCCCACCATGAAAATGGCATGTTATGCCCGTGGTCTTTTAGAAGATTATGGTGAATGGCATGAAGCCATAGATGAAGCAAATCATTGGGCAAGTGCTTCTCAAATGAGAGATTTAATTGTGACTATTCTGCTATTTTGCGATATTTCAGATGCTAATCATTTTTGGGAATATAATTGGCATAAGATCAGCGATGATATATTGAGAATGAGAAGAAAACAACTGAGACTACCTTCCTTGGTATTAAGCGAGAACGAGATAAAGAATTTAACTCTTGCAGAGTTACAAAAACTTCTATTAAAAAATGGAAGATCCCTAGAAGATATACAAGGAATGCCTTTGCCAGGTAAAAGACTGCTTGACCAATTGAAAAATCGTCTCATTATGGAAGAGCAGAATTATAATGTTCGATCACTTCAGGAAGAGCATGAGATTTTAAAATCCTCTCTTAACTCAGAACAGAGCAGCGTGTATAGAAAGGTTGTTTATGCAGTTGAGAAACAATAGTCAAAGGTTTTTTTTCTCTATGGTTATGGAGGTGGGAAAACCTACCTATATAAAGCTATTATTACAAAATTGAGGGCAGCAAGTAAAATTGTCTTGGCTGTTGCTTCTTCAGGTAACTATCAATTTTACATAGTGTTTTACTTTTAATTGTTTAACCATATAATTATGTTTTAATAATGCTGCCAAATACTATTTTTTATTTTCAAAATTGTATTCTTTATTTAAACCATAGTCACAATCATTACCTTAAAATAATCATAAACTAATCCTAAGTGATAATTTCTCCTCTTTTAATCATATAGGTATAGCTTCTTTACTTCTTCCAGTAGGATGAACTGCACATAGTCGATTCAGAATTCCCCTCGCTGTTGATGAGAACTCTACTTGCCCCATAAAATAAGGAACACAACTGGCAGAATTGCTTCAAAAGACAGCATTAATAATTTGGGATGAGGCTCCAATGGATTCTAAATATGCATTTGAAGCTGTAGATAAGACGTTGAAAGATATTCTAAGGGATACTCCTACGTACAGCAAGGTGTGATGATGTCGCCATTCGCGGGAAAAATTCGATTTTTCGTTTCTTTGAAAAACCAAATAAAACCGGAAAACGGAGTCGCCACGCCATTTTTGTTTTAAGGGCCAAAACTTTGAAAAATGCCCGAGTTTAGAGATTTGGGTTCGGAGGTCATGTTACACGCCGGGAAGGACGTTAGTGTGCACCCGGAATGCCTCGTAAAACGAGTCTTCCAAGCTGAAAATCATTTGTGTGTGTGTGTGTGTGTTTTGGCAAAAATAAGTTGAAACTCAGAAAAGTAAAAATTGGGAATTCTTTATTAGACTTTGGTCAGATCCCATGATTTTTGGTGTGATTTTTGGGTAGAGTTTTGGTGCTCAAAAGATTTTTGGAAGTTGAAGAGCACTTCTGCCAGAATGAAAAAGGCAGTGGACACTTGATTTTGAAATGGATTTAAGGGCTTCAAAACTTCATAATCTGAGAAAACTCAGAGAATGAAAGTTATTCCAAACACCTCAAAGAAGATTTATGTGAAAGAATTTTTCATTTTGGAGAAGATTTGAGGACTCAAAACCTTCTGTAAATCTCAGATATAAGATCTGGGCTCCCAGAAAACTGGTGGTCTGACCTTCAAAAGAAAATTTGAAAAAGGGAGTTTCACTCACGCAAAAAATAAATTAAAAATATTTCTGGAAAGCTCTTGATTCTGGCTACAAAAAGTGTTTTGTAGTCAACACAAAATTCCAAGTTTATCTGTGTCCAAAAATTTAGACCATGGACTGGGGTCTTAGAAAGTTGCTACTGGACAGCAACTTCTCAAGAAAGAAAATGTGGTTTTAAAGGGGGTTTGGCATCCATGCTTGTCCCCATTTCCCTAGGTTTTGATTAGTGATCACTTGACATTTTAGTGGTGAATCAACTATATCAAACCATCCTTGGGGTACATTAGGACTAAGCATTTCATTTGCTTGGGAAGGGGAATTTTATCCTTTGAAAATGAGATTTGATGTATGAAAATGATTTTTAGGGTTTTGAAAATGTGTTTTCTTTGCAAGAAAGTAAGAACATTTTGAAAATAATGTGGATCCTTGTAGAAGATCATCCATGGAGATGAACTTCCATGGTGATCTTCTTGGATCTAAGACAAGAAGATGAATGAACTACATTTTGTAGCTTGAAAATGCATGCATGGATGAGAGATTTAGAGTAAGAAGAGGGAGGTTATACCTATCTTCTTTGTGTTTTGGAGCTTTGGCTTTGAATGTAAGAGTGTTTGAGGCTTTGAATATGATAGTGAGTGAGTGAGATTTGGGAAGATAATCAAGAGAAAAGAGTGACAATTCAAAGGAATTCTCACTATTTTCTCAAGTATTTTCGCCAAGGTGCAACTGTGGATTGTGTTCTCTCTCCCTTTTTTCTGAGACTGAAGGCCTCAATTTATAGCCCTCTGAATTTTACAAACATGTCCGCGCGGATGGGATCTTCAGCGTGCACTGTTCATTAATTACAGCTTCAGGCTTTGGACACAAGGAATATTTTTCAAAAAAAATCAAATTAACAGCCAGTTTTTGTTCCAGCAGTTTCTATTTATGGTTTTTGACTATTTCTTTTGCTTTTTTGATTCCTTTCTTGGTTTATCTTTTTTTGGCAATCCCTAATCTACCCTTACTTGGTTAGAAATGTTAGGAATGTTAGGAATTGTTAGAAATGTTATAAATTTCGTTAATTTTCTAACGAAAATACTAACAAGCTCAAATTGGAGCACTTACAGTAGCCCCTCGGCGACGGCGCTTTCGAAGGAAGCGGGGTCGTCGATAAGAGTAAGGCTCCATATTTGGCAGGATGATCAAGTGATCGAGTGGCTGAACCTATTTAATAGGCTACCTACGTATCCTTGAGAGGAATCAAGCCAGCCGTAGTTCGGGTCTTTGACCATGGAGATGATGGCGTTTTAGGTGCCTCGAACCTGATGAGCGAGCTCTGTAGTCGATTGCTGGAGAGAAACTCTGCTGGGGATAAGAGATGACCATTTTCGGTCGGATGGCTGAAATTGTATATCCGCTCTGCTGGGGATAGGAATGACCATTTTCGGTCGGATGGCTATCCGCTCTGCTGGGGATAGGAATGACCATTTTCGGTCGGATGGCTGAACCTAATGATAGGCTACCTACGTATCCTTAAGAGGAATCAAGCCAGTCGTAGTTCGGGTCTTTGACCCTGGAATGACTATTTTGAGGCGTCAACCTGGTAATGATGGCGTTTTAGGTGCCTCGTCCCTTAAAGATGATGGCATTTTAGGTGCCTCGGACCTTTGGAAATGATGGCTTTTTAGGTGCCTCGGACCTTTGGAGATGATGGCTTTATAGGTGCCTCGAACCTTGATGATGGCGTTTTAGGTGCCTCGAACCTTGATGATGATGGCGTTTTAGGTGCCTCGGACCTTGATTTGAAATGGCCTTTCGGTGGACCTCGTCTGCTGCCGAAGTAGAGGGTGACCGTTTTGGTCGAGGGGCTGGACCTAATGATAGGCTACCTACGTATCCCTAGTGGGAATCAAGCCCTTTCGTAGTTCGAGATTTACT
The DNA here is from genome assembly GCA_022495995.1 of Adenophora triphylla var. japonica. Taxonomy (NCBI): domain Eukaryota; kingdom Viridiplantae; phylum Streptophyta; class Magnoliopsida; order Asterales; family Campanulaceae; genus Adenophora; species Adenophora triphylla. Next base: position 275,144 of record JAFEMH010002138.1, on the reverse strand, counting down.
CGAGATTCCGTTGGCTTTTGGGATTCCGTTAACTTTGATGGGGATTTTGTTAGCCTTTGCTGGGAAAAAATCAGACGTATTCGTCCGGGAAATCGGTCTTACGTTTTACTGCCGGGGAATAATTTTGTTGAAAGATACGGGATCCCGTTTCTTTCTCGGGGAGATCGGTCTTACGTTTGACTGCCGTGGAATGATTTTAACGAAAGATACGGGATATCGTTATCTTTCTCGGAGAGATCGGACTTACGTTTGACTGCCGGTGAATGATTTTGATGAAAGAAGGTCGACTTTGGTTAACTTTGGTTAACTATGTTAAGTCTAGGATCAAATTGCAGAGTTCTGGATTTTTAAAGGGCAAAAGGGTCATTTTGACCCTTACAAACCTATCCGCGCGGATAGGGCTGAATTCCCAGGCTGTTTTAAATGAGGGCCGCCCCCTCCCTTCTTCTTCCTCACTTTTCCAGATTTTCGAGAGAGAGACGAGGGGGAGAGACCAAAACCACCATTTTTGGCTTAAAAACCTTAAAATTCTTCCGATTTCTTCGATTTTTGAAGCAATGGAACACGCGGGAGGTGCTTTTCAAGGTCAAGGACGCGGTCCGGTAGCGGAGAGGCGATTGGAGCTTGTCCGAATGAGGAGGCATTACACTCTTTCGCAATCGATTGAGGAGGAGCATTATCCCGATGCTTGGCAACATTAGGCTTCTGATCCGAGTCTCCGAACGGTATACTTCGAATCTTTTCATTCCCTTTGTTGATTTCTTGCTTGAAATTGAATTTTGGGTGATTTTTGATTTTTTTTTTTTTGAAAATTCGAATGATTGATGTTCTTGGCTTTGAATCTTTATTTTGATGCTTTGCATGTTGTAATGAGTATATGGGTAACTCAAAATGTGCATTTTGCTTGGAAAAAGAATTGGCATTTTCGCCATTTTTTTTTTTTTGAAATATGAGACTATGATGAACGATTTCCCGAATTTGGGACGGACTTCTTTTGTTGCAATGTAGGATTCTTGCAATGTTGATATGAATGTGTGCATGCTCCTTTTTTTTTGTAAAGAAGTATGATGATTTTTTTTTTTTGAAAGACGGAACGGATTTTTCCTCCCGTTGGATGAATGTATGCATGTTATTCTATGAAAATGGGACGGAGTTTTTGCTTCCGTTGACTCCTTGTATGATGATGGATTGTATGCATGTATGCATTTTTTTTTTTGAAAATGGGACGGAGTTTTTACTTCCGTTGACTCCTTGTATGATGATGGATGATATGCATGTATGCATTTTTTTTTTTTTTTTTGAAAATGGGACGGAGTTTTTATTTCCGTTGACTCCTTGTATGATTTTTTTTTTCATGAATGAATTGGGATTTGCTGAAAACTGTCTTTTTTGAGAAAAATGTGGCTAGGTTTATTGCATGCCGTTATGCTGCCGAATTTTCTTCAAAACTTTTGTGATGAATGATGCATGTATATGCTTTCCTTTTTTTTTTGTGCAAATGCAAATGCAAAAAAAAAAAAATTTTTTTGACATTTTCTTTTTTTTTTGTTTTATCGCAGGGTGGAAACAATTACGTGACGGAGCAGTTGAATAAGATGAAGACTCGAGGATCAGTGGAATCTGTAGTTGACCTGTGGGACCGGCTTCCGAATGCGGGCCGAGGAGCTTTGATCAGTCCGAGACAGATTGTCATTGAGACCGGGCTTTGGGAGTTCATTGAGTGCTTGAGAGGGTTGGTTAAGTTCCCTAAGAGCAAGGGCCTGATGTTCGCTTTGGCGCAGCATTGGTGGGATGCGACCCACACATTTCACTTCTTCTGGGGCGAGGCTACGGTTACGCCTTCCGACTACGCTGCGATCACGGGTCTGTCCTTCAATGGACGCAGCATTGAGTGGCGGGACGGCTACAGCGACGCGGACCTGCAGGCTCTTCTGGGCTTTACCCCCATTCCCAAAAAGGGGATGGGGATGGAGTATGCCGTGGTTTATGGGAAGATTGTGGAGATCATCGGGAGCTACGAGGCTGGGGATGAGAGGATAGGCGCTAAGCAGATTGCTAGGGCCTTCTTATGGTTTGCTTTTTCGAGCACTCTTTTTGGACACGCCGAGGGGACGGCGGTGTTTGCTTTGCTGAGGAGTTTGGAGGATGTGGAGATGGCTGGAGATGTCTCTTGGGGAGAGGTCGGGCTGGCAGAGCTTTACTTTGCTCTTGATAGATACAGCCGGAAGGCTGTGAGCTCCTTATACTGCTTCGAGTTTGCTCTGGAGGTATAAGCTTTCTTTTTGCTTTTCCCCTTTTTTCTTGAGCACACACTTTTCTTTTGCACTGGATTGATTTGATTTTTACCTTTCGCAGGTATGGGCGTTGGAGTTCTTTCACGTCACGATGTGGCGACAGCCGGCGGAGTACGTCGGGGCGTATCCGGCCATGCGCTCCTGGTCCAAGCATGCCCGAGAGAAGATAAGCTCCAGGGGGCGTACGACTCTCAGATATGGGGACTGCCTGCCTTTGACGGGGGCTGAGACGGATGAGGGGATGATATTCTATCCCTGGGATCGTTTCGAGGTGGCGCAGCTGAAGGGCGCTGAGATATAGACTGTGGCAAATGGAGGATTCTGAGAGGTCTGACTTGCGACGTCTATTATCTGGGAGAGAGGGTGACGCGCCAGCATGGCGTGAATTCGCCTTTGATGACACCGGTGGAGCCTCGCGCCGATATGATGCACCCGAGTGATAGATCTGTGACGTGGGATGATTACCGAGCCGGCCAGCACTTCTCGGCATTTGTGGCGATCGAGCCATATCCAGTATTTGTCTTGAGGAGGCTGAGGACGCCCCAGGTTCTAGATAGAGAGGGGTTAGGGGTCCCGCGGTACCCTCGGACGGACTTTTCATATGTCCAGGATGGGGTCCGATTGAGGGTGCAGATCCCTCAGTCTGAGCGGCTTCCACGACCTTTCCGGCCTCGTCTGGGTATGAAGGTACGGCTTCTCTTTTCCACCTTTCTTTCTTTTGCTTTTGTCTCTTCTTTTCTTTCCTGTCATCATTTTTCGCTTCAACTGTTTCTGACGCTTTTGCTTTCGTGCAGTTTTCGGAGGTGGTCGTGGAGAGGCTAACGAAGCAGGTGATCGGGGCTAAGAGATTTATCAGGAGGATGGTTGCTTGCGGGGCTCCTCAGGCTAGAGCGAGGCGACCACGGCCGGCACCTGTCAGGCAGGAGGCTTCCCCTATTCCTTCAGAGACTTCTTATGAGACTCCTCTTTCTCCTCTCCTCGATCCTCGTGCGGTATTACCTTCGGACCACGTCATTCTTGGAGATCCTTACGGGCAGGGACGTGTCTGGCAGCATGGTGGATCTTCTTCGCACGTCCAGGAGTCTGACGCCTTCACCTTCGGATATGATTTCTTCGCAGATCTTGGCTTGCCATATCAGAGCGTGCCGGTTGGTCCTGACGAGCCTTCTTCCAGGGACGAGGACGATTCTGAGCCTGAGATTTTCAGGGCTCCTGATGAGGCGGGCCCGAGCCGCAAGAGGGATCGGGGGCAGACGTCGGCCACTGGGGACTCTGATTGATTTCCCTTTTTTTTTAGACTGATTTTCTGAGATTGTGTTTAGACAGATGCAGTTTATTTTTATGCACAATTTTTTTTTGCTTTTTCTTCTCTTTTTTTTTTCTTGGGATGTAATAATTTAGGATTATTGTTACCTATTTTTTTTTATTTGATTGATTTTTTTTTTTTTGCACACTCCCTTTATTTTTGGAATGTTATTTAGGATTTTATTTTATGAATGCAATGCAGTACGAATGCAATGTTGCATGAGCCTTGGTTTTTTTTTTGGCAAGGGTGTTAGTGTTTGGTATATGGACTTTTGGACAGGCTTTGGCTGGGACACAATATTCCTTTGGTACAGCAGTTTGGACTGTTGCAAAGATTTTTTTTTTAGGGGACAATCATATCCGCGCGGATAGGACCTACATCTGACATTGTCCTTTAATTTTGCTTCAGATCTGGTCTCCCTTTATTTCAAATTCAAATACCTTCTTCAACCACCAGTTCAAACAGCCATTTTCGGGGAGAAGGAGAGAAAAACCATGGAGAGAAATGTGAGCATGAGAAATCCCCCCAAATTGTCCCAAAATTCTCAAATGAAATTCTTCACCAAGTTTAAAGAGTGGTCTCGGGAGATTATGCATGAAAGGAGGTCATTCTTTGAAGAAAGGTACAAGGTGAAGTGCTTATGGTCCCTCAAAGAATTGGTTCCGGACTACGACCTCTTGAGAGCTTCTTCATCATTTTGGGATACTAGAAGGCATGTCTTTTGCCTTTCTTATAATGAGATGGTCCCGACTGTCGAAGAATTTCGGGCTTTGCTTGGTGGTCCCGAGGTGGAGGAGATTGCAATTCCTTTGCCCGGAGGAGCCTCTTTTGTTGACAAGTTGTGCAACCTTCTTCATCTTTCCCTGGAGGAAGCACAAGGTATGATCTGTGGTCCCGATCATTTTAATATTTCTGGTCTCCCTGATAGATTTAGGGGCTTAGGCTTGCTTGACGATACCTATTGGGATGCCTTTGCACTTTGCATGTTCGGGACCTTGTTCATGGTCTATTCCTTTGGGATCTGTCATCGGTCTCTGCTGAATGTAGTCGTTCATTGTCGTTTGGGCAGAGATGTTGTACCTTTGATCTTGGGGGAGACTTTCCATGCTCTCGATAGGCTGGCTACCGGGAGGCGGTATATGCACGGGGGCAGCCCGTTCCTCTTGACTCTGTGGCTGATGGAGCGTTTGGGGATTCTTCGGGAAACTCCTGATATGATCAAGCCTTGGACATTCGCCAGGAGAGGGGTTGCTGTAGATTTTGATGATCAGGGCTCATGGGAGCGTTGGATGGCTGGTCGCCAGACAGAAGATATCAGATGGTCAGTGTCTTGTTGGCGGGTGGAGACTCGCAGAGTACTTCAGGACGGATCTCCCGTGGTCATGCTTCCGGGGCTTTCTCAGTCCAGCTTCTATATTCCGTCCTTGGTTCTGAGACAGTTCGGCTTGGAGCAGGTTCCTTTGGAGGATTTTGATGATATAGCCACCAGGGTGGTGGCTTCTGCTTCTATGGATGATCCTTCGGTATTTCCATTTCTTTCCCGAGTATGGAGGTATGACGTCTTTCCTCCTCGGGTTATCCTCAGGCGTCCGAGACCTGTGTTCCTGACCACTTGGTACCTGGATTGGTACGAGAGGCATTTTGGAGAGACTCAGATGGCTATTTTGAGACGACGTGAGGCCATTGTGGGTGCGGAGGACCTGACAGTTTCTGAGAGGAGGAGGGCCGAGGCGAGGGCCAACCCTCATGACAGGAGCGGAGATGTTGTGACCGACTATGAGGCTTATGTCAAGAGACAGGAGAGAAGGACTCCTATGCTACCAGCTAGGCTACAGGAGATGAGAGATGACGCTAGGGCTACCAAGGCCCTGACAGAGGCTGGTCTGATAGATTCTGTTCCTATACCAGAGCTCGGTAGGAGGAAGACCGACATTTTTCCTGTTCAGAAGAAGAAGACTCGAAGGGGGAAGAAGAGGGGAGAGGCCAGTACGAGTGGCATGGAGTGACTCTGAGGTTTCCGAGTATCCCTTTCTTGTCATGGCAGACACATTAGTTTGATTATGTATTTTAGTTTCTTTTAGCAGGCGGCCGGTTGTAGGAATGAACCGGGCTTAGACTCATCAAAGAGCTTTTAACTTGTAATGAATATGTGAATTGCTTTAGAGTTTTTCGAGACGCTTTCATGGTCTGATCAATGTATTGACGTCAGATTTTGACTTTTATTTGTGCTTTAGACCGAACCGTTTCCGGCTGCCTACGTTCCCCTCATTTTGAGGAGCCTGTGTCTTCGTAGTTCAACAGGTCCGATTTTGTTTTTTGTTTGTTTTTTTTTTTTTTTTTTTGTTTTTTTTTTTTTTTTTTTTTTTTTTTTTTTTTTTTTTTTTTTTGTTTTTTTTTTTTTTTTTTTTTTTGTTTTTTTTTTTGTGCAACCTCGTTTTTTACCTAGGCCGCCCTCTTCGGGTTTTCAACCTAGTTGGGTATTACTCTTTTAGCACTCTTTTTTTTGCTTTTTTTTTTGCCTCGGTGTTTTACGCATAGTATCTCGCAGCCTTGTCACCATTCACTGGGTGTACAAAGGGATTTTCATCGAGGTCCGCAAGTTGCATGGCTCCTCCTGAGAAGATCTTACGGACGACGTATGGCCCGACCTGCATGTGCTCCCATTTGCCGAGGGGGTTGATACGGACTGGGGACTTTTCTTTTAAAACGAGATCACCTTCTCGGATCTCCCGATGCTTTACTTTCTTGTCGAAGGCTCTGGCCATTCTTCCTTGGTAAGCTCGGATGTGTTCCATGGCCTTCAGTCGTCGCTCATCTAGTAGGGCCAATTCATCATGGCGACTTTGGAGCCATTCGACCTCGTTGATTTGGCTTTCAAGCAGCACACGGAGCGAGGGAAACTCTAGCTCGATTGGGAGTACGGCTTCCATTCCGTAGGTGAGGGTAAACGGTGTTTCCCCGGTTGCGGTTCTGACGGATGTTCTGTAGCCCCAGAGTGCCAGGTGTAGCTTCTCGGACCAATCTCGACCTTGGACAACCATTTTTCGGATGATGTTTTCCAGAGTCTTGTTTGCTGCTTCAACCGCTCCATTGGTTTGGAGCCTGTAGGGAGATGACTTGTGACGGGTTATTCGGAATTCTGCCAGCAGCCTGTCGCATTCCCCTTCGAAGTGGGATCCATTATCTGAGATGATTTCGGCTGGCAACCCGTGTCTACATATGAAGAGGGCTACTTTCCTTGAGTTGAGGATCTTGTAGGATTTTGTAAGGCATCCTTTCCAGTTCCTTCGAGGAAATCACCAATCTGCGTCTCTTTAGGCTCTTCCGCAGTTCCCAGATTCACACTCGTCAAAATCTCTTCGGCAGCTTGGGCTCAATTTTCCTTTTTTCCGAACAACCTGCTTAAAGATTTTTGTTCTTCTTTTTTTTTATTTATTTAATGTGTCTGCTTCTTTATCTAATGAATTATTATTAGATGTTTTTTTTTTGATCATTAATTTATCATTTGTTAAAGTGGCAATCAAGGGATACTCAGAAAGATTCGTCATTTCATTAGGAACGAAAGGGAGTACAGCATTCGCTACAGACTCGTAGTCTTCAGGCGTAAGGCCGTCGGACGACTCTAGAGACTCGACCTTAACAATGAGAGACTCGGAGGACTCTTCCTAGATTGACACAAAGGGATGGGAGACCAATCAAGGCTGGGTGATCATTTGTTCTTTGGTCGCGGATGGGCCTGAGAGAGTTTCCCAATTCTTTAACGGCATCGCTGTCAGTGACCTCCCGACTCGGGAATTATACTGTGCTCCTTCCTCGATCATTGCTACCATTTCTTTGACTGAGCTGAAATCAATCAGGTCTGGCACCTGGATCTCTTCCCCGAACAACTGTTGCATAATCGAACCATCCCAATCATCTGAAAAGACTTCTGTGGCTTTGGCTTTCGGCATGGTCAATTCAGACTCAGGTTTCGGACCTTCCTGGGCAGTAGGAATTGTGGTTGTGAGCTTCTCGAACTGTTCCACTAGGCTTGGCACGCCTTTGAAAGTGTACTCACTCTTCATGGTAGTGGTAGCCCCGGGTATCTTGGGTAGGTCCAGAAACATTCTACAGACCGGGTTAGCTTTGGCTCCCCTGAACTTGTTGAGGCTATCCTGTAGCTTCAGCCACCCTTCTGTAGGAGTGGGCTCTGTTATGTTACCCGGTTGTGTGGGACCCTTTACAAAGTAGTCAGCCAAATTAGGACTGAAGGGGAGAGATTTAGGGTCGTCGACCGGGATCCTTCCTGTGATAGCTTCAAATCTTTTTCCTTTTGCAGTGTCCACTGAGGAGGCCTCATATCCCAGGCCGTGGCGAGTGTTCTGTCCTTTCACTTCGATGAGCTTATGAGTTCCTTGTTGGTGCTTCCCCAGACCGAGGCCAGGTAGATAGCTCATCTTCCTCATCATTTTCAAGACCGGAGGGATTTTATCCCGGGTGATTGTCAGGTCTATGTTGCACACTTGGGCCTTGGGAGGCTCGACCATGAAGCCTGTTAGCATGAGACCTTCCTCGTCATGCTTGATTTCCAAAATAGGTATTCCACCTGTATCTGTGCCCTCTAAGGTGACTAAATCCCCATAAATGGTTGTCAGGTCCCCATTCGAGACGAAATTCACACACTGGTGGAGGCTTGAGGCAACCCCCTTGACCTGATGTAGCCAAGGTCTTCCCAATAAGGCATTAAAAGTGATCGGGATGTCAATAACCTGGAATTCCACAGGTATCAATTTATGTCCAAACCAGAGGTCCAAGGTAGCAACTCCAAGGACTGCTCGAGATGTTGAGTCGTAGGCTTTGACTGTGAGGGAGTAAGGCTTTAAGTCTGTGGACTTGATGTCAAGCAGGCTCATGATCTTTGCCGGAAGAATGTTCATTTCGGACCCATTATCAACCAGGACCCGAGGAAGGCGTCGTTCATCCAATTGGACTGTGATGAAGAGAGGCTCATTATGATCAGCCCCAAATTGAGGGAGGTCGAGATCTGTGAAAGTGATTATGTTCCCATAGTGGATATTTCCGATCAGCTGTACCACGTCATCGGGAGTAGCATCAATAGGGACCAAGGTGCGGGCTAAGCTTTCTTCCAGCTTTAGCTTATGGGGATAGGATGAGGTGAGCAGGGACCACAGAGAGATGTTGGCCTGCGTTTGCTTCAACTGGGTGAGCACGGGGTCCTCCTTTTCCGGGGTCAGGAGCTTCGGCTGTCTTAGTATAAGGGCGGCGGTTCTCCTCGGGTGCTTGATCTGTGGCCTTCTTATCTGTTTTGGGATTCCCTTGGAAGATTTGCCCGGATCGGGTCAACAGGTTAACTTCCTCATCGGTTACTTCTTGACTGGATTTCTTCAATGCTGCTAAGGTCAATGGGGGAGCCTTTTTGGCTATCGGTCACTGGTTCTGACGGAGTCTAGCAACGGTGAGGGGCTGAGCTGTACTGGCTCCTTCCTGGGCGGCCCTTATAACTGCTTCCCAAGTCACAGGCCTTTGAGTCTGGGGTTGTGTTGTTGCCCCTTGGATGGCCCACAGAGCTAGGGCGTCCTCCGATTCGCTCCCATAGTCTGCCTTGCTCATAGTTATCATGCAACAAGAGTCGCTATTGTCGGGGCTCGGCGGCTTTTCGATTTCATCCCCTGGATGGCCCACAGAGTTATGGCTATCGGCCTCCATTTCATCATACATCCTTTTTCTTTCACCCTTGCAAGTAGGGCAGCCACAAGTGAAGGATAGGCAGCGTTCCCCCTCGGAGCTCGATGCAGCAGCTCGATAGATCTGTGTCCAAATAAGGAGGACCCGGGGTCCATTGTCGGGCACTGGAGCAATTAGGAAGGCGTCATGTGGATCCATAGGTATGAAAGCCACTGGGGAGATGTTCAGATCGATAACCCTTTTTAGTGATTGCAGGCACTCGCTGTGCTCAAGTGGCCCGGTTGTGACCCTTACGGTTGTTATGCCATCCGTTCTCGGGAAGGAAGAAAAAGATCCGATGACGTTTACGAATTCTTCATCTTCTGGTGGCTGAAACCCTCCATTCTCGACCAGTGCTTCAATAAACCCTTTCCATTCACCAGTCAGGTTCTTATAAGGAACGTTGTGTTCTAGGATTTCGGATATGTACGGATCTGGGCGCGGGCTTTGTTGTCCCTCATCCTCTGAAGTATCCGGACACTGACCGCATGTGCATCTTACGAGGTGCAGTTCTTGGGGACCCATCCCCGTTGGTATTTGACTTGTGTTTTCCGGTGGTTCTTCATCGTCACTTGCTGACAACCAACCATCGGCCGTGTGCTATTTCCGGCATGATTGTTCCGGGTTGTTTCCGGATCTGGGGCCTCGGTTGACTCTTCACTCGTCATCATCATCGTCGTCGTCATCGGAATCATCTTCCCATACTACCGAGATTTCGGCGGAGAGGGAACGCCGATCAAACCCATTAGGGGAATATGGGTGCGTGCAGCCGCAGAAATTGTCATATGCTCCCATTCCGGAAGTGATAGATGCGACTCAGCTTCTCCTCCCGTAAACTGCGGGGAAGAGTGAGAGGGGGTGGCACGTATTTGACACCGTGCGAGAATGTAGAAGGATTCTTCTTCCTCCGATTCTTCGCTCACCGCCTTCGGGATCGTATTCGACTTCTCCAGCAGCGGTTGCGAAGTGTACTAGCTCCAGATGTTCTTCGGCTTCTTTGCTAATAAGCCCCAGTACAGGCGCCCGCCTGAAGCTTTCTTGCTCAATCTTTCTTGACTGCTCTAACCATCTTGTGTAAATGGTTCTTTCATGTTTTGACCGGAACAGCCCCAGTTCTTCAGTATCAGCTATCCCTTCCTCTGAGAAGTAGCGAGTTTCATATTCTTGCAGGAAATCTCTGACATGAGACCAAGATGGGTTGATTCGTTCGATATCCTCAAGGCTGAGGGGGAATCCGAACTTAGGATCCTCGACGAGGTTGGCCACGGGTATTTGGGGACCTTCATCAGCATCTTCCCGGGCATGCGAAGGTTCTCCGCATTCAATCATGTTTACCTGATTATGGTTCCTTGGCAGAGGATTTTTGACTGTATTAGGCCCTTCGGGGCCTTCCAACTTTCCTTGCTCTATCAGCCCCTGGATTGCCTTTTTTAGAGTAAAGCAGTTATCTGTTAGATGTCCATGGGCTTGATGAAAAGCGCAATACTTTGTAGTATCCACGGGAGCATTCGGATTCCCGGGTTGGAAATTCTCCAAAGGCCGCAAAGCAAGCCTTCTTTCACCGCCTCCTAAAGATGTCATTCGAGGCATTCCAAAGTTTTCGAGATTCATGACTCGTGGTCTCGGGCTCGACTGGTTTTCCGGGAGCAAAGGAGTTGTGTTATTACATTCCCGTCCCGCCTAGTTAATCATTTCTTTGCCTTTAGCAGGGAGCGGGGCGTGTTTGCGGAGGAGCCCGATATCTCGTAGGCGAGTGCGCAATGGCCGGTTGCGATTGTAAGCCTTTTCAAACTTAGGCTGCAGAGTTAACCATGGCCCGTAAGTCTCGAGTACGGGAAGTGACCGAGGGAGGCTCTCGATGTGGTTTCGTGCATGACCGGAAGATGTCCATTGTTCCTCTTCGGAAGGAGGGATGGCCATTTCGCCGAGTTTCGATTCCACCGCTTGTAAAAGTCCCCAACATTCTCATCGGACGCTGCACTGTTGTTTGTAGGTCAACCCTATTTGTTTCCCATTCCAAGTTGGCCTTATACTTTTCTGTGAAGGCATTGGTAATCTGGTCCCATGTAGCCCTGGCTTCAGGTTTCAAACGGAAGAACCACTTTAAGGCACTGGATTTCAAAGATAGACTGAAATAGTCAGCCAACTGCTGATTGGTGCATCCTTTGGCCTTCATTGCCAAGGTGTATGTGTCCAGATGAGTTTTCGGGCATGCAGTCCCATCAAAGAGATCCAGATTAGGCATCACGAATTTGTGGGGCAGAGGAACAATGGAGTCCGGGTCCGTAGGCCGAAAAGCAGACTTCTTAGCGGTCAATTCGGCGATCTGCGCTTTCATTTCCTTGTGTTGCTCCATGAACCAGGCCAGATGAGGGTCTTGTGGCGGAACCATGGCATTCAAGCTAGTGGCTGAGTTAGAGAGAGGAGCTACCACTGGCGGCAGACTGGTGGAGGGAACGGCCGATCCGGGGACGTAGGTGAAAACCTGTCCTTGGCCCAAATTGCCCGGGGGAGCATGAGTAGGAGCCTGGGCGAAGGGATAGAACCTTGCGGCCTGCTGTTGATTTTCAACTGGCAAAGTAGGTGGAGGTAGCCCCGATGTAGCCGGATAACTTGGATTTCCAGAATGGGGCCCATAAGTAGGCTTAGATGCGGCCGCCGTCCCGACCGTTGAATTGCATGGCCGGGCCGAGGCGATGGTGTATAACCCGGGGGTACTGCGGTCTGGTGATTCGATGAAACCGGGATGGAGGTTTGGTAACCCATCGAACCCCTGAGTGAGAAATGGGTTTGTGAAAGCCGTGGGAGGAGCACTGAGCTAACATCATTCTCGAGAAGGGCTCTGACGGCCGTTGAGGCATGCTTTGAACATTGTTGTGGCCCTTTGAACTGTTGCTGCGAAGGCCCGGATTGATCGGTTCCAAACTGTGGCGGGATCCCGATTAACTGTGGCATTCCGAGATAGCCCCAACCATGTGAAGACATTCCGTACTGATTTTGCCCCCACTGAGGAACTGTGAGCTGATTTGTGCCGTCGGGCTGCATGGACCCAGGTGGTGCGTGGTTGGGAGCCGGCGACCCAAAGATCGAGGAGCATGGGTTCGGTAGTGGTAACATAGGAGGTGGGTGGTGGCATCCTGGAGTAATCAGGGCGACTGAGAGTGGGATTGGCATCCTCATCTTCTTCCACGGTGAAGGTGCCATCGGGATTGAGGCTGGCGGCCAAACCGTGGCTCTTAATAGCCTCCATAAGGCTATTCAGCTGTGCTTCCTGTCGCAACCTCATCTGTTCTGCTAACTGATTCCACTGATGTTCTGTCTGAGGGGTCCCGGGAGGCAGAGTGACGTTGTCCCCATCATTACCGGCTGACGCAGACATTCTAAAACCCGGAGTCGGAATAAACGGTGAAGCTGATGACGCGCTTGACTCTTCCCAACTAATCAAACGATGACCCGGTGTCCGGAACCAACCTTTGTGAGGTGCTGCGGGGGAAAAGGTACGAAGGTTCAGATGTCTGGGAATTGAAGGAGGGTAATTGTTTGGGCCTTGGGCTCATGCAACATGCAGTTATTTGTTCACGTTTACTTAAAACATGTTTTATTAACCTAATCGGTTGGAAAAGATTGCTCTTCTTTTTCGCAAACTACTCTGGATCCTGGATCAGTGGGCCCCGTCACTACGTCTATAAGCCCCTCGTATTCCACCTGTATTTCGACCTCCCAGGGTGGACAGCCCCGGGCGAGGGTCCTATAGAGCAAGCGGGTCCCACCGACCGAAAGAAAAACGGTCCTAAAAGTCTGGCGGGTAATCGAGTCTTAACGAGCATTCGATGTAAATTACAGACAAAGATGACGTCAAGGTCAAGATCATGTCCGAGAGCTCGACAAAAGGTCGGCATGATTTGGACTGATAAGCGTCCACAATTGATCTTGACTTGTTGTCAGTTAAGTCGTAATTAGGCATGGAATAATCATTAATCCTTGATGACTCAGTGTCAATCTTTGGGAGTCGTGTATAATTTGTGCCGCCGAGCCGAAGTCAAGGCGCCGGGCAATATCTTGGTCAAAGTCTGCGGCGGAAAACCGGCATGACTTCGACTGAATAGGGTCCCCGAAAGATATTGAGTCGGTATGCCGACAAAGGCTTGAAAGGAAAGGTCTATACACAGACGGGGCATGACACGGACTGCACTAAAAACCAACCGGGTCTCGGACAAAGTGTGTCACGGACAAGTGCATGGTCGACACGAGGCTCCATGGGATGTTTGGGTAGTCCCGTGCTCGCACCGAGAGGCGTAATAAGACCAAACGGGCCGCGACAAGGATTTCCCGGGTTAGGGACGTAGTGTGCAAAGTGTACGGTCACGTGCGCGTAGTGTGCAAGCGATCTATTTTCTTTTTTCCGAGTAAAATAGAAATTTTTTTATGTGTCTTAAAAATATGATGCATGATTTTTTTTGAAAATCTTTTTTTTTTTGAATTTTTTTTTTTTTTTGAAATGAGCACATAAGCACATAAGCACAAGAATTCCGACAGTTAGGGACATGATTTCGACAGTCAAAATTTTGACTTTTTCCGAGGCGGCCAAAACAACACGAAAATGTGCAAAAATAAACACACACAACAAATGATTTTTAAGGCCGGGACGGAAGCTTGACCCTCAAAAGCTTTTCTTTTTTTTTGAAAACAACGATACCGGTACGTGGGATTGTTAGACCACAATTTATCCCCGACTCGTGTTAGGAGGCGATAACGGGAAGTTTAATGGTTTCCACCAATATACCAAATATCATTTTTTTAGAAAAACTTATTCGTCCCCAGCGGAGTCGCCACTGTGATGATGTCGCCATTCGCGGGAAAAATTCGATTTTTCGTTTCTTTGAAAAACCAAATAAAACCGGAAAACGGAGTCGCCACACCATTTTTGTTTTAAGGGCCAAAACTTTGAAAAATGCCCGAGATTAGAGATTTGGGTTCGGAGGTCATGTTACACGCCGGGAAGGACGTTAGTGTGCACCCGGAATGCCTCGTAAAACGAGTCTTCCAAGCTGAAAATCATTTGTGTGTGTGTGTGTGTGTGTTTTGGCCAAAATATGTTGAAACTCAGAAAAGTAAAAATTGTGAATTCTTTATTAGACTTTGGTCAGATCCCATGATTTTTGGTGTGATTTTTGGGTAGAGTTTTGGTGCTCAAAAGATTTTTGGAAGTTGAAGAGCACTTCTGCCAGAATGAAAAAGGCAGTGGACACTTGATTTTGAAATGGATTTAAGGGCTTCAAAACTTCATAATCTGAGAAAACTCAGAGAATTAAAGTTATTCCAAACACCTCAAAGAAGATTTATGTGAAATTTTTTTTCATTTTGGAGAAGATTTGAGGACTCAAAACCTTCTGGAAATATCAGATATAAGATCTGGACTCCCAGAAAACTGGTGGTCTGACCTTCAAAAGAAAATTTGAAAAAGGGAGTTTTACTCACGCAAAAAATAAAGTAAAAATATTTCTAGAAAGCTCTGGATGTTGGATACAAAAAGTGTTTTGTAGTCAACACCAAATTACAAGTTTATCTGTGTCCAAAAATTTAGACCATGGACTGGGGTCTTAGAAAGTTGCTACTGGACAGCAACTTCTCAAGAAAGAAAATGTGGTTTTAAAGGGGGTTTGGCATCCATGCTTGTCCCCATTTCCCTAGGTTTTGATTAGTGATCACTTGACATTTTAGTGGTGAGTCAACTATATCAAACCATCCTTGGGGTACATTAGGACTAAGCATTTCATTTGCTTGGGAAGGGGAATTTTATCCTTTGAAAATGAGATTTGATGTATGAAAATGATTTTTAGGGTTTTGAAAATGTGTTTTCTTTGCAAGAAAGTAAGAACATTTTGAAAATAATGTGGATCCTTGTAGAAGATCATCCATGGAGATGAACTTCCATGGTGATCTTCTTGGATCTAAGACAAGAAGATGAATGAACTACATTTTGTAGCTTGAAAATGCATGCATGGATGAGAGATTTAGAGTAAGAAGAGGGAGGTTATACCTATCTTCTTTGTGTTTTGGAGCTTTGGATTTGAATGTAAGAGTATTTGAGGCTTTGAATATGATAGTGAGTGAGTGAGATTTGGGAAGATAATCAAGAGAAAAGAGTGACAATTCAAAGGAATTCTCACTATTTTCTCAAGTATTTTCGCCAAGGTGCAACTGTGGATTGTGTTCTCTCTCCCTTTTTTCTGATACTGAAGGCCTCAATTTATAGCCCTCTGAATTTTACAAACATGTCCGCGCGGATGGGATCTTCAGCGTGCACTGTTCATTAATTACAGCTTCAGGCTTTGGACACAAGGAATATTTTTCAAAAAAAATCAAATTAACAGCCAGTTTTTGTTCCAGCAGTTTCTATTTATGGTT
This sequence comes from Adenophora triphylla var. japonica, assembly GCA_022495995.1. Lineage (NCBI taxonomy): Eukaryota > Viridiplantae > Streptophyta > Magnoliopsida > Asterales > Campanulaceae > Adenophora > Adenophora triphylla. Next base: position 259,412 of record JAFEMH010002138.1, on the reverse strand, counting down.
TTTGACTATTTCTTTTGCTTTTTTTATTCCTTTCTTGGTTTATCTTTTTTTGGCAATCCCTAATCTACCCTTACTTGGTTAGAAATGTTAGGAATGTTAGGAATTGTTAGAAATGTTATAACTTTCGTTAATTTTCTAACGAAAATACTAACAAGCTCAAATTGGAGCACTTACACAAGGAGAAGCCATTTGGAGGTAAAGTTGTACTTTTGGATGGAGATTTTAGACAAATTCTTTCAGTTATTCCAAGAGGAACAAGAGGAGAGATCGTTTCCATTTCATTAAACAATTCATATTTGTGGAGTCATTGTGAAGTTTGTGTGCTGACACAGAACATGTGTTTGCAAAGATCTGGTACAGAGTTTGATGGAAGAGCTTTAAGCTTAGAAGATTTCTCAAAATGGACACTTAGAATAGGTGATGGAGAAGAATTTGCTCAAACAAGAGGAGATGAAGAAGAGGCAGAGTGGGTTAAAATACCAGAGGAAATACTTCTCAAGCCAAGTGATAATCCGATTGAGGATATATTTCACTCAACTTATCCAGGTTTCAATGAAATGAAATTTGACATTCATTACCTGACAAATCGAAGTATTTTGACACCTAGAAATGAAGTCGTTGACGAGATTAATTCTTTCATCATGCAAAAGGTTAATTCTCAAATGAAAGAGTACTTCAGCTACGATACAATTGATGAATCAGCCGAAAGCACAGCAAATCATGAGATGTTATATCCTGCTGAGTATCTAAACAGTTTGAAGTTTACTGGTGTTCCTAATCATTGCTTACAACTTAAGATAGGAGTGCCTATTATGTTGCTTCGTAATGTTAACCCAAGTCAGGGCATGTGCAATGGTACTAGGCTTATTGTTAATCAGCTTGGTAAAAGAGTGATTGAAGGTACTATAATATCTGGGTCACACATTGGTAACAAAGTTTTAATTCCTAGAATTACTCTGACTTCGGCAGAAGGAAAACTCCCATTCATTTTAAGAAGGAGACAGTTCCCAGTTAGAGTATGTTATGAAATGACAATCAATAAAAGCCAAGGACAAACTTTGGAAAATGTTGGATTGTATCTGCCGCAACCTGTGTTTAGTCACGGTCAATTGTATGTAGCAATTTCTAGAGTCAAAACGTCCGCTGGACTAAAGATACTTTGCCTAGAAAATGATGAGGATTTTGTCGATTGGACAAAAAATGTTGTCTTTCAAGAGATATTAAATAAATTATCTTAGGCATATTTCGTCTACTCTACAATTTTAAAAAATTTCAAATCCATGCTCTTCTTTACACGAAATGTCTGATTAATGGAAATACGTATTCTATTCAGACATCAAATAAATCATCTGCTGTCTAAACTTAGTATTGGAAAACAATAACCACAAAAACACCTCAGGTATTTAGATGAGTCACATATGCAATTAAAAATATGTCAATTGTAAGCCTTTGTAACAAATGATGTTATAACTACTAAGAGAACACGGAATTACATTAACGTGAACATAAACACTATAAAGTAATAATACTGCATATGATGTTTTAACTAATAAAAAAACGCAGAATTAGACAAATGGAAATAAAATATAACCCTTCAAAACAATAAAAAGCAAATATAAGAATGACTAACATAAAAAAACAAGTTAAATACCATAGCCATTCAACTAAACAAAACTATTACATCAGTTCAAGAGACTGATCAAAGTCTAAGCAAAATATCAAAGGACTTACACATGTCCAATACTTAAGTCCAAAATACTTTTAAACCATAACTTATGCACACTACCACCAAAAAGTAATTACCAAAAACTGACTTTTCTACCCATCAGCACCCCACCTAACAGCTTCTAACGAAATTCATTCACACTTGGCTTAACAGAAAACAGAGGACCACCACCAACACGCTTCACATTAAAAAAACTAACATCTTCTTTCAACACTCCTTGAACAGATATTTTATTTCTATTGAAATAAAACCAGAGGATGTTTTGGCCACCATTCCTTAGCTCCATCATCTTGAAATCATTGTAGTGGGTCATCGAAAGTGCATGAAAGTTAGTTTTGCAAAAACCTTCGCTGACAATAGTTACATCTGGAGCCATAAATTTCACATAAGTATCAAAATTCATGCCCATAAACACTCCCTCCATATTATCTTCAGACAGAAACATAAAAGACAAAGGACCATTACCATCATACCCTTTTCTTGCCCACCCATTAACAGATGCCCACCAGTTTTGCCCCCCCTCCAAATGATTACCTAAATTGTCAGGGGCACAAAACACTTCTACAGTGTCTAAACTGTCTGAGCCTCCACAGCGTAAAACAAACTTCACTTCATTACACCTCCTATCTGCAACAATGTACCTAGCAACATCAAAATGTAACTCTTCTATGTTGAACAGGACATAGTCTCCTTTTAGCAAGTAAAGTTGAGGGTTTGGGGCCAGTTTGTGTTCAAATGGTGGGAAAAAGGAATCAGATGAAGCCATTGCATGTAAACTTCAAGTGTGATTCGAATGAAGAAGGAGAAAGCTTATATATACTTCAATAAGAAATGGTTAATTAATGAAACCCTAACCTAACCGACGGCTGAATTCATAAAGACATGTCTCTTCATTTTTTCCTTGCAATTAACACAATTTCTACCCAATTACTCAGGCCTATATATATTGAAAGTAAATAAAATCAAAAACGAATGTAAAATCAAATTAAACAAAACCTATAGAGACATTAATAATATAAGTAATATCATACCATCTACAACCATCGTCAAAACGCAGAGAGGATATATGCGTTATCTAAGAAATTTTCTGATCAATTTTCCTAAAACACCTCTTCTTAGTCAAAATCCCCAAAAAGACCCAAACAAATAGTAACCCGTGCGTAGCACGGGCCAAATGCTAGTATCTTGAATTTATAAGTGTAAACGTTTTGATTCAAATAAACTATAGTTAAATAATTAAAAAAAAATGTTATGTTACTTTATCAAATAAAAATATAAAAGAAGCAAAATAAAAAAATATTTGACAAATTAGTTAGCCGTGTAGAGCATGGATTACGGACTAGTATAGAATTGAAAATCAAGAAGAATTCCAGTAAGCCACATGTCATTTGGGTTGTAAAGGAAAAGCCACTTCTCACTTACCTAATAGTTGTAGTTGGTTAAAAAATTTCATATCATTTGGGTTGTCAAGGAAAAGCCACTTCCCTCTTACCTAACAATTGTAGTTGGTTAGAAAAATTCAAACAAGATGATAATTCAAACATATTTTTTAGTGCGTCCACTTCCCACTTACCTAACAGTTGGACTTATCACGAATCCAATTCTAACCGATCAAGAGGGTGTTATTCTTTATTTGGACGAAATCGCTCTGAAATCAAAAGCGTGAATATTTCAATATAATTCGAACAAAGTGACACAATCGTCTTCAAGCATAGGACATGAATTCAAGAACAATTCTTTTAAAAGGTGTACTTTGTATTGATTTTAAAAGAGAAAATATTTAAAGACTTCAATTCTCTAGAAGCATTCAATCAATTAGCTTCAAGCATTTAAGTCTCATACTCACTAGACACTTAATAGTATATTTCAAACAATGTTTGTAAGTGTCCCTAACAAGATTAGTTTTGGAACACACTATTTTAACAAACGCACGTGAGTAAAAATTTGTTCTACCTACTAGAGAACATCATCACTCAAATATACTACTCCTTCCATCACAAAATAATCTTCCGACTCTTTTGATTGTTATTACGAACAAACTTTTAGCAATAATTGAAGGTTGATTTAATTATACTTATGTAAATTTAAATCTTGTAATTGATACACTTTCTACAATACTATGACATGAGCAATAGATTGCTTCTTTGCTTATTGTTTTGTGTTCATCTTTGTATCCTTGTTATTCTCTTGTCATGTATACATCCAGATACTTGTCAATCTTTCTATCATATAATATATAAGCTTTTGTTTCAATCTTCAATTGAGCCAATCCCATTTCTAGTTTTCCATATTTAAGATCAATTCTCTATTGTTTTTAGTATTTATTTCAGGTTCGATGGCCAAGTGAACACATTCTTGTTAAATTTATTTTGGTTCCTCGTCTGACAATGGGTTGGGTTGGATCGGGTTGAATCCGGTAATGGATTGAACGGGTAAGACCGTGCAACCGGTTAAGTCCTAGGTCATTTGTGTTCAACCGGCTTAACCCGTTTAAACCACATGTCAATAGAGTTAAGGTGAATATATTAGTGAATTTTACCCACAAGTTCCTTTTGGGACAATCTCTTTCCTTCAAGTTTCTCTTTAAATTAAATGCCCCACAAGTTTTTTATGCAGTAGTATATTATATTGCATATAATATACAATATTTAAAAATTATGATAAAACATTATCAATACTGACTCCTACCATTGATGGATGTGTTTTTACACGTCCAAATATGATATACTCCCTCCGTCCCATTCCAAATGTCCCAAAATCCTTTTAGCTCGAGAATTAAGGAATGAATATATATAATATAAAAAGTGTATAGTAAAATAAATGTTGTGAGTATGAAAAGTGATGTAGGAAAGAGAAAGTGGGGTAGGAAATAGTTAGTGGATATTTATTGTGAGTATGACAAGTAGGTCCCACAAATAAAAAAGTAATAAAAAACTTTTTTTTTGGGTTGAGACATTTTAAATGGGACACTCAAAAAGGAAAGTTGGGACATTTCGGCCGGGACGGAGGTAGTACTTTTTATCCTAGTTTAATGTTCAATCTCCGGTTTTGTTAGTATTTTACTGTGTTTTGAGTCTTCCAACTTCTATGAGTATAGGGTAAAAGAAGGAAAAGATGTTGAATTATGGACTTTGGAGGTATTCTGATTAAGGTCGGAACCAGTGGTACAAGATTGAGGCAAAAAGGACCTTGGAGGAATAAAGGAGAAGTTCAGCACTTACCTGGAAATAGATGGGAGCCTCCGCTCCCAAAACGGGAAATCAAGAATAGTTATTGGAATTTGGGAGCGTCCGCTCCCAACCCGGCAGCCAGTTTTGTAGTTCCCTTGTTAGACAAGGATTGTAGAATGTTGTTGATGTTTTTTAGGTCTTATCTTCCATATGTACAAATAGAATAACTCTAAGCAGTACATAAGGATGATGTTTTAGTTTTATTCCTCAAGTTTGTATGCGATTTCCGGATTCAAGGTTTTCAATTCAAAGATTCAAGCTTTTATTTCATTCTAATCAAGATCTTATGATTCTATGATGGAGATGAGTGGCTAATTTCCTTCAATCTACAGAGTGGAGGTAATGGGTATCAAACTTTTATGAATATATTAATTCTATAATCAATCAGAAAGTTCGGTTCTTTAAAAGTGGTTTAATTTAAGGTTTTCTAGCTACAATCACATGTGTAGATGTGATTGACTTTTTAAGTAAAATTGTGTATAGTGATTGTCAAGTGATTGCTTGATCCATACAATGTCAGACTTTGAAAGAATATAATCTTGGTTTGTCAAGTGATTGCAGAACATATTATAGGTTCTTGATTCCTAGGATTTTTAAATAATGTGTGGACTTTGCAGAAAACAAAGCCGATGAACACCATCTTTGTGATGGCCCGTTGCACCCCCTAGGCCACTTCAATAAGAAGTTGGCACCATCTATTATATCACCTCCTACTCTTGAGTTGAAACCTCTCCCCCAAATTTAAAGTATGCATTTTTAGGGGACAATGAGACTTTGCCTGTGATAATTGCCTCCGATCTAACTCAAGAACAAGAGGCAAGATTGATTGATGTGCTGTGTGAGCACAAGAGTGCTATTGGGTGGACATTAGTGGATATTAGAGGAATTAGCCCTTCCATTTATCAACATCGTATAAATCTTGAAGAGGGGGCTAAGCCCTCAAGAGAAAGACAAAGGAGGCTGAATCCCAACTTGCAAGAGGTGGTAAGGAAAGAAGTATTTAAATTGATAGATGCGGGAATTATTTTCTCGGTTGAGGATAGTGAGTGGGTTAGTCCCATTCAAGTGGTACCCAAGAGATCGGGCATCACTATTGTTACAAATGATAAGAATGAGCTAGTGCCAACAAGGAAAGTAACGGGTCATAGGATGTGCTTAGATTTGAGGAAATTGAATGCAGCTACTAAGAAAGACCACTTCCCTTTACCCTTCATTGACCAAATTCTAGAGAGGTTGGCGGGGCATGCTTATTATTGTTTCTTGGATGGGTTCTAGGGATATAACCAAATTCCCATTGCTAAGGAAGACCAATCCAAGACCACGTTTACTTTCCCCTTTGGCCCTTTTACTTATAAGAGAATGCCCTTTGGCTATGTAATGCACTTGCGACATTTCAAAGGTGTATGTTATCTATTTTCTCTGACATGATTGAGAAAGGGGTAGAGGTATTCATGGATGATTTTTCAGTGTTTGGCGATAGTTTTGACCATTGCCTCGAGAACTTGACATTTGTGCTTAAAGATGTTGTGAAACCGATTTAACCCTTAGTTGGGAAAAGAGTCATTTTTTATGAGGCATGGCATTGTTTTGGGTCATATATCTAGTGTCCGACAAGGGGATCAAGGTAGATAAGGCAAAGATGGAAGTTATTTCTAAGCTACCTCCCCCAATCTCGGTTAAGGGTGTTCACGGATTTCTAGGGCATGCGGGTTTTTATAGGAGATTTATCAAATATTTTTCAAAAATTTGTAAACCATTGTGTAATCTGCTTGCCAAAGATACTGAGCTCATATTTGACCAAGATTGTTTTGATGCTTTTAATGAATTGAAAGAAAAATTGACTTATGCCCCAATTTTTGTCTAGCCCCGATTGGTCTCTCCCATTTGAAATTATGTGTGATGCATCCAATTTTGCTATAGGGGTTGTATTAGGGCAAAGAGTAGTTAAGTCACCTCATGTTATCCAATTTGCAAGTAGAACTCTTAATGATGCTTAATTGAATTACACTACTACTGAATAAGAATTTTTGGCTATTGTGTTTGCACTTGAAAATTTTCGTTCTTACTTGCTTGGACCTAAGGTGATTATCTATTATGATCATTCTGCTTTGAAATACTTGCTAAATAAAAAAGATGTTAAACCTAGACTTCTTAGGTGGATGTTGTTGTTGCAAGAATTTGATTTAGAAATAAGGGACAAGAAGGGGACCGAGAAAGTAGTTGCTGATCATCTTTCTAGGTTAGAAAATTTTACGTATCTTAATTCCCATCATGAGTTTATTCCTATAAATGAGAACTTTCCTGATGAGCAACTCTTTGTTCTGCATGTGCAAGAACCTTGGTATGCTGATATTTTTTGAATTACATTATGTCTAATACCTTGCTATATGGAATTGATTCTCATGCTAAGCGTAAATTCATGTATGATGTGAAGCACTATATCTGGGATGATCCTTACTTGTTTAAAATTTGTCCAGACAAGACCATAAAAAAATGTGTGCCCGAGTTTGAGCATGGAAGTGTCCTAAGGTTTTGTCATGCACTCCATTGTGGAGGGAACTTTAGTGGGCAAAAGACGGCCTTGAAAGTCCTTCAATCGGGGCTGTTTTGGCCTACCTTATTCAAAGATGCCCGCCAATTTTGTGTTGAATGTGATAGATGGCAAAGGATCGGCGACATTTCCAAGAAGGATGAGATGCCCCTTGTGAATAATTTAGTAGTTGACATATTTGATATATGGGGCATCGACTTCATGGGACCTTTTCCCCCTTCCCAAAGTTACTTGTATATTCTAGTTGAAGTTGATTATGTCTCTAAATGGCTGGAAGCAATTCTTACCCGCACTAATGATGCAAACATTGTTTGCAAGTTTGTGTGTGTGAATATCTTTAGCAGGTTTAGGATGCCAAGAGCAATCATTAATGACCAAGGGAAGCACTTCACCGACAAGTTGTTCAACAAGTTGCTGAAAAGGTATGGGGTTGTTCACAAATTAGCCACACCGTATCAACCACAGATGTCTGGACAAGTAGAAGTGAGCAAGGGATGCCAACATTGTTTGCATACCGAACGGCTTACAAAACTCCCATTGGAGTAAGTCCGTATCAGTTGGTATTTGGTAAGTCATTTCACCTTCCTGTTGAGATAGAACACAAGGCTTTTTGGGCAATAAAGGAGCTCAATATGGAATTGACGTTGGCGGGGGAACAAAGGTTGTTATCACTTGATGAATTGGAAGAGATGAAGCTAGATGCATATGAGAATGCAAAGAACTAAAAGGAAAAGACCAAGTGGTACCATGACAAACAAATCAAGCCAAAGTTCATTAGGCCAGGAATGAAGGTACTTCATTTCAACTCACGCCTCAAACTATTCCCCAGAAAATTGAAGTCCAAGTGGATGGGTCCGTACGAGGTAGTGCAAGTGTTTCCACATAAGGGGGTTGAACTTAGAAATCCAAAAGATGGAGACGTTTTCAAGGTTAACGGTCATCGTGTGAAACCATATTATGAATGTGTGTCCGAGGAAATATCCGAGGTGACATATCTTGTGGATCCGGATCCCATTGACTGAAAGAAGCACCAAGTCGAGTTAAACGACTATAAGCACAGCGCTTGTTGGGAGGCAACCCAACTAGGTATCCTTTACTGCTTTATATTTTTCTCCTTTCAGTTTATTAGCATCGGCAAAGTAAATTCATGCTTTATCCTTACGCTTATGCAATGAGGACATAGCATGTTTTTAGTTTGGGAGTGATAGTACTCAAAAATAAAAAAGTGTCTTTACTTTAGGGTCTGTTCGAACTACGGTGACTTTAGCCTATTATATTGTGTTCACGCTCACTATAATGGGGATGTAGGCAGCTTATGTGCGGTCAAAATTTTGTTAAGCTTCGACTTGTGTCACCCTTCACGGGTCTCTCCGAGTTTGTGGGTTTATAAGAGAGTGTAAAATGTGTCACCCTCCAAAAATATTTTCTTTTTTTCGAGTCGTTTTAGTGTTTTAGCGGATATTATGCTTGTTTGTGGTGATGTGCAGATGTTTAAGCTCAACCAAAGGCACATGGGATCAAACTTGAGCAAAGGAATGGGAGAAAAAGAAAAGAAATAGAAAAGTTGTTGCCTGGAGGGGGGAGCGCCCGCACCCAAACTGGGGGCGTCCGCTCCCAATTGACGAAAAGTACATCATTTGGACCTGTAAAAACACATCCATCAGCCACCACCGCCGCCGTTGTCCACCGGTCATAAAAATGTCGTCGGTAACCGATTACCGATCGCCGGAAACCAGTCGTCGTTCGCCGCTTGATGTTGTATTATATTCAGTATGCAGTATTATATATTGAGTATGCAGTATTATCCATTGTCATGTATACAATATATTTACAAAATAATATATACAACATGATAATACAACATGGAAGGAACTTATGGGGCATTATGATACTTTTTTAGAACTTACAAGGCATTCTCTTTTTCTCGCGAAAGCTTGTAAAAGGTTACATAGGAATTCCTTGAAATCTTAATTTTATTATTCACAAAAGAAATATTTATACAAGAGTCGGAGTGTCACACAAGCTAGTCTATGATACATGCAATCTCTATAATTAAGGAATATATACAATATCAATTGTATAAGAAAATTAAATATTCTAAACTCTAGTAAATAGAGAATTGAAAATCAAGAAGAATTCTCATAAGCCATATGTCATTTGGGTTGAAACGGGTTGAGGCGAGTTGTACCATCTCATTTAACTATAACTTGTTCACTTTATATAGTTCCTTGTCTGAGACTATGAGGGAAAGGGAAAGCCACTTCCCACTTGTGTAACAGTTGTAGTTGAATAGAAAATTTCAGACAAAATGTTAATTCAAACATTTTTTAGTGCGAATATTTTGTTATAAGTGGAAAGTGAAATCCACTCCCCACTTACCTAATGCTTGGACTTATCATAAATCCAAGTCAAACCGATCAAGAGGATATTATTCTTTATTTGGAAAAAATCGCTTTGAAATCAAAAGTGCAAATATTTCAATATAATTCAAACAATTTTTTAGCGGCATGGTCATCTTCGAGCTTAGAACATGAATTCAAGAATAGTTCTTTTAAAAGGTTGTACTTTGTATTGATCTTGAAAGAGAATAGCTTTAAAGACATCAATTCTCCAGAAGCATTCAAACAATTAGCTTCAAGCATTTAACTCTTATACTCACTAGACACTTAATAGTAGATTTCAGACAATGTTTATAAGTGTCCCCAACTGTGATGTATTCGATTTGGCGCCCGAAAAACTTGGGAAGTTTGAAAAGATTTTTGGATTGAGTTAATCTTTAGCAGACTTAAAAAATAAACAGAGTTGCCACGCCATTTTAATTTAGGGCCAAAACTTTGAAAAAAGCCCGAAAGTAGAGAAACAAGTCCGGAGGTCACATTACACTCCGAGAAGAACATATGACATTCACCCGAAATGCCTCGTATGACGAGTCTTCCATACTTGAAATTTTGTGTGTGTGTGTGTGTTTTGAAAAATATTTGACTTAAAAGGACTTTCTGGAAATAAAAGGAATCTGAGGGACTGGACTGGAAAATAATTTAAAAACAGTGATGAAACTGAAAAAACAACAGAAACTGAAAATTGTTTGCAGATGACAATGTCATCCGCGTGGATGAGTTTGTAGTGCAACATCATCCGCGCGGACAAGGCTGCAGTTTCAATATTTTACAGTTTCCTAATCAGTCACTGTAATTTCCAGAAACTTAACTGGATTTACAGGACTTAACTGGAACTGTAACTGAAAAACAGAAAACAAAGGAATGTTTGGATTTTTGGCATCCATGCTTCTCCTCTCTTTCCCTAGACTTTGATTAGTGTCATTAGTGATGAATCCACTTAATCAAGCCATTTCGGGGGTACATTAGGACTTTGAAAGCATTTCATTTGCTAGGGAAAAGGGGATTTAACATGAAAAGTAAATTAACAAGAAAATTAGGTCAAGATGTATCAACTTTAGAGGAAGATCTCTAAGGTGGTCACAAGAAGGACCATCCTTGAGACCTAGGCTCAAGTGTATCTCTTACATCTTGGTGTGACCTAAATGTGTAAGTCTTAAGGATGTTCATCCATGATAAAGGTTCCAAGGTGAGCATCTTAGACTATGGGGGGACATTTACAAGGAAATAAACAATATGGACCATTTGAAGTGATCATCTATGGAAATGGATTCCAAGATGACCACATTTTGGGTCAAGTAAACAAGTAAGAACTAGTAATGTAAAGAGGACATGGGGATGACATTAAAGTAAAGGGGAGTGTAGATCACTTTAGAAGATCATCCATGGAAATGGATTTCATGGAGATCCTCATGGATCTAAGGAAAAGGGGATGAACAACAAGTGAACCAACAAGACTACATCATTTATATATGAAATGTATGCATGAATGAAGGAGATTTGAGTAGGGAGAGTGAGGGTTTACCAATGGTTCTTGGGTTAGTGTCTAGGTTTTAAGGGATTCAAGGCTTTAGGAGTAATTTGGTAGTGGATTTGAGGTTGGATTTGGTGTTGGATTTGAGTAGGATAAGTGTTTAAGGCTGTTTGGAGTGTTAATTTCGGCAGAGTAACAGTAGGAAATGGAATTTTTTGGCCTTCTGAAACTGAGGGGGAAGGGTTGTATTTATAGGTTGGCCAGGGTACAATATCATCCGCGTGGATGATATTGGCATGCTAAGTTCATCCGCGCGGATGGGATCAGCGGCGTGCCTGGTTTTGCAGAAGGTTGTTTTGGCTATTTCTCCCTTGGTCAAAAAAGCAATATTACTTTGAAATGATGATTTCCAGCGAGGTCCTATGCCATTTTCTTATTCCTAAGAGGTCCTTCCTCATTCAAATTGTCTAAATAATGTCCGAAATGTCGATAAATGATTATAAATTATTAAATTGGGCTGACGAAACACTAACAACCCAGATTGGGGCACTTACAGTAGCCCCTCGGCGACGGTACGTCCAGGGGAAGTGGGGTCATCGACAAAAGTGAGGATCCCAATTTCGCAAGCTTTTACCTAGATCGGTGAGGAGGTGACCGAGATGGTCGGATAACTGGACCCTTTTAAAGGATTCCTACGTATCCCAGACGGGAATCAAGCCAGTCGTAGTTCAGATCTTGCGAGGGAAAGGAGTGACCAAGGTGGTCAGACGAATGGACCTCCCCACCTCATTTTTCGTTGCCGAAGATAGACTCGACTAACGAAGGTGTTGCCAAATATAGACTCGACTAACGGAGGATGTTACCGAAGATAGATTCGACTAACGAGGGTGTTGCCGAAGATAGACTCAACTAACGAAGGGTGTTGCCGAAGATAGACTTGACTAACGAAGGTGTTGCCGAAGATAGACTCGACTAACGAAGGGTGTTGCCGAAGATAGATTCGACTAACGAAGGTGTTGCCGAAGATAGACTCGACTAAGGAGGGTGTTGTCGAAGATAGACTCGACTAAGGAAGGTGTTGCCAAAGATAGTCTCGACTAACGAGGGTGTTGCTGAGATAGTCTCAACTAACGAGGGTATTGCAGAAGATAGACTCGACTAACGAGGGTGTTGTCGAAGATAGACTCGACTAACGAAGATGTTGCCGAAGATAGACTCGACTAACGAAGGGTATTGCCAAAGATAGACTCGACTAATGAAGGTGTTGCCGAAGATAAACTCGACTAACGAAGTTATTGCCGAAGATAGACTCGACTAACTAGGGTGTTGTCGAAGATAGTCTCAACTAACGAGGGTGTTGTTGAAGATAGTCTCAACTAACGAGGGTGTTGCCGAAGATAGACTCGACTCACGAAAGTGTTGCCGAAGATAGACTCGACTAACGGAGGGTGCTGCCGAAGATAGTCTTGACTAACGAGGGTGTTGTCCAAGATAGACTCAACTAACGGGGGTGTACTTCATCACCACATACTTGCTTTGTTGCTTAGCTAGGGAAAATTTGGGCTTACGATGACTGCCGGGGAAAAGGATTCGGGCTTACGATGACGGCCGAGATTTATCTGCTGGTGATATATATTCTCTGTACGGGCTTACAATGATTTCCGTAGAAAAGAATTCGGGCTTACGATGATGGCCGAGAATGGATTTGGGCTTACAATGACGGCCGAGAAGGGATTCGGGTTTACGATGACGTCCGAGAAGGGATTCGGGCTTACGATGAAAGCGGGGAAGGGATTCGGGCTTACTATGACGGCCGAGAAGGGATTCGGGCTTACGCTGATGGTCGAGAAGGGATTCGGGCTTACGATGACGGCCGAGAATGGATTCGGGCTTATGATGACGGCCGAGAAGGGATTCGGGCTTACGATGACGGCCGAGAAGGGATTAGGGCTTACGATGACGGCCAAGAAGGGATTCGGGCTTACGATGATGGCCGAGAAGGGATTCGGGCTTACGATGACGCCCGAAGTTGAAAATGCGGAAGAAAATGGACTTTCGTTAAGAAAATTGGGCTTACTTTGGAGGCCGAAGTTGGAATATAGGAAGGAAATGGACTTCCGTTAAGAAAATTGGGCTTACTTTGGAGGCCGAAGTTGAAAATGCGGAAGGAAATGGACTTTCGTTAAGAAAATTGGGCTTACTTTGGAGGCCGAAGTTAAAAATACAGAAGGAAATGGACTTCCGTTTAGAAAACAGGCTTACTTTGGAGGCCGAAGTTGAAAATGCGGAAGGAAATGGACTTTCGTTAAGAAAATCGGGCTTATTTTGGAGGCCAAAGTTGGAATTTAGGAAGGAAATGGACTTCCGTTAAGAAAATCGGGCTTACTTTGGAGGCCGAAGTTGAAAATGCGGAAGGAAATGGACTTCCGTTAAGAAAATCGGGCTTACTTTGGAGGCCGAAGTTGGAAATTAGGAATGAAATGGACTTTCGTTAAGTTCCATTAAAGAAGTTAATTGCTGTTAAGTTTCTGTTATGCTTGGGATTTGGGTACAGAGATCCAGGAATTAAAAGGGCAAAATAGGGTTTTCACCCTACAATTTCATCCGCACGGACTAGATCAGCGTGGCGACCGGTTCCAAGAGCAGAACAGGCCCTGCTTTCCTCTTTCTTATTTTTCAAACGCCATTGTTGAAAGAAAGAGAGAGAAAAGAGAGGAAAACCTCCATTTTTGTCCAAAATCTCCTCGAAAAAACTTTGAATTTGAGGCTATGGAGCAAGGGGAAGGAGTTAATGCAGGCTGCCGCGATCGGGTGAGCAGAGCGCCTGCCGAGAGACGGCTTGAGTTGGTGAGGATGAATCGCCATTAAACGCTCTCACAATCGGTAAATGACGAAGTTTATCTTGATATGTGGCAACATTGGTCCACCGATGATGATCTCCGCATGGTATGATACTCAATTTTGTCGACTTCATTGATTTTATCTCAAATTTGGTTCATGCTAGAGTTAGGGCTTAAATGTCAAAAATTTTGGGGCTTTTGTTGATTTTGCCCTTGTAATGTGAAATTGACAATGCATGTGTTTATTTGAATGCATGGGTAGTATGAATATGCAATTTGTTTGTTAAAAACATGAGTAATTTCCATAATGTGAAAATAAAGTGGGTACAAATTTACCGAATTTGGGACGGACTCTTGCATGTGAGATTTTTGTGATGGAAAATTGTTTTTATGAATGCATGTGTGATAACACGATGACTGAACGTGAGAAATAATCCATGCATGCTAGATTTATGAAAATAAAGTGCATGGAGAAAATTGAAGAAATTTGTGTCCAAAAGTGGGACGGAGTTTGTTTTCTCTTTTTGTTTGTGTTTGTGCTATATTCGTGAAGCATTATGCAATTTGTACTGTTTATTGACATACTTGTGCTGTGCTTACCTGCAGGGGAGAGCGAATGTCATTCAGGACAAGTTGGACAAGCTGAAGATGCGGGGCTCTGTGGAGGCGATTATTAAGCTTTGGGATACTTTGCCCACAGCCGGTAGGGAGGGTTATAGGAATCCTCGACAACTTGTGGTTGCCTCTAACCTATACGGTTTTGTGGAGTGTTTGAGGGGGTTAGTGAGGATGCAGAAGAGATAGGGTCTCTATCTGGCTTTGATTGAGCATTGGTGGGACGTCACCCACACATTCCATTTCTTTTGGGGAGAGGCAATCGTGACCCCCACTGACTACGCTGCCATCACTGGACTGTCCTTTAAGGGGCTCAGCTTAGAGTGGCATGACGGGTATACTGACAGGGAGCTCATGGATCTGTTGGGGATCATTCCCGAGCCGATGAAAGGGATGGGTATGGAGTATGCAGTGATTGATGGGAAGTTGACCGAGAGCATAGCTCGGTATGAGAGAGGGGATCAGACCATCTCCGCTGAGCAGATTGCCCGCTGCTTCTTGTGGTTTACCCTTTCCAGCACCTTATTTGGGCATGCTGAGGGTAGAGCCGTGTTTGCCTTGCTGGGGTCTTTGGCGGACATCGATATGATCGATGAGTTTGCTTGGGGAGAGGCAGGTCTGGCGGAGTTGTACTTCGCCCTGGATAGGTACAGTAGGAAGGTGTCCACCTCCCTAACCTGTTTGAGTTCCCGTTAGAGGTATACTCTTTCTCCCGTATCTCTCGTACATATTGTGCATGTATCTTTGTATTGACGGGTTTCCCTTGTTGGGTGCAGGTCTGGGCTCTGGAGATCTTTGGATGTGCCTTGTGGGACAATGTCCCGGGGGAGGCTTTTGTGTACCCGGCTATGCTTTAGTGGACAAAGGATGCCCGGGTGAAAAGGAAAATCAGGACCAGGAGGAAGGTGAGGTACCAGGACATGGTGCCGCATTTGAGGGCGGAGAGGAGCGAGAGGATTACTTTGTACCCCTGGGGTCGGTTTGAGGTTGATCAGCTGGTCGGCGCCGAGTGCTGGATAGATCGGAGGTGGATCATGTGGGGCCTCACCTGCGATGTTTATTATTTGGGGGAGAGGGTGACTGAGCTGCACGATTTAGGGAAGGTAGATGAAGAATGAGATCAGCGATGATATATTGAGAATGAGAAGAAAACAACTGAGACTACCTTCCTTGGTATTAAGCGAGAACAAGATAAAGAATTTAACTCTTGCAGAGTTACAAAAACTTCTATTAAAAAATGGAAGATCCCTAGAAGATATACAAGGAATGCCTTTGCCAGATAAAAGACTGCTTGACCAATTGAAAAATCGTCTCATTATGGAAGAGCAGAATTATAATGTTCGATCACTTTTGGAAGAGCATGAGATTTTAAAATCCTCTCTTAACTCAGAACAGAGCAGCATGTATAGAAAGGTTGTTTATGCAGTTGAGAAACAATAGTCAAAGGTTTTTTTTTCTCTATGGTTATGGAGGTACTGAGAAAACCTACCTATATAAAGCTATTATTACAAAATTGAGGGCAGCAAGTAAAATTGTCTTGGCTGTTGCTTCTTCGGGTAACTATCAATTTTACATAGTGTTTTACTTTCAATTGTTTAACCATATAATTACGTTTTAATAATGCTGCCGAATACTATTTTTTATTTTCAAAATTGTATTCTTTATTTAAATCATAATCACAATCATTACCTTAAAATAATCATAAAATAATCCTAAGTGATAATTTCTCCTCTTTTAATCATATAGGTATAGCTTCTTTACTTCTTCCGGTAGGACGAACTGCACATAGTCGATTCAGAATTCCCCTCGCTGTTGATGAGAACTCTACTTGCCCCATAAAACAAGGAACACAACTGGCAGAATTGCTTCAAAAGATAGCATTAATAATTTGGTATGAGGCTCCAATGGATTCTAAATATGCATTTGAAGCTGTAGATAAGACGTTGAAAGATATTCTAAGGGATACTCCTACGTACAGCAAGGAGAAGCCATTTGGAGGTAAAGTTGTACTTTTGGGTGGAGATTTTAGACAAATTCTTTCAGTTATTCCAAGAGGAACAAGAGGAGAGATCGTTTCCATTTCATTAAACAATTCATATTTGTGGAGTCATTGTGAAGTTTGTGTGCTAACACAGAATATGTGTTTGCAAAGATCTGGTATAGAGTTTGATGGAAGATCTTTAAGCTTGGAAGATTTCTCAAAATGGACACTTAGAATAGGTGATGGAGAAGAAAAAAGGTTAATTCTCAAATGAAAGAGTACTTCAGCTACGATACAATTGATGAATCAGCCGAAAGCACAGCAAATCATGAGATGTTATATCCTGCTGAGTATCTAAACAGTTTGAAGTTTACTGGTGTTCCTAATCATTGCTTACAACTTAAGATAGGAGTGCCTATTATGTTGCTTCGTAATGTTAACCCAAGTCAGGGCATGTGCAATGGTACTAGGCTTATTGTTAATCAGCTTGGTAAAAGAGTGATTGAAGGTACTATAATATCTGGGTCACACATTGGTAACAAAGTTTTAATTCCTAGAATTACTCTGACTTCGGCAGAAGGAAAACTCCCATTCATTTTAAGAAGGAGACAGTTCCCAGTTAGAGTATGTTATGCAATGACAATCAATAAAAGCCAGGGACAAACACCAGGAAACAGTTTGAAGTTTACTGGTGTCCCCATTGACATCGGTTGAGCCTCCTAAGAACATGTTATATCCCCGGGAAGGGACGATGAACTGGGATTGGTTTAGGGCTGGGCGGCCTGCCTTGGAGTATCTCACTAATGAGCCTTACCTAGAGTTTGTGAGACGCAGGCTGAGGATGCCTCAGGTACTAGTGAGGGAGGGGGTCTCGGTTGTCAGGCTCCCTCGAGTTGATTTCTCATATGTTTAGGAGGGGGTTAGGATGCGGGCGCAGATACCTCTTCCAGAGACGATACCTTGTGCTTTCCGGCCCCGACCTGAGGCCCAGGTATGTGATGATCACATTTCGATATTTTAGCTTTTGCACATCTTATGCCATTGCTTCGACTGTTTCAGATGCTTTCATTTTTTTTTTGTGCAGTACTCGGCTCGAGTTGTCGATCGGCTTCTGCGCCAGGTCATCGGGGCCAAGAGGTTCATCCGAAACCTTGTGACGCAGGGGAATGCTCGGGGCTTCGAGAGGACATCGCGGCTAGTGCCTAGTGCCTCTGCGCGAGAGAGGTCCCTTTTTCCGGCTAGCGGGTCTATGCCAGGTAGGCGATCCATGGAGACTCCCCGCTCCCAGCCTAGAGAGTCGGTTCCTCCGCAATAATCGATGGACGTCCCTCTTTCTCCTTATATGGATAGGAACGTTGTGATCTCTCGGGATCACGTCATTTTTGGGGGTATGGAGGGACCGGGCTACGTACAGGGTGGATCCAGTGATGCCTCTTTTTCACAGCAAGGAGGTTATGGTGCCTTTCAGCCACAGGGGGATTACGGGACTCCCTTGCAGACCCAGGGGACGTATGGCCAGGGCTCTGATGCCTTCTCTTTTGGCTATGACTTTTTTGCTGACATCGGGGTGCCATACCGAGGTGTGCCTGCTGATCCTGATGACACTTATTCTAACGCTGAGCGGGATGACGTAGAGTCGGGGGTGGCTTTTCCAGAGGCAGCTGCTGAGGGACCGAGCACAGCTCAGAAGAGGTTATGGAGGCGTGGCAAGGCAATCGCTAGGGAGACTGATCCCGGTTCCGATTTCGATAGTGACTCCGAGTGACGGTGAGTGCCTGTATTTGTTAGGGCGGAAAGAGATAGAAAATATATACATTTCATGCACATTATTTCTACTTCTATTTTTGGATTGTAATAACTAGATTACTACATTATTGTTTTTTTGTATGTTTTTTTAATTATGTGTTGAATGCAAGTTGCATGAGCCCGGTTTTGTATTTTATATGGGCATCTATGTGATGTTTGTTGGGATTTTGGATGAAAAATGAGGAATAGGCAGATTCTACTGCTGTTTGGATTTTTTTGGAATGAATGTTTCATTGGGGGACAGCAGTTTTTACTGGTGTTAGAATTTTTATGCCTGAGTGACAATATCATCCGCGTGGATGAGTTTGAGGCTGCAACCTCATCCTCGCAGATCAGGTTGGCGTCTGACAAGGTCATTCAATTTTTACCTCAGATCTGTTTTTCCTCCTCCCCTTTAATTTAAACACCTTCTTCCTCAGTTTCAAACCTTCTGGAGCTTCGGGCAAAACCATAGGAAATCCATGTAAATTCTTGTAAACATGAAAATTTCACCAAAATTGCCAAAGGAAATGCAAATGATCTTCTTCAACAAGTTCAAGGAATGGTCCCGGGAGATCATGCATGAAAACAAGATATTCTTTGAAGAGAGGTATAAAATCAAATCCTTGTGGTCCCTTAAGGAGCTTGTCCCGGATTACGACTTGATGAGAGCTTCCGCCACATTTTGGGACACTCGGAGGCACGTCTTTTTCTTTTTTTACAACGAGATGGTTCCCACCCTTGAAGATTTTAGGGCTTTACTTGGAGGGCCCGAGATGGAAGAGGTTGCAATTCTCTTGCCCGGAGGGATGTCTTTTGTCAACAAATTATCTAGCCTTATTCAAATCTCCCCGAAAGAAGCCCAAGGTATGATTCGAGGACCCGATCATTTTGACATTTCCGATCTCCCGAATAGGTTTAGGAGTTTGGGTATGGTTGGTGATTGTTATTGGGATGCATTTTCCCTTTATGTTATTGGTTCCTTGTTTATGGTCTACTCCTTCGGGATGTGCCACCGGTCTTTGCTGGATGTTGTTGTATACTGCCGATCGGGTCGAGATATTGTTCCCGTGATTTTGGGAGAGACCCTTCATGCTATCGACCGGTTGGCTACCGGGAGGGTTTAGTGAGGAGGGTTATAAAAGTGAATAGTAAGGGTTTTAATTTTATTTGACAAGTTCAAACCAAATTAAATCCCTTTTATTCCTAACAACCTCTACACTTTGATATCCGCCATTTTTAAAAAAAAAAAAACTGTTTTTTTTTTCATTTTTTATTTTTAAATATATAATAACTAAAAATAATTTTAGCAATATCCATAAAATTGTGTTTTTCAAAATTCAAACAATGAATTTTAAAAAATAGATATTTCTAAATTACATTTAGTTAGACGAAAGCTAAATATTTTTGTTAAAAACCTTTTAAATTTCACAAACTCTAAATATAAAAAGAGACTTTTGAAAATTCAAAATTTAATTAACAAAAATGAAAATAAGAAATAAAAAATTAATTTAGCATCTACTAATGTGTTACTAGCAATGTTGCATGACACACAAGGCAACATTTTGAATAAAATCCCCTTGATATTTTTTAACACATATAACTTATCATTTCTTAGGCAATTTTAAGCAAACTTTACACTCTCTTTATTTACAAGGAAGCATCGTAGTAGCGAGCTCCGTGCCCCGAGTTTTTTATTAAAGTGTAAAGCTATATGTAGTAAGTTTTATACTTTTCAAGTAGGGTACACTGTAGTAGCGAGCTCCATGTCACTAATACTTAGTATAAAACAACTACATTATACTCCCGTTTTGGCAAGGAAACATCGTCGTAGCGAACGTCGTGCCCCGAGTTGCTTTGGGAGTATTTTAACAAGCTTTGCCTTTTCAATTATCAACAACAACATGAGTGACTTTGTCACTTTAAGCACAAAGGGGTATTTTATAAAAAATGTTAACCTTAAGTATAAACACATACTAGAACAAAAAGGTCAGTAAATGCCCCCCATTGGGATTAAACTAAAAAGATAACATTTTTTTAAATAAAAGAAAATAATAAAAGAAATAAAAATTAATGAAACATAATATACAACAAAATAATCCAGGAGTTTTTTAAACAAAACAAAAACCAAGAGATTTTTTCAAACTAGAAAATCTCTCATGGTTAAAAACTTGAATCAGAAACTCATCTTTCAATTCATTAACAACACTTTTAGATTCAAGTTTAGATACAAAACAAGAGTGATTTACCTTAACATATTTTACCATGTCTCGGTAATTTATCGATTCCTTGTGTCTTGTTTGTATCCCATCGTTCAAATCCCCGATAACTTGACTTATAGGATGATTCTTTTGAATTCTCAAAGGGGGATCCCTCCTCACTGGATCATTAACTCCATTGGATTTCTTATCATCTTCCTTTTCTGCACTTGGACTGATTTCTGGTGTTGTCTCTAGTGTTGCCGTATCAATGACAACACTTGGTCCAACACCAGACTCAACATTTGAGGTAACACTTTCTCCAGCAACTTCTTCAAGTTGTTCAACCCATATTATAGGAGTGTCTACAACTGATTCACCTGCAATGCTAGCCAAATCATCAAACAAAATATTTCTAAACTCTTGAACGATTCTCAATCTCAAATTATACACACGAAATGCAAGACAATTTTGAGAATATCCAAGAAAAATGGTCTTGTCACTCTTAGAGTTAAATTTACCTAAATGATTTCGATCATTCAATATGAAACAAACACACCCAAAAACATGAAAGTAATGAACATTAGGTTTCTTCCCATTCAAAATCTCATAGGGTGTCATTGTTGTACCAGGTCTTAAAAAAACTCTATTAGAAATGTGACAAGCCGTGTTCAATGCTTCAGCCCAAAATCTTTTCGAAATACTTTTGGAAAACATCATGACACAGATCATTTTTAGCAAAATCCTATTTTTCTTTTCGGCCACCCGATTTTGTTGGAACCTTTTAGAGGTCAAAAATTCATGATAAATTCCCTTTTTCTCACAAAAAGTAGAAAAAGAAATATTAATAAATTCTTTTCCATGATTAGATCTTATACGAAAAATAGGTAAGCAAAACATATTTTTGATTTTGGAATGTAAGAATTTAAACTTATCAAAAGTTTCAGATTTTTCTTTTAAAAAATAGATCCAAGTAAATCTAGAAAAATCATCCACAATGACATAAGAATACCTCTTACCTCCCAGGCTATCTACCTCAATTGGACCCATCAAGTCCATGTGCTAAAGTTGAAAACAATGTGTTGTTCCAAAGTGTTGCTCTTGGTGTTGGGCAACACTGTGGGTAACACGGGTTTGCTTACTTTTAAGGCAATCCCCACACACAAATTTATCTTTAAAAATCAATTTGGGAATTCCTTTAATAGCATCAAACCTAAAAAGTTTCTCCAAATTTCTGTAATGGAGATGTCCCAATTTTTGATGCCACAAAAGTGTGTCATCAACCTTGGTTGAATTGCATACTTGTTGTTCACCAACAACATAGCAATTGTCACTTGATCTGGTTCCTGTCATAACACAAGTATTAGTATGATCAAAAACTTCACAAGTATTCTTTTTAAATTTTACCTCTAAGTTGTCATCACACAACTGGCTAATGCTAATGCTAATCAAATTAGCCATCAAGCCATCAACGTGCAAGACATTCTTTAAGGCAGGGAATTCGGCAACATCAAGTGTTCCTTTCCCTAGAATCTTGCTCTTTCCTCCACCTCCATAAGACACATATCCTCCTTGAATAGGTTCATATTCTTTCAAGAATATTTTTGTTCCCGTCATATGGCGAGAACAACCACTATCAAAGTACCATGAACCTGAAATCTTAGTCCTCAAAGCAGTATAAACAACATTACATTTCAGATTAGCTTTGGAAAACCAAACCTTTTTTGAAATTCTGTTTTTCTGACCTCCTGTGTTGTCTTGAGTGTTGCCATGAGAATTTGGCAACACTTGAGGCAACACTTGAGAACTGGACATTTTCTTTTGTAAAATAAAACAATCTGATTTACTGTGTCCAGCTTTGTGACAATATTCACACTCAAGGATATGATCAGACACTTTACTAGAAAAACTACCTATTTCCTTAGCATGCTCTTTTACAAAACTAATATTAGTTTCAACATCAAATAAGGTAGAAGTAATTTTTTCTATTGGAAGGACATTAGGAATAGACTTCAATGTCCAAACATCAATTAATTTGATGCACGGACACAAGAGAGTCTTTACATATAAATAAAGAATAGAAAGTCTCTCTAGAAATGGATTAGCAAGATTCAAAGACATGACTAAAAGGACCGAACACTTAGTGTATCAAGTGCCAGGCTCTGATACCAATTGAAATTGTCTATGGCTTAGAAAAAGTGAGACGAAACTCACAAGTGTTACTATTAGTGTCGAAAACACTAACCACAACACACACCAATTCAAAAAACACAAATAATAGAAATAAATCTAATTTACAGCGGAAGAATAAATAACAATACACAAGAAATATATTTTTATCAAGTTATATATATAAATAAATATATAACTTGATGGGTGCCAGGAGGGCAAGACCTTTCTATAAATAATATGAATTAAATACAAGGCCGAAATGTTCCCTTAATGATAAACAATCATTAACTCAAGGAACAATAAATGAAGAACTCTCTCTGAATATAAACACTCAAAACCTCACGAAAATATGAAAATCTATATGAAACTCTCGAGTGTCGGACAGAGTGTTGCCAACACTGAATGGCAACACTTGAAGAGCAGAATTCTTTTCTTGTGCAGATTTGCGTTTTCTGAATTGGGTAATCACTTGGTTGATCGACTGCACTATATATAGACCTTCAAAACTTGAAGCCTACTCAAAATGATCAGATAACAAGCCTTGAAGTTGTTCCTCTATTTTAGCTCCATTTTCCTTTTTTGTAGAAGACTTGGTCTTCTTAGGCTTCTCTTGCTTGTACCTCTAAGCTGTAGATGCCTTGTACTCTGACTTGATCTCCCCCTGAATAGCTAAATAATATCTCTTTTTGCTTGGTCATTAATTAAACATATAAACACATGTTTATATGTTAATTTTCTTCTCCTTCTTCGTGAATCACGCCTGGGCAGTTTCTGATGACCTATTCAAGCTCATTTCAAGCAGACTAACAACTGATATTAAAACATTAATTTACACATTATTATTTATGAAAAATACAGTAACTATTTCAGTATTGCCAAATCCAAATGGCAACACTTGTGACAACACTTGTGGCAACACCAGTGGCAACACTGGTTTGCAACACTTGGGACAACATTCATGGCAACACATGATCTAACATTAACACTGGGAGGCTCTACATACATTCAGGCCATGGACTTTTTCCAGGAGGGGGGTTATTGTCGAGATTGAAGATCAGTCCTCATGGGAGCACTGGATGGCTCAACGCCGTACTCAGGATATCCAATAGTGGGTCCCGCATTGGCAGATAGAGACTCGGAGGAAACTCCAGGATGGATCTCAGGTATTCATGCTTCCATGGATTTGTCAGTCTACCTTATATATTCCGGCTCTAGCTCTCCGACAGTTCGGGATGGAGCAGATTCCTTTGGAGGGATGCAATGGTATTGCTACTCGAGTGGTGATTTCCATTTCTATGGATGACTATTCTACGTTCTCCTTCTTTTCCCGAGTATGGAGGTATCATGTTTTCCCTCCTGTGGTCCTGATGATGTTTTCTAGAGTCTTGTTTGCTGCTTCAATGGCACCGTTGGTTTGGGGCCAATAAGGGAACGACTTGTGACGGGTTATCTTGAATTCTGTCAATAATTTGTCACATTCTCCTTCAAAATGGGAGCCATTGTCAGAAATTACTTCAGCCGGCAACCCGTATCTGCACACGATGTTCTCTTTGATAAAGAGGGCTACCTTCCTAAAATTAAGGACCTTGTAAGACTTGGCCTCGACCCATTTGGTGAAATAATCTACGGCTACTAGGACGAACTTGTGGTCATTGCTTCCTGGTGGTGTAACTTTGCCGATGACGTCAATTCCCCAGGTAACGAAAGGCCAGGGGGTTGTCATGTAGTAGAGATCATATGGAGGCAAATGGTTGAGATTTGAATAGCGCTGACATTTGTCGCAACTCCTCACGAACTGGATACAATCCGTCTCCATTGAGATCCAAAAATAACCCATTCTCAGGATGACTTGCATTAAGTCTAGAGCATTCATGTGGGGGGCCACAGGTACCACCATGTACTTCGTTCATTAGCTCAGTGGCCTTTTATTTGCTGATGCAGCGTAAGAGGGGACCCTGGTAGCATTTTTAGTATAGCGTACCTTCTAGAAGGACGTAGTTGGAAGCCAGTCATTTCAGGGCTACCATGCTTCTTGCCTTGATTCCTTCTGTGTAGTCCCCGTCTTCATTTTTGGAAGAGGCTTCACCGCTTTTCAAGTACTGGTAGATCTGAGTGTACCACGGGTCATCTACTGGTTCATCTTTTGCTTCAATTTCAAAACAGTAGGCTGGGTTTTCTCTTCTCCCAGTCCTGAATGGCTTGACCAATTTTCCCTTGGCTATTTCGACAAGAGAGGCCAGTGTTGCCAGGGCATCTGCGAACCTATTACGATCTCTGGGTGTAAGTGCCCCAATCTAGGTCGTTAATGTTCTATCAGCCCAAATTAATTATTTATAAGCATTTAGGGGCATTTTGGACATTATTTTGACAATTTGAATGAGAAAGGACCTCTTAGGAATAAGAAAATGGTCAAGGACCTCGCTGGAAATGTGTCATTTCCAAGGAAAAGGAATATTGACCATTTAGAAAAATCCAAAACTGCTTTCTGCACAGGACCAGGCACGTTGCTGATCCCATCCGCGCAGATGAGATTGTGCCTACAATCTTATCCATGCGGATAAGATTGTACCACAGCCAACCTATAAATACAGCCCTTCTCCCTCAGTTTAGAGAGGCCAAAATTTCCAAAAACCTACTGTTACTCTCTCAAAATCCATTCTCAAACAGCCCTCAACACTCTCACCACTCAAATTCCACACCAAATTCAACACCAAATCCACTCCAAAACCATTCCTAAGCCATTGAAATCCTCAAACCCTAAACACGTATGAGAAACACTTGAGCATAGGTCTCAAGGATGGTCCATCTTGTGACCACCTTAGAGATCTTCCTCTAAAGGTTGATACATCTTGACCTATCCCTTGTTCATTAATTTACTTTCATATCAAATCCCCCTCCCATTTGCAAATGACATGTTTTCAAGTCCTAATGTACCCTCGGGATGGCTTGATTAAGTGGATTCATCACTTATGACCACTAATCAAAGTCTAGGGAAAGAGAGGACAAAACATGGATGCCAAAAATCTTAACATTTTCTTTGTTTTCGGTTACAGTTACATTTCAAGTTAAGTCCTGTAAATCCAGTTAAATTTTTGGAAATTACAGTGACTGATTAGGAAACTGTAAAAAATATTGACACTGCAAGTTAGTCTGCGCGGATAAGATTTCACTACAATCTCATCCACGCGGATGACATTGTCATCTGCAAATAAATTTCCAATTTCTGTAATTTTGCAGTTTAATCACTATATTCAAACTTTTTTCAGTCCAGTCCCTTGCATCTTTGTTATTTTTAGAAAACCCCCTTTTAGTTCAAAACCTTTTTTCAAACACACACACACACACAAAAAGTTTCAAGTTTGGAAGACTCGTCGTACGAGGCATTCCGAGTGAACGCCAAACGTTCTTCCCGGAGTGTAACGTGACCTCCGAATTCATTTCTCTAATTTTGGGCATTTTTCAAAGTTTTGGCCCTTAAACTATAATGGCGTGGCAACCCCGTTGATTTTTCAAAGTTCGATAAAAGATTAAACCCAATCCAAAAATCTTTTCAAAAACTAGTCCCAAGGTTTTCGTCGGGCGCCAAAAATCGGGTACATCACACTAGGCAGATAGTGGAAGCTGACCTCTTCGAACTGGGCCACGAGGTCTTCCATATAGGCGTGGTACTTTTGCAGACCAGGATCAACTGTCTTCCACATGTTGGACACTTGGTTGATGATGAGAGCAGAGTCACCGTACACTTCCAACTCCTTGATGTTCCTTTCTAAAGCAGCCTCCAATTCGGCTATGTAGGCTTCATACTCGGCGGCATTGTTAGTGACCTCAAAATTTAACTTTACGGCTATGGGAGTATGTTCGTCTGTGGGATCGACCAGGAGCATTCCTATTCTATTCCCCCATTTATTCACTGCCCCATCAAAGAAGAGTTTCCAGCGATTTTCTCTTTCTAGAGCAAAAATTCCCTCATCGGGGAATTGAGATTCAGGTCCTTGGAATTCATCACTCGGGAAGTTGGCCAACTGTTCTGCGATTATCCTCCCTTTCATGGATTTTCTTGTCACATAAGTGATGTCGTATTCAGCCAAAAAGAATGACCATTTTGCCAATCTCATGGAGAGAGAGGGTTTGTCGAACAGGTACTTGATGGGGTCCAACTTTGAGACCAAGTGCACTAGGTGAGACTGCATATAATGCTTCAACTTTCCCACTACCCAAACTAGACCTGCACAGGTCTTTTCACAAGCTGGGTAATTGAGTTCGCTGCCTTGTAGTTTTCTGCTCACAAAGTAGATGGCGTTTTCAACTTTGGAACCTTTCTTCTCCTGTGCCAGCATAACCCCAATTGATGTATCTGTGACAGTCAGGTATAGCAATAGTGGCTTTTGCTGATGTGGTGGGCAAAGGATCGGGGGATTCACAAGGTATGCCTTGATCTTCTCAAAAGCAAACTGACATTCTGGGGTCCGTTCAGTGTATGCGCTCTTCTTTATCAGCTTAAAGATAGGCTCACAGATGGAGGTAAGTTGATTCACAAAGCGGCTTATGTACTGGAGCCTTCCCATGAAAGATTTGACATCTGTCAGTGTTCGAGGCAGTTTCATCTCACTATAGCTTTGATCTTCTGATGGTCTGCTTCAATTCCCCGTTCAGTTACCATGTATCCCAACACCTTGCCTCGCTTCACGCCGAAGGAACATTTAGCTGGGTTCAGCCTCATGGAATGTTCTCTGAGACGATTGAAGAATTTTTTCAAATCCGTGAAGTGCTAGCCATCAGATCCTTTGGAGTGAACTATCATGTCATCCATATAGACCTCAATTTCTTTATGAATCATGTCATGGAATAGGGTGGTGGCTGCCCTCTGATAAGTAGCCCCAGCGTTCTTCAGACTAAAAGGCATGACTGTATAGTTGTATGTCCCCCATGGAGTAGTGAAAGTTGTCTTGGCTTGGCCTTCTTCGGCAATTTTAATCTAGTTGTAGTCGGCGAAACCATCGACGAAGGACTTAACCTCGTAGTTGGCCGTGGTATCTACCAACATGTCGATATTGGGCAGAGGGAAGTTGTCCTTTGGGCTGGCTTTGTTGAGATCTCTAAAATCAATGCAACATTGGACTTTTCCGTTAGCCTTGGTGACTGTTACGATGTTGGAGAGCCAGGTTGGATATTCGATGACCCAGATAAATCCCGCTTTGAGCATCTTCTCAATTTCTTCTTTTACTTGTAATGACCATTCGGGCTTGATCTTTCTCAGCTTTTGCTTTACTGGCTTGACTTCTGGGTCTAACGGTATCCGGTGTTCTACTATGGAGGGATTGAGGCCGGGCATATCCTTGTAAGACCATGCAAACACGTCCACAAATTATCTGAGTAGTTCGATCAGGGTTTCTTGTTCGGCCCCATTGAAGAAACTGCCAATCTGTATCTCTTTAGGCTCTTCTACAGTCCCTAGATTCACACGAGCCAAAACCTCCTCGGCAGCTTGGGCTCGGTTTTCCTCTTTCTCGACAACCTGCTTAAAGATTTCTTTAATATATTGTTCGTTTAGTGTGTCTGCATCTTTATCTAGTGAATCATTATTAACTGTTTTTTAAGTTATTAGTTAATTTATCATTAGTTAAAGTGGCAATCAGAGGATACTCGAAAAGGTCGATCATCTCATTCAGAGCAAAAAGAAGAACAGCGTTGGCTACAATTTCATAGTCCTATGGTGTAAGGCCATCAGACGACTCTAGGGACTCGAATTCAACGATAAGAGACTCAGAGGACTTAAGATAGGTGGACACAAGGGGACGAGGGACCAATCCAAGCTTCGTAATCATTTCTTCTTTGCTCGCGGATGGACCGGAGAGAGTCTCCCAATTCTTCACGGGCATGGTAGACTGCATGACCATATCTAGGGGGCTGGTGACTTCTGTCCTCCCGTTTCAATTACCGCAATCATCTCTTTTACTGAACCCAGGTCGATCAAATCTGGAATTTGCACTTCTTCCCCAAACATCTACTGGATGACGGGACCATCCCAATCATCTAAAGAGAATTCTGCAGTCTTGGTCTTTGGTACCACCAGTTCAAACTCAGCCTTTATCGGACATTTTCGTTAGCCTTGGTGACTGTTACGGGCTTTTGTTTATTTTACCGTTGAAATATGAAATTGATGATGCATATGTGAGGTCTCTCCCCAACTCCAGGACCTAAACTCGTGCCCTAAGCTGGAGGGTCCTCAAAATACCCGTCTAAAAAAAATCTCTTCCTTTATTAACTTGAAAAGTATCTGTAAGTACCCAAATCCGGATCGTCAAAATCCGTCAGAATGTTAACCAAAATCCGTTAACTGGCCCGCTCCAGGTTAACCGAAACTCATTAAACTCCCCGTTGCCAAGCCAACGAGACGTCTCGGGACTGCCCCGAGCATCCCAACGTCGAAGCGTACTTGACATACGTCATCGCACGTAAAAGTACGGCTTTCCCTAAAAAACGCACTTTTCGGCACTTTCCGGGGGCGTTTCGGACATTTTCCGGACTGTTATTTTAAAAAACGGACAAAACCGGGATCGGGGAACGAACTCCCACACATTTGGTGAGTCATGGGACACGTGGCAGCCATGCCACAGTCCTCCCATCACCCTTCAATCAGAAATCAAAGGGAAAAGACTAAAATACCCCTGGATTTCAGTCAAAGTCCTACGACTCCCTGTGCAAACTTTCTGAAATTGCCAGCAAGCCCCTCAAAGTTCCAAAATACCACAAAACCCTGGAAATCAGTCTAAGTCCGTCCGGACTCTTACTGCATTTTTCACCCTATAAATAGGAGGGCTGTCAAAGCCAAAATAACAACAAAATTACTCCAAAAAATCACTTCACCCACGGTCCAAACTGAATTTCACCCCTTCCGAGCTCCCATTTTGTCTCGATTCGCGTGAAACTTCCGTATTTCGATCAAATACGCCCCTCACCACTCCGAAACACCTTTTCAAACTACTTTCCGTGTCCCGTACACACCCCCGAGCCAAAGGAGTCGACCCTAGCCATAGGTATAACTCCCTCTCTCTAATCTCTCGTTTCGTCTCGGTTTACGCGCCAGTCGCTACAACCGTTTCGAATCACATTATTGAAATGTAGACGCCACCGTCTAACGGGTCCGATACGTTTTAGCCCCTCGATCCTCTTCTCTTCCCGTAAGAGAAGTAATCACGGGTTAAAACGGCGTTCCGACCCCGTTCCGTTTACTTTTTATGTCATTTACCATTCCGGATCGATCGATCCGTTGATCGTCATTTACTTTCTGTCATTTACAATTCCGAGCCGTTTTGGCTCGTTGATCGTCATTTACAATTCCGAGTCGTTTGACTCGTTGATCGTCATTTACGATTCCGGATCGTTCGATTTCGTTGATACTGCTTTAAATATTGTCATTTACAAAGTCCGACCCGTTTGGATCGTGATAGTATTTACTTTTCAAAGTCCGAGTCGCAACCCGATTCGTTGATTGCAAAATCATTTAATACGCTTTTTCCCGTAAAAATCGTTAACAATGTAATGCCCGGTTCAAAACCGGAGTTCGTCCTTCGAACTCTCTTTCAAAAACGCGCGAAATGACGTTTGGCATCCAAACGCTCATCTTCAACCTAAAAGCCGCCATTTGACACTCAAAATCATTTAATACGCTTTTTCCCGTAAAAATCGTTAACAATGACTCGCCCGATTCAAAATCGGAGTTCGTCCTTCGAACTCTCTTTCAAAAAAGCTCAAAATCGACGTTTGCCACGCGAACGCTCATTTCCGTCTCAAAACCGACGTTTGTCATTCAAACGCTCGTCTTTTCAAACAAAGTCACCTAATCAACGTTTGACATTCAAACCAAGATTAAGCTTGTCATTCAAGCCCCCATTTCAAAATGCAAACACACACACACACGCACACGTTTTCGAGAAAGGTAGAAAGACTCGTCATACGAGGCGTTTCGGGTGATCTCGTAATACTCTTCCCGAAACGTAACGTGACCTCCGAACCTAACAATCTCTGGTACTAAATAGCTTTTTACTCGTTTTTGCTACCAATAAAAATGATCCCTTGTTTTCAAAGCCTTTTCCTAAGTTTTTGCTACCAATAAAAACGACACCATTTTCACTAAAGCCGTTTCTCAACGTTTTGGTCTCAAAATACAAAAACCGCGTGGCGACTCCTCATTTTCCTTCCCATGAAGCGAGGTCTCAGACACCAACCCTCCGCGAAAGCATCGCGCGAAATCCGGGTAATTTTAGTTGGCAACTCCGCTGGGGACAAGCGATACTTTTTTCAAAACTACTGTTGTTTTCTAAAAAGCCTTCTGTGGGTCAAACTTTCGTTTACCCTTCCTCGTTTTCGTGTGCGTGTGTTACTTTAAACCTCGAACGGTTCTTTTCAAAGGCATTACATTGTCGACTTTTCAAAATCATACCATGTTTGTGCATCCCCATTCATGTTTGATTTTCATGCTATCTTTTGAACTGTGCATCATAATGCTTTAAAAAACATTCTGAAAAATCTCTGTTTTACTCAGAAAAAGAATTTTAGTGACCGCACACTACTCGCACTTGCTGCCTCAGAACACCGCACTTCACGTGCACTTGCTGCCTCGGTACACTGCACACTACAACCCGTAACCCGGGATGGCCTTATCAGTTGCACCCCGATTGGCTCGCTGACATGCCTTTCGGGGCGCACGGGGTCGTCCCAAACATCCCATCCTATCCCGTGTAAGCCATGCACTCTTTGTGTCACCCTTTGTCCAAGACCCTATTGGTTTTTGGCTTAGCTCGTGTCATAAAGCCTAAGTGTATGTTTTTACGCCGGGCCCCGCCCCGAGTCAAGCTCGAGAGGTTGAGACCGAAGGTCGTTCCCGACCCGAAGTCTTGAGCTTTTCAGCCTTGACTTTGACGCGGAGCTCTGCCGAAAAATATACCCGAAGGTTCAATGTGACGCCGTGTCACCAAACCTCGCCGTATGTACCGTGCCGCCCACAACTTGGCCAACGCTAAAAGCTAAGGTCCTCGCGCAAGCGAGTCAGGAGAGGTCATGCCGAAATTTTGGCACGATCCCCGCCTTAACTTAAGGACGTTGACTTCGACTGTGGCCCGTGCGTCACATACGTTAAAAGTTTGCGTGATCAGCTAGCCTTAAGTTCACTTTTTCCTTTGTCGGTGGAACTCGCTTGCCTTATAAGACCTCGCTCGGGATAGTCCGTCCCGAGAAAGATGATCTACAAATGGAAACGAGGGGCTTATAAGCGTAGTGACGAGATCCACTGATTAGAGCTCTAGGATTAGTTGCGAAAAAGAAGACTCGCTCTTTTCCAACCGATTAGACTCGAGAAAACACGCTTTAAGTAAACATTAATCGGTAATCGCACATTGCACAAGCCCGAAACCTTGAGCCAAATACCCTTTTCCGAAGCCTAAACCCTTCCTTTCGTTCCTCGCAATGAGCGTAAAGTGGTTCGATTTCCGGCCGCCGCCGCCGTAATCACCGTTACGGCAGCGTGACGCTTCTTCGGTTCCCTCGCCTCACCAGAATTTCCGACATGTCTAGCTCACCGAGAAATCGTGACGGGACGGACCCCGCCACCGGTAATGTATATGACTTTGGAAGAAGCCATCCGGCTTGTGAGGTTCACAAGAGGCGTAAAGAAGATCGCTTAATTTCGTGGTACAGCCTTTCCGAATGAGCGAGGTATAGCAAGCCTATCCCCGCCGACGGTACTTTTGTCCCGGTCGAGGATGACGATTCCCCGAAACCAGCTCACCAAACCTTCAACCAGTGTTCCTCCCCGCCAACATACGGGATTCCTTCTAACCAAGGAAACAAATGACCTAGGCTCCACATTGCCACCTCTCGTGGCAACCCCGGTGTATATGGCCACCCAAAGGCTAACCCCATCACTCAATACCACCGCCGCACCGCTGGACCATCTCAGGATGCAAATATCCCTCAATACCCTCCCGGTTCATCCCGTTTCCTATACACGAATCCCTAAACACCGGGGACAAACCCCGATACAGCTCGTAAAAGGCCCCCATATATCCGCATATATCAAGCCTTCCACCTCCAATCACTACCGCTCACGTGGTAGCACCCGGCGCCGAGCCTCACAAACCCACCACCGGACCCAACCTTAGCCTCGGATGGTCGAATGTATGAAAGACCCGAAAGCCACCATGAGCAGCTCAAAGCAGAAACGCTCAAATCCACGGATCCGGAATGGTCACGCCTCTCCCGCCCAAGTTCGTAATGCCGGAGATGGACCGATTCGACGGAACCGAATGTCCTCAAACGCATGTCGACACCTACGTTCTCGCATGAGAGCGAAAGGAGCAACCCTCCAAAGAAATGGCCGACCACTTCCAAAGATACGCTCAAAAGTTCGGCTACGATGGTTTCGAAGGGTCAAGCTCGCGGATCGCCACACTGGGATCGATCGCAACATCTTCCTGGAACGGTTCCGATCCAAGTTAGAGTGGGAGACGAGTCGCGAGGACTTAATCACCACTGAACAAAAAGCGGATGAAAGCGTCGGAGAATTCTACAAGAGGTGGAGCTGGAAACTCTCGGAGATCATGGAGCCACTATCCAAGGATGAACAGATGCGGATCTTCAAGTCCTGCTTAAGACCGTCCATCGTAACTCTCATCAGGGCCACCATTTCTTCCTGCATCTCCGGCCATGGTCAATGCCGGCTCACGCTTCGAGAAGGATCTCAAGGAAAAGTTGGCTACCGCACGCCCATACGTATACCGCTCGCCAGCTTGCATTCAATCCCGCACCGCCCCGGCAAAGGGAAAGATACGTCCGTCAACTACATCCATCGTGGACAACAATGGGCAACAAAACCCGGGCCCCACAAAGCAACAATTCTACTCAAAAGCACCGCCGTACACTTCGACAAGTTGGACATGCCACCGAGCAAGATGCCGGAAGGGTTAATCAAGGAAGGTCTCCTTAAACCCGTTGCAAATTACAAACCCAAGAATCCCGTAGTCAACGCCGACAAGAGCAAGTATCGCGCCTTCCATCGCATCACGGCCATACCACCGACAACCGTGGGGTTACGATACGAAATCCGTAACTTGATAGAAGAAGGCAAATTGGAGCGCCCGTGGGCCCAATACAATGGAAACCCTTTTCCGAACAATAACAGTGTGAATTCCATTGAGTGGGTGCCTAAGAGGATTGCCGCAGTAACCGCCCGCCTCTTCCACCGGTCCTCCTCTAATGTCCACATCGCCTACGATGTTTGTGATCGCTCCGCCCGCTCGGGAGTACGAGTCCCAAGACATGGTCCGAGCAATCCTCCGAGAAAACAAGAAGAAATCCTCTCAATGTATGCCGAGAGAAAGATACGAAGCCGGAGACACCAGGTGGGTACACTCTGAGAGCCATCCGGGAAGTTCGAATACTACGTACTCTACTCCAGCCACCCTCCCTTCCTCCAGCCATGCAGCTTTAGAGCGCATAAGGGTGGGAAAGCCGAAAAGTCCCGCCGAAACCAATTCAGACCCTGTGGCTCCGAATACCTCGCATCTTGGTAATCTTACCGCGCCGTAAGCCTAACCCCCGCGGATCGCCTAAGATTCAACTTGTCCAGCCTTCCGAGCACGGACAGCAAAGGAAGATCAAAGTCGCTTGGCACTCGCACTCGATCAACGTGCTAACCAAGGGCGGCAACCGCCACAAACAAATTTCAACGCAATCCCGAGGCTCCAAAGAAAGGCTTTACCTCGCAAGAGGAAGACAAGAAATGGATGGCTTGATGACTCTCCTTCTCCTGATAGAGACGAGATCTACGATTCCCGATCGTATGGCAAGATGATCACGTTCGTGACGAAGACCTACCGAGAGATGCCTCGGGCACAACGAAGCTCGTACATCACTCTCAAGCTCAATACCATATCACTCCCCGAGTATTGGTGGATAACGGGTCAGCCGTTAACGTCCTCCCTCTCAAAGATGATGCGAGCCCCGCGCATCAACGAAAGCCATCTCGATTCCGTCAACCCGACTATCAAGGCCTATGACAAAGACGCCTCGTCCCATCTGGGGACGGTGACTTTGGAACTCGGTTCGAAACCCAAATGGTGCCAAAGAAATTCCACGTGATGGACATTCCATCCGAGTTCACAGCTTCTTTTGGGACGCCCTTGGCCGCATCACATGAAAGCCATAGCCTCCACTCTCCATCAATGCGTCAAGTTCATTAACCGGCAGGAGATCTTGAAGTCATCGAGGGGACAGCTTCCTCATAGGAACGAAGCCGAGACAAAGCCCAAGCGTGCCCGCAGCCGTGCACCGGGCTACCTCCTTCAAACCGACTGTGGACTATCGGGGCAAATCTCATCGAATCCCTCGTAGTCCTGGAGATGCTAACTATGTAAACGTACTCGAGCAAAGTGCACTCGGGCGCCCGATACATCAAGTTCAACCGTCGTTTCCAACATTTGGAGGCGTATTGGAAAGAAACACCGAGCATCGCCATGATGCGGGCACGTAAACCCCGTCTCCAATCGGAGATTCGTCGCATTCTTCAAACCAACTCTCTCGCCCCGCTGTGCGAAGAGATCTTCGTGATAAAGGTCAACAAGCACCGTCATTCTCGTGATGAATGCATGGAAGTCGTATGGGATGTCCTCCACGAGGAACTACCCGCCGCACCCCTCTTCTCCAATGAAGGGCATGATGTTTTCCTAGCAGCCCAAAGAACGCACCCGACGCGATACGTCCCTACGTTGGGCCGAGCCGTCGACGACGACGAATCAGACTCTCCGAGTCGAGGATGCGGTAGATCCGCGGCGCACCTCGCATTCACATGCTCGCCGAGGACGGCACCTGCTCCGATCAGTGTCACCTATGACCAAGGCTCCAATACCATGGAAATTGTCAAGCTCAACGTCCAAGACATGTGCGGCTATCCGACAATTGGAAGCAACCGGTTGACACGACAAAGAATCCTCTCGATCAAGTGATCGACGACGACTTCGTCAACATCATCTATTCCAGATATCCCGATGATACCAAGGATCCGGTCCTTATCGTCGATTCTCGCAATGCCAAAGTCACCCTCGACGACCGCCCGCTCACGGTAAACGAGGCCCCGGCCAAGCGAGCTCGTATCTCATCATTACTTCCGAGTACCACCCTAGTGGCAACCGGCCCGTGCCATCGCCAAGCTTATACCCTCAAGCGCCGCCAAGGCCAAGGGCAACAGCCAAGGAGGCAAAGCTCCTCACCCCGCTACGAGTCGATCAACCTCGGGAACGCTTCCGCAGCCTACCCCGAAAACATCTCGTGAAGGTCTTCCCGCAAGACAGCCGCCTTCCGACGTCGGAAACGACCACCTCAAAGCATCAACATGCTCCAGCTCGATTCTCGCTCCCACCGTCACGGCCCCGATTCGTACATCCCGCCACAGACCGCTAGCTCGATAGACTTGGCGATCGAGCGAGATCACGAGACCGTCAACATTGCAGTAATTCAACACCCCCGGGGTCAATCAAGCGTATATGGGCAAATTTCTTGGTAATCGAGATCAAGGAAGGCCGCATGGAATGTCCCACTCGACTTCCTTCGTTAACGTAATCCGTGTGTTTCCGCCATTCGGCGATTTGGATGTGATCACGGTTCCGGGACACTAGTCGACGGCACGCACCTACGGAGACCGCTTAGCTCTCGCAAGGAAAGCCCTCATGGAACTAGCCGCTCAAGAAAGCCGTCTTTGGGACGAAGACCAAGCTCAAAAGACCGACAGTGGACCGAGCCCTTAAAGTGTCACAGTGCAGCTTCTGCATGTAAAGCTAGAGGCCACTCTAGACCGCTCGACCTCGGGGTTTTGCTCACGGCAACTTCCTCGACTACCGTCCTCGTTCTCATCCAACCCCTCTCGCCACACGAGGGTGGTCAACGGTCCCGATGACCTAGGAGATGGAACGGCACAGCCAGACCAAATCCCGCCGCTTACCTCCCCGAGGAAAGCAAGTTCTCCATGAAAGCGACGACGAAGACGATGAAACCATTCTCTTCCAAGCCGGCCATGAAGTCAACAAAACCGGACTCCCAAGTGGTCCTCGGGAGGATGGGGACGGATCATTTCCACACTCAAATTGAAAGGCCAACTCAGGAGGAAGGTCTATTCAAAAGAAACAAGAGGAAGATGGAAATTGCCTCGAGCAACTACTCAGTGGAAATTCCACAGCACCGCGGCATTCGTTTACGTAAACGATCAACTCGGGACAAAGAACCAAATACACGGGCAGATGTTCGGGAAGCCGTGTACTCACCTTCCGACATACCCGCCACTCGATAAAGCGTAAAAGAAAGCTCTCCCCGATGGAAGTTTATCTAGACCGCCGCACGCAGCTCAAAGAAGCACCGGCTATTCTCACATGGGAGGAAACGCAGCACTAACTCTCGACGCAGCTCCGCCGCAAGAAAGTTGATTTGGGCCAAAAGCGGAGGAAAATTAGCAAACCATGAGTATCGCTGCACCCAACCGTAATGCCCCGAGTATGCTCAAGAAGAAGGAAAGGAGCGCGATATACCGTGAAGAGATCAAGGAGATCGTTCGCTTGAGCCAGAACTCTCCAAACTCCCCGAGGGTCAACAACGCACGCCTGGGCCAGTAACCATTGTTGCGCACCGACGTTCGAACAATGCGGCAATCCATAAACTACCTCCCCGCAGAGGCACCCAAGCCGCATCCCGGGACGTAATCCGTCAAGCCGCCGAAGCTCCCGGAATACATCTACAAATAATGAGCCGAGGGAAGACATATGGCCCTACGCTACGAGGAATCCTCCTCTAACTATGGCTCAACTCAGAGCGGCCTGCTCGTAAGGGACCAAACCCGATGTCGCCGTTCTAACCCGATCGGGTCAAATCCATGCATTACCACCTAAGGCCACTAAAAAGCCGACGGAGCCGTAACCGCAACCTGGCCCGCCCGAAGACACAAGTTCCGTGGAAAGAGGACCCGATCCTCACTCGCCTCAAGCGCACTGCGAACATTTCCGTCCCTCGCCACCTCCTCATATCCTCACAAGCTCAAGCTAGAGGAAAGCCTCGGCCCGTACCATGGTCCCCGTGGACGCAACCCCGACGAAGTCATTCGATGATCGGCAACATCCACTATGGCAACATTATCACCTTCACGTATTTGGACCTTCCAAAATTTGGGGCCGATCACAATGAGCCGCTCTACATCACACCCACTGACGAGCGCCGCCTTCCCCGCGTGTTGGTAGACGGAGGTTCCGGAATGAATGTCTTGCCCGCCAAGATGATGGACCCGCTTGACATCAAGCCCACAGATCCGAAGCCTTCACCCACACCGTCAAGGCCTATGACTCTACTTCCCGTACAGCTTCGGGTTGCTACTCTTAATATTTGGTTCGGCAAGCGGATGATCCCCACCGAATTTCAAGTGTTGGACATTCCAATCACTTTTACAGCCCATCCCGGGGCGTCCCCGGCCGCATCAAATCAATGGCGTGGCATCCACCCTTCATCGTGCCTCAAGTTCATGCAAGGCAACGAGCTAACCACGCCTACTACGACGTTGTCACCACCGAGGGGACCAAAGCACCAACGACATTCCAAAGGTTAGAAATCAAGCATAGTGACGACATGGCATTAATCGGATTCACTCGAAACCTCCAAGATCCAAATATGCAACGTGGACCTTCCACTGCCTCACGACAAGATCCCTCCCGCCACGAAGATGATGAAACGCATGAACTTCATCCCAGATCCGGGGCTTGGCAAAAGGTTACAGGCCGCATCAAGTCATCGAAGTCAAGGACCACACCACGGTCCAGGGGCTCGCTACGTGCCAACACCGCCGACATCGTGGAGAACAAAAGGCTCGCCCGCACCAAGGCAGCAGCCCGCAAAAGGGGAACCTCCGACGGCACACCCAACCTCCGACCTTACAGCTTCGACCTCGCTCATTACTTCACCAAGGGAACCAACAGCAGAACTGAGGGGACCGACAAGGGAACCAACAGCAGAACTGAGGGGACCGACAGGGGAACCAACAGCAGAACTGAGGGGACCGACAGGGGAACCGACAGCAGAACTGAGGGGACCGACAGTGGAACTGATGAAGATGAGAAAGAAGCAGGGATAGTCAGCACCGAGACTACAGAAAGGATGGAAAAGCTAGCACGGACCTCAAGCGTTTCGTAGGACTCAAGGCTAATCCGACAGGGAGCGTTCTCGACATCACCGCTCTACCTCGGACCAACCGCCACCACACCCAAAGATGAGTACACATTCAAGGGAATCCTGCACTTGGAGGAGCAACTCAAGGTACTCTCCACGGGAAACAGATTGTTCGGATCGCCCGCCGAGGCCACATTCGAGACAAGAACTCCAAAGCGTAAGGAACCGTAAATTCATAGAAGACGCTCTCAAATGACCACTCTACGTAGTCTTTTTGAAGAAGTCATGGAGGTGCCGAACCCGATTGACTCCGGGCTCCGAAAACAAAGATGATTGCCATGGTTGGGACAGCAGGCTGCCTCTCGATCCCCGAACCCTCATCAAGCATCCAAAGAATGCCACCGAAGAATTGGGTAACTTTCACCGACCAAGGGCAAGCCGCCGAAATGGAAGACAAGCCGGGCTCGCACCCACATCTCCCTAAACCCGGTCTCAAACCCTCTCGAGCCGCCTCCTTGTAAAAGTCCAGCCCTTCCGAGTCGTCCAACGGCCTTACGCCGAAGACTATGATAATGTAGCCAACCATGTATCTCCGTTCTCGTTTAATGAAAAGTCTCGACCTTTCTGAGTATCCTCTCATTGCCACTTTAACAACCGATAAGTTAACAAACAACTTAAAAGACGTTAATAACTCAATTGATAAAGAAGCGCACATTAAATGAACAATACATTAGAGAAGTTCTCGAGCGTGTAGTCGACCAAGAGGACAACCGGGCCCAAGCCGCCGAAGAGGTTATGACCAAAGTGAACCCGGGGTCGCCGCAAGAGCCTAAAGAGACACAAGGGGCGCTTCTTCGCCGATGCGTAAAAGAAGCCCCGATAAGCCTCCTCCGGGAGTATGTTGACGTGTTCGCCCGGTCATACCAGACATGCCAGACTCGATCCTCGATCGTGGAGCACGTAATCCCCCGATCCCGAATCCAAGCCTCGTCAAATGTAAGCCGCGCAAGATCAAGCCAGAGTGGTCTTTGCAAGTAAAAGAAGAGATTGAGAAAATGCTCCGAGTTGGTTTCATCGTGAGTGATTGAGTACCCGACTTGGCTCTCCAACATCGTGACGGTCACCAAGGCCAATGGAAAGGTCGATGCCGTGTAGATTTTCGGGATCTCAACAAGGCCAGCCCTCTAAAGATGATTTCCCACCGCCTAACATCGACATGCCGGTCGACACCACGGCAAATTTCGAAGTGAAGTCCTTCGTGGACGGGTTCGCCGGATACAACCGTATCAAGATGTCCGAGGAGGATCAAGCCAAAATCGCCTTCACCACTCCGTGGGGACATACTGTTACACGGCCATGCCGTTCGGGTCCGAAGAACGCCGGGCTACTTACTACGGCCGCAATGTGCCTCTCTTCCATGACATGATTCACAAGGAAATCGAAGTATATGTCGACGACATGATCATCCACTCCAGCAGGATCGACATGCAAAGACATGACAGATCTCGAGGAAGTTCTTCAACGTACTCGTAAAACACTCCATGAGATTGAACCCGCCAAGTGCACCTTCGGCGTCAAGCGCGGCAAGGTACCGGGGTACATGGTTACGTAAAGGGGTATCGAAGCCGATCCCAAGAAAATCAAGGCCATCATCGACATGAAGCCGCCGTACTCGACGTAAGTGAAAAGCTTCATGGGAAGACTTCAAGCACATCGGGCCGCTTCATCAACCGCTTGACATCTTCTCGCGAGCCCATGTTCAAACCGATGAAAAAGAATGCCGACATCAACCGGGACTCCGAGTGCCGCATGCCTTTCGAGAAAATCAAGACCTACTTGGTGAATCCCCAATCCCGTGCCCGCCACATGAAGACAAGCCACTACTCCCGTATCCGACAAGAATGTACACGTCAATCGGAGCAATGCCGGCACAAGAGCGTAAAGATTCCAAGGTTGAGCATGCAATCTACTTCGTAGTTTTAAGCTTCAAGGAAGTGAACTCACTACTCAAAGATTAGAGAAAACTTGTACCGCCTGTATGGGTAGTCGGGAAACCGAAACACTACATGCAGCCACATTCTGCCTCCCGGTCTCCAAAATGGACCCCGTCCGATATCTCTTTGACAAGCCATCCTCGTCAATGCGACTAGCCAAGTGGTCATTCTTCCCGGGCCGAGTTCGACATCAAGTACATGGTCGAAAATCAACAAAGGGCGTAGTAATGGCATCACCGGCCGACTTCCCAAGCAAAGGAACCTAAAGGGTCCCGATCCGCAGCTTCTGACGACGGAATCTTTTCACTCGACAGCGCAAACCGCCGGCAACTCTTCTTCGATGGGGCAGCCAACAAGAAGGGGAATGGTATTGGAATGCTCCTTGTCGATCCCAAGGACGAGCACACTCCCATAGCCATCAAGTTGAATTTTGAAACAACCAACAATGCAAACAGAATACGAAGCTCGTGCAAAGCAGTCCGGAAGCCGCCTCGAGCGCAACATCTCGTAACCGGATGTATATGGAGACTCAAAGCATTGATCATCAATCAAGTGTCCAACAAATGGAAGACGGTAGATTCTCGCCTTCCAAGTACCACACGTACATGGAGGAGCTCATTGCTTCGCTCAAGGACATCTCTTTTCATTATTTGCCAAGAGACAGAAACCGCTCGCAGATGCCCCGGCAACCCTCGCCTCTCTTGTCGAAATTCCCGATGGGAAAGCAAGAAACCCTCGTAATAGGCAGACGGAAACACCCGCCTATTGCCGTGAGATCGAAATAAAAAAGAAATGATCGACGAACCCCGGTACAATCAAATTTACCAAGACTCTCCAAAACGGAGAA
Organism: Adenophora triphylla var. japonica; assembly: GCA_022495995.1. Lineage (NCBI taxonomy): Eukaryota > Viridiplantae > Streptophyta > Magnoliopsida > Asterales > Campanulaceae > Adenophora > Adenophora triphylla. The sequence continues at coordinate 217,409 of JAFEMH010002138.1, read as the reverse complement.
GCTTCCTTCACAAATGAAGATGGAAAATACAAAGAAGGGATCAAAGCCAAAACATGATGGCATTAAAATGCCCGGCATCCCATTTCGTCATTCGGGGGGTATGTTGTACAAGAAGCGCCACCAAGGGCCACTCCTTCGGTGTGTAAACAAAGAAAAAGCGCCGAGCTAATGAACGAAGTTCACAACGGAACCCGCGGTCCGCACATGAACGCCCGAGCATTGACACGTATCATTCTCCGTATGGGATACTATTGGATATCGATGGAAACAGATCGCATCCAGCTTCGTCCGAAGCCGCGACAAATGTCAACGGTTCTCCAACCTCAATCACATCCCTCCTCATGAACTCTATTGCATGACTACGCCACGGCCTTTCGCCACATGGGGAATCGACGTCATCGGCAAGATCACTCCACCAGTGGAGCAATGGTCACGAGTTCATTCTAGTCGCAATGACTACTTCACCAAATGGGTAGAAGCCAGATCGTACAAGGTACTGAATTCTAAGAAGGTGGCCGAGTTCATCCGAGAGAACATCATGTGCCGATACGGAGTGCCCAACGAGATCATCTCCGACAATGGGACTCACTTCGAAGGAGATTGTGACCAACTGCTGACCAAATTCAGAGTCACGCGTCACAAGTCTTCTCCTTACGTACCACAAACCAATGGTGCAAGAGAGGCACCAACAAGACTCTCGCCATGATAATCGAAAGATGACCACTGTGCAGGCCTGGGACCGGCCCGAAAAGCTACATCTAGCCCTCTCGGGGATACGTAACATCGCCGTAACCGCCACAGGGGAGACTCCGTTCGCACTCACCTATGGAATGGAAGCGATGTTACCCGTGGAATTGGAAATTCCATCCCTCCGAGTCCTCTTGGAAAACGGGATCAATGAAGTCGAATGGCTACAAAGCCGTCACGACGAACTTGCTCTACTCGACGAGCGCAGATTGAAAGCCATGGAACACACTCGAGCCTACCAGAGCAGAATGGCCCGAGCATTCGACAAGAAAGTCAAGATCCGAGACATCGAAGAAGGCGACTTGGTGCTAAAGGAAAAGCCTCCTACGCACCAATCCTCGAAAAGTGGGAGCCTACCTGGATAGGACCGTTCGTGGTACAAAGAATCTTCTCCGGAGGAGCCATGAAGTTAGCAGATTTGGACGGGAACCCTTTCGTTAACCCCGTGAACGGAAGCAAGCTCCGCAGATACTTCGTTTGAGGAAGAGCACGAGTCAACTCTCCTTCCCCATACACCACCCTCGCAAAATTAAAGTGCTAAAAGAGTAATACCCAACCGGATACATTCCCGCTAATGATCCAGTAAAAACAGGGTCGCACTTCTTTTGTCTTTGTTTTTCTCAAAATCACCTAAAAGTGTCGAACTACGGTGACCTGAGCCCCTTAGTCCAATTGTAAAAGGGGAACGTAGGCAGCCATCATTGGTTCGGTCTAAAAAAAAAATACAATAAGCATCAATTGCTTGTGTTTCGAAAAACTCTTTTCATTTAACCTACAAATTCATAACGGATGAGTTCAAGCACGGTCAACTCTTGACTCGCTACACGCTAGCAAAACTATAATAAAGCATCAATCAATTAATGTGTCTGCAATGACAATGGGTGGATACTGGGACAAAGAAGGTCAACCTAGTTTCCCGTACTTGGTCCTTCATCCTTCTTCCCTTCCTTCCCTTCCCCTTCCCACGACGAGTGTTCTTCACCTTCACAGAAATATTCCGGTAGTCCTTCTACCTAGCTCGTGGACCCTTCCCGACGCCTCCGTCAACCCCGGCCGTCAACGCAGCCTCTTTCTCTAGCTCGTCTCGAGCCGCCTCGCTTCGAGCCATCATAACAAAGGCTTGATTGGCCTCCCGATCAGCATTGGCCTCATAGTCGCCCATGGCATTCCTGGGCTCGATTCCGAGGGTTAGCCCCCGCTTCGCTCCTCCTCAAGGTCGAGCCGTCTGTGTGATCGCACCCAACAACTCACTCCGTCTCCACAAGATAGACATCTCGTGTCTCCCTATACACTCTTCATACCAGCTCGTATATCGTCGACAGAACAGTGCCCCTCTTCGGTGAAGGAGAACCCCGGGCAGAAAGGACGTGTATTGCCACCACCGTGTGAGCAGCAATAACGCCGAAGGATCTTCCATCGCCAGAGATCCCACCTCAAAGGTAGCAAAGATAACTCAAACCCGTCAATGGCACCTCGCTCCAAATCGTACTGTCAGAACCAACGATGGAATGTAGAAAGACGTCCGAGACAGCCCGACACTCGACAACCAACAGACTCCTCCCGAGCGGTCCGACAAGTCTCGTAATTTCCAGCTGGGAACCCACCATCGCAAGTGATGCGTGCAAAGTCTCGGCCATCCAGAGCTCCAAACTCGCCCGATTGCCCCCTATCACCAGAGGACGTCGAGAGAAGGACCAAGCGTCACAAGACATTGGCACCTCAGGCATCATCTCAGCCTCTCCTCAACCACACGGTAAGCATAGCGGGACTCCCTCCTCACATGTATCGGCTACCGGTCGCCATCCGACCTATGCCTAGGAACGTCTCGCCCAAGACCAACGGCACGATGTCTCCCCCGTTCCGGCACTGCCTCACCAAGTCCAGTACACTGTGATGGCACACACCCAGAGACGTGAACGTGAACAGAGTAGCGATCGCGCACAGAGCAAATGCGTCCCACGCAAAGATGCTCCTCGCCTCCGTAAAATCTTTCGATCAGCCCCGAAATGTCAACATAATCAGTATCCAGTATCAGCATCCTGTATGCTTCTCCAACCGAGATACCAAGCAAAGACACTAGCTTCTCAACAGTGGCCATGCCACCAGTATACGAAAGAACTAGATGTTCCATCTCAGGTCCTCCCAGAATGGCCCAGAAATCTTCAAATGTAGGAGTGATTTCGTTGTACGAAAAGCTGTACACGTTCCTCCGTACGTCCCAAAACCGAGACGTGGCTCTCAAAAGATCCCAATCTGGCATGAGCTCCTTCAAAGCCCAAACAGATTTCATCCCATAACAGCCTTCGAAAAACCCCTTGTTCTGCCTCGTGTGGTTCCGTACCCACGACTGAAAATTGTCCAAGTATCGCTCTTGCATCCGAGACGATAGCTTAGGAAAGGGAGCCATGACAGAAAGTGAAGGAAACCTAAGAAATTTGAGAGAATTCAGCTAAACTGATCAAAAGCAATGCGCAGTTTCTTACAAATTGCAAAGCTGAAACTGCAATTTAAAGAATCTGGAAATTCATTTTTAGTCCGGCCGGACTCCCTCTGCAGTTGACTTGGTCAACTCTGCAGCCAGCTGCTCCTGAATGGGAAACAATTCCAAACAACTCCCTATTCATGCCTTTATAAAACCTGCGTGCTCCCCTGGTTTTAATTAACCAAAGCCAACACCTCTTCCGCCCCCGGGCTCATGCAACAGTGCAAATAATTAATAATCAGTGCATATAGGCTTAATTTTTGACCCGTTCAATTTTTAATGCATGTTTCATTTTATTTATTTTTGATTAACCTACTTCCTTATTTGCCGAAAATAACAGAAGGTGATCACTAAATAGATACGCGAAATACAGGTTCCGCCCCACGGGCGCCTTTGCAAATACAATTCAAATCAAATCGTTCCAGACGATACATACAAAAAAAAAAGAAGAGAGAAAGCAGTAAAGGAGGACTACTCCGAGTCCTGGTCGTCATCCGAGCACTCGACGCACTGCTCCGCCGCTGTCGGATCCGTCGCAAACAGGAACTCGCCAAATTCCTCCAGGCGGGAATATCCAAAAGGCCTCCTCGGCGTCCGCGAACTCGAAGACTCTCCCCTCTCGTTCCCCGAGTGCGAAGGAGGATGAGCTCCAAACCCAGCCTTTCCGCCCGCGAACTGGCCAAATCCCTGTGCAAAGTCCTCCCCACCAGCCGTGGGAACAGGCGAACCTCTCGGCCTAGACGGCCTCGGCTCACGGACATCCACGCTCCTCCGGGAACTGCACCGCATGAACGCCACGAGCCTCCTAGCGTAGGCAGCCCACCCGTCCACCAGCCTCATAGCGTCATTGTATGTACTGCCAGACACCTGCGAACCAGGAAGGTCATCAGAAGACGAGCAGAAAGTACAGATGCAACATTTGCAGAATGCTACTGTCAAATGCAGAAAGATTCCTTCCAATTCAGCCCCTCAACTTTTTGCAGTTCCAATTTTACCCCTTTTAGCCCCCAAAAGTGTAAAATTTCCCCAGTTAGACATTTCTAACACCCCATCCCCCGAGGATAAATTCTCAGTTAGTTTTCACTAACGCTCGTCTCCAGACATTAAATTCCCAGTTAGTTTTCACTAACGCTCATCTCCAGACGTTAAATTCCCAGTTAGTTTTCACTAACGCTCGTCTCCGCACGTTAAATTCCCGATTAGTTTTCACTAACGCCCGTCTCCGCACGTTAAATTCCTGGCTAGTTTTCACTAACGCCGTCTCCGCATGTTATATTACAGCTAGTTTTCACTAACGCTCGTCTCCGCACGTTAAATTCCCGCTAGTTTTCACTAACGCCCGTCTCCGCACGTTAAATTCTCGCTAGTTTTCACTAACGCTCGTCTCCGCACGTTAAATTCCCAGCTAGTTTTCACTAATGCTCGTCTCCGCACGTTAAATTCCCGCTAGTTTTCACTAACGCTCGTCTCCGCACGTTAAATTCTCGCTAGTTTTCACTAACGCCCGTCTCGGTCGTTAAATTCATTCCCGCCGACGTTTGACATTCAAACGCTCACTTCAATCCCCGCTTGACGCTTTGACATTCAAACGCTCAATCGTCTCCGGACATTCCAGTACAATTCCATCTCCCGACGTTAAAATTTCTAATGGTTTTCACCATCGTTCATTTCCTCAAAGCCCGCAATAAGCTCCGAACCCCAAGGCACGAACGCCTTGCAACAATCCCTCTTCGGCCATCTTCGTAAGCCCGTTTATCTTTTCACTTCAAGAAGTGGACACATATCTCCCCGCCGCGCCGTAAGCCCGATCGCCCCACCTCGCCGGCCATCAAGGTAAGCCCGCACAACAATCCCTCTTCGGCCATCAAGGTAAGCCCGAATGCTCATCCCCGCCAGATTCTAAAGAAGAAACGTCGATCCTTCCGAATTGTTAATAACGCCAGTTTAACACAACCGTTCCCATCATTGCCGCCCTATCCCCAGCAGGATAAACTTGGCCGTCATCGTAAGTCCAGCATCCAAAGCACGAACGCCTTCGTCTCAGGATAAATGCATCCTCGTCAACTCCGGTTTGAGGCGCCACACGCCTCGTATGTTTCAAAGAACTCCGGCTTGAGGCGCCACACGCCTCGTGTGATTCAAGAGCCTCCGGTTTGAGGCGCCACACGCCCTCGAAGGTTTCAAGAATCCCAGGTTCAGACGCCTCACAATAGTCTCCATTCAGGTTCCGATACCTCGCAATGGTCTCATTCAGGTTAAGACGCCTCCAAACAGTCTCGCTTAGGTCAAGATCCCCACACGCGGCCCTTGCACCTACGAACTACGATCGGCTTGATTCCCGCTCGGGATACGTAGGAATCCTTTCGCTAAGGGTCCAGCCAGCTGACCGCCCAGGTCTTTCAAAGTAATGCATCCCGATTTGGATCCTTATCTTTTTTCAACGACCCTACCTCCTAAGAGGAGACGTCGCAGAGGGGCTAACTGTAAGTACCCAAATCCGGATCGTCAAAATCCGTCAGAAAGTTAACCAAAATCCGTTAACCGGCTCCGCTCCAGTTAACCGAACTCGTTAAACTCCCCGCTGCCAAGCCAACGAGACGTCCCGGATCGCCCGAGCATCCCAATGTCGAAGCGTACTTGACACACGTGTCATCGCACGTAAAAGTACGGCTTTCCCCGAAAACGCATTTTCCGCACTTTTCGGGGCGTTTGACATTTTCCTGACCGTTATTTTAAAAACGGACAAAACCGGGACCCGGAACGAACTCCCACACAATTGGTGAGTCATGGTACACGTGGCAGCCATGCCACAGCCCTCCCATCACCCTTCAATCGAAATCAAAGGGAAAAGACTAAAATACCCCGGATTTCGCCAAAGTCCCACGACTCCCCGCGCAAACTTTCGAAATTGCCAAAGAAGCCCTCAAAGTTCCAAAATACCACAAAACCCTGAAAATCAGTCTAAGTCCGTCCGGACTCTTACTGCATTTTTCACTCTATAAATAGGAGGGCTGTCAAAGCCAAAATAACAACAAAATTACTCCAAAAAATCACTTCACCCACGGTCCAAACTGAATTTCACCCCTTCCGAGCTCCCGTTTTGTCTCGATTCGCGTGAAACTTCTGTATTTCGATCAAATACGTCCCTCACCACTCCGAAACACCTTTTCAAACTACTTTCCGTGTCCCGTACACACCCCCAAGCCAAAGGAGTCGACCATAGCCATAGGTATAACTCCCTCTCTCTAATCTCTCATTTCGTCTCGGTTTACGCGTCAGTCGCTACAACCGTTTCGAATCACATTATTGAAATGTAGACGCCTCCGTCTAACGGGGTCCGATACGTTTTAGCCCCTCGATCCTCTTCTCTTCCCGTAAGAGAAGTAATCACAGGTTAAAACGGCGTTCCGACTCCGTTCCGTTTACTTTTTTATGTCATTTACCATTCCGGATCGATCGATTCGTTGATCGTCATTTACTTTCTGTCATTTACAATTTCGAGCCGTTTTGGCTCGTTGATCGTCATTTACAATTCCGAGTCGTTTGGCTCGTTGATCGTCATTTACGATTTCGGATCGTTCGATTCCGTTGATACTGCTTTAAATACTGTCATTTACAAAGTCCGACCCGTTTGGATCGTGATAGTATTTACTTTTCAAAGTCCGAGTCGCAACCCAATTCGTTGATTGCAAAATCATTTAATACGCTTTTTCACGTAAAAATCGTTAACAATGTAATGCCAGGTTCAAAACCGGAGTTCGACCTTCGAACTCTCTTTCAAAAACGCGCGAGATGACGTTTGGCATCCAAACGCTCATCTTCAACCTAAAAGCCGCCATTTCACACTCAAAATCATTTAATACGCTTTTTCCCATAAAAATCATTAACAATGACTCGCCTGATTCAAAATCGGAGTTCGTCCTTCGAACTCTCTTTCAAAAAAGCTCAAAATCGACGTTTGCCACGCGAACGCTCATTTTTGTCTCAAAACCGACGTTTGTCATTCAAACACTCGTCTTTTCAAACAAAGTCACCTAATCAACGTTTGACATTCAAACCAAGATTAAGCTTGTCATTCAAGCCCCCCATTTCAACATGCAAACACACACACACACGCACACGTTTTCGAGAAAGGTAGAAAGACTCGTCATACGAGGCGTTTCGGGTGATCTCGTAATACTCTTCCCGAAACGTAACGTGACCTCCGAACCTAACAATCTCTGGTACTAAATAGCTTTTTACTCATTTTTGCTACCAATAAAAATGATCCCTTGTTTTCAAAGCCTTTTCCTAAGTTTTTGCTACCAATAAAAACGACACCATTTTCACTAAAGCCGTTTCTCAACGTTTTGGGCTCAAAATACAAAAACCGCGTGGCGACTCCTCATTTTCCTTCCCATGAAGCGAGGTCTCAGGCACCAACCCTCCGCGAAAGACAACCGCCTTTCGCATCGCGCGAAATCCGGGTAATTTCAGTATCTACCCTTTTTCAAAACCAATTCAAAATAACCTCTCCACTCGGAGGCAATATACAAACCTGCTATCAAACCAAACCTGTTTAAACATAAACAGTACAAGTATAAGGCTTACACAAGCCTACTTTAACACAATCAACTCCCAGGTTTAATTACAAAACAACATACTGAAAACATGTTTATAACAGTTTTATAAACAACATTTCCTAAAAGAATAATCTCCACAACGACCCCAACTCCCAGACCACAACATACCCTGACAACCCAAAAGATGTCCAAACTCTTTCCCCGGCCTCACCGGTCCGGTCCTCCTGTCTCAGCTGGATCTAAAACAATAAAGGGAGAAGGGGTGAGAATAAATCTCAATAAGTTATTATGCACATAACAATATGCCATATAACGTACAACACATTAATAGGATGCTCAATAACAATTATGCAACACCAAACAGGTTGCTCATACAATATACAACACATACCAGTTGCTCACAATTGGGAAGATTGTAAACATTTTAAGTTACCTTTCCCACCTGAATAATCGGGCCATATAGAACATATAAGTCTCCCGGCTATATCGTAAGGCATGCAAAGACAATACAAAAGTGGCTAATTCTATTACAATAACTCTCATTTATCTGCAAGGCTTTTGGCACAATACAGTCCCACATCAAGTGGCCAATCCCACATTAAGTGGCCAATCCCATGTCTGTAACCACAGACATGCCATGTCACCTTTTCGTGTAACATTCCTCTATCTCGTAAGGCTTTTGGCACGATACGCCAGTAGCTATTCCCATGTATCGTGGCCGCCAGACATGCTAAGTCATAGGTATAATACAATTCAATCACTTATAGAACAAATCTATACTTGATTGTATTCCACTATACCCACAACAAAGAATTCATATAATCATATCCAAGTACATAAACAAGCACTTGTAATTACATCCACACCGAGGGATATCAATATCTAACATGTTGCTATAATCATGTCAACCCATTTCCACAGTGCAACCTACCCTGTAAACACTGTTGAATCATGCCAAACCAATAACATGGTATAATACTCATGCTCAACAAATGCAGTAGTGCAACATGTATTTAACCACTATGTGCACAACCCATCATGAATACGCTATCGCATAAGGCCACAATATATATCAAGTAAGGCATATACGTTCACGTCGTACTATTACACACCTTCTATAAAGATTCTATAACAAGTTACCAAGTTTTATCAACTTTGGTTCAAGTTTCCCAATTGTTCTTCAACCATTTTCAGGACACTATTTAAAGACCTTATCTTTATCATTTTGGGTCATTTAAGACTCCCATACCTAGTACGAATGTAGTACTAGCCCTAATCATAAAGGGATCGATTTCATATTAAGTGGCTCATGTCTACACACTTGCAACTTAATACCAAATCCAGTCCTGACAAGCCTTCACAAGAGTGTGACATATACTTAACCACTATAGAGTACAATAATCCAATCCCATGGTATTTATACTCCTGCTAGAACTATATAAACAGTGCTACACTTATTTCACGCCCTATATGAATCAATAGTTATATAGAGGTAACCACACGTAGAGGTACAATGCAATACACGTAGCCCTACATGCTCAAAACATAATGTGAAACACCTTCTACACATTGTTTGAACTAACCACCATATAAATACAATCACATAAGGCACAACATATTATATAGGAGTCCTATATATTCATTAAACATATGTAATCCAGAAACAGGGTATTACCATTCCCCGTCTTCGATCCATGAAATAGTGCACTATACATTTTATACACTATTAAAGCAAATAACCCTATATAGGCCATCACATAAGGGTACATCAACATATAAGTAGCCCTACGCAATCACAATACAACTTTAAACCACTTCCCTTTTGGTTCCAAGTTCAAATACCAAGTTGTATAACATTTGGTTCAAGTGTCATAAACTGCCTTTCAAGCAAGTTCACGACATTATTTAAAGCACTTCCCATTATCCAATTGGACCATTTCAAGTTCCCTAATGTAGTACTAAAGTTTTACTAAATTCAGGGTTAAAGAGTGTTCCGTTTCATGTTGATTAGACTAGGTTTGCAAAGTCTAGAAAAGGGACCAAAGCTGCAAATGAGAACAGTTCAAGTGCCAAGCTGTCTTTCAAGCATTTTTAGGCCAATAATTAAAGCTCTTGCCCTTATCTTTTTGGCCACTTTAAAGTTCTACATTATAGTACTAAACATGTACTAAATTCCTAGTTAAAGAGTGATTAATTCTATACTCATTAGACTAGGTAAAGAAGCTTGCAAAGGTGCTCACTCAAGTCAAAATTGGGCACGAGTCGTGCATGTTAGCACGAGTCGTGCATCTCCCCTGCACGACTGATCCATGGCTCACGACTACAATTCACGAGTGAAAGGAACAAGGTCACAACTCGTGCTCATAGGCACGAGTCGTGCCTCAACACCCGAGCCACGGTTACGAATGTATAGCCACAAGAACAACAGCAACAACAACTTCAGTTCCCAGGCTTTACATCAGCTACTGCAAGGAACTATTTTAGCAGTCTAAACACCTACTTTGGACCACCACAAACTCCCTTCAAGTCTTATAACACATATATAACATGGATACAACAATTATCAATCCATAATACCACCCTTTACCAAGTTGATCAACACCAACTTAGCTTGTTCCAATTTCAACCCCCAGCTGAGTTTCAACTTCACACAAAACCTTCATAACTCAGTAATAAAATTATTAAACAAGCCATGAACATTTATTTGGAAAAGAACCATAATAACTTACCCAAGTTATGCAATTAAAAGAGAGAAAGAATCGGATGAACTTGCTCACAACACCCTCCTTTGTAATACTATAAAAACAGAATCAACAACCACTTCAAAGCTGAATTTCTATGATTTTTGGATGCTAAACAAGGGTTTGGAAACTTCCATGGCTGAAAGAAGAGTGTAGAAGACTGAAGAACGTATGGCTTCTTGGAGAAGCTAGTAAATAGATTTATATTAGCCAAGTTACAACCAACCTCCTTCAAGATTGCAAACCAACAACCAACTACCTTAAGCTTTTAAACTACACTCAAGCTCCTCGTACTTTATAACACCTTCACTTCATAAAAATCAAGTGTTACCAAGGACTACACAACTTCCTTTATTTAGACATTATATCCTTAAATCAAGTTATAACATCTACAACTCACATAGTTCATAAAACATGCCACAATAAACACGTAAGCAAATCAAATGCTAACAAACCAAGGATGATATGCAAGGCATACCCAACCTCACGTGCTTCACGTGTGACCAATATTGTGCCTATGTTTAGTGGTCGACACTCACTCCCCCTTAAACAAAATTCGTCCCGTTTGGACTTCACTTCCTGAATGATCGCACAAATCAGGATACTTTTGTCTCATCTCAGATTTTTAAATTTCCCAAGTAGCTTCCCCGATGGTGTGATTCTCTCATAGAATTTTCACCACGGAAATGCTCTTGGTACGCAATTCCTGTGACTGCCATTCCAGTTACGCAAGGGTTCCTCCTCGTAAGACATATCCACCTGGACATCCTCGGAAGGAGAACTCAGAACATGGGAGGAATCATTACAATACCTCCTCAACATAAAAACATGAAACATATCATGGAGAGAAGAAAGAGATGGAGGTAGAGCCAAACGATAATCTAACTCGCCCACCTTCTCTAACACTTCAAATAGACCAACAAATATAGGAACCAGCTTTCCTCACACCCTTGTAATAACAACTTCCTAGTCTTTAATGCAGATATAACATAAATGCCAAATAAAGACTTATCAGCATCAATTATAAACCCAGGCACATCAAGCATAGCAAAGGTGACTCGCTTTCTGTGACAGTCCACCAAGGCATGACAAGAACTCAACCAGTCCATGCCTAAAATAACATCAAATCTTGGGTTAGTACTCTACCAACTCCACTAGCAATACATGCCCACACATAACCACCTCCCACCGATCATGATAGGGATCAAGGAGGATTCGAGTGCTCTCCCCACGTGAGTAATCCGACACTTGAAATCCATAAAACAAAAATGTCTTTGGTGCTCACTTTTATCCTTTGGCACGAAAGGGATCCACATTGCACTCTGTTATTCACCTTTTGTAGATAGTACAGTTGTCTGATGTTTCCTGAAGCTGAAATTTTTAAAAAGAAATTAGTTCTCCATGTAACTTCTACAATCTAACCAAATAAAAAAATACAAGTGAATGAATTGATAATAATCATAAATTATACCAAAAATTAACAGAAGTATCTATAGTATTAGATATTGTTAATTCAATGATCTTAACTATTATATTGTACTCCCTCCCGTCCCAAAATAAATGTCGGGTTTTTAGAAAATGAAATAGTAGTGCAAATTGACATTGGTACAAACTAGATACAAATACGTACATCACCATTCTTAAAATGTTTGACAAGTTATGTGCAACATTTATTTTAAAGGGAGTAAATAAAATCATTACAAGTAGGAAGCCTATATCTGAGGGAAGTTTTCAAACAATAGTTTCAAGTTATACTCCGTCTCTAAATAAATGTCCAAATTTAAAAAATTATTGTCCCAAAATGAATTTTTTTTTGTAAAAAACTTTGCCCCTAAACATTTTTTATCAAAAAAGATTCACTATTCATTTTAGGGCAAATGGCATATTGGTACCCTTAAGTTTTGCAAAAGTTGCAGTTTGGGTAACAATATTTCATTTTTGGCAATTTAGTACATTATATTCACACTTTGTGGCAGTGTGGGTCAAAAGTGGATGGTTGTTAATGAAATTGGATGGAAGCTAACATGGTGAACGAAAACTTAACGAACTTCTTTAAAAAAATTGCATTATCCATCCTTGAAATCTTATTTCATTATATATTAATCATTTTAATTAGAATCAAATGTCAATTGAATATAAAATAAGATGTAAGAATAATAAAATCATATATCTTCCAACCTCATATTTTTAAAGAACAACATCACATGTCAATTGTTTATAAATTAGGGGGTCAATATGTCAACTATCCTTCATCTTCAACCTCAAACAGCATAAACCAAAAAACAATCAAAATCTCCACCATCCTTGACAGCCATCACCCTCATTTGTCGTCACAATCAGTCCATCATCCTCTGTAATACACCATCCAACCCTAGTCACTCACCACCCTCCTCTGCCCACCCATACAATCTGAACAAATATGGCAATCAAAGAAAGTGGAAAACTGTTTTGTGGTTAGGTAGGAGTAGGAAGCCATTGTTGTTGTTGAAAGGATAAGAGAATGGAAGAGAGAGGAAAAAAGAGTTAGGAAGAAGACAGGGAGATAATATGTTTTGTGGTGGGTAGGATTTAGTGAGTAATTTAATTATTATCTAGAGGGTAGAAAAGTAACTTCATAAATACTTAATTTTTAAAGAAATGATGAAAATAACATTACTAAGGCCAGCTATGAAACAAGATGTAAATTGTTTGGGGGGTTGGGGTGGGGTATGGTTCATTGAACATTGAAGGTTCAATTAATTTCAAGAGACAAATTTTTAAAGACACCAGTTGTGATACAAGATGTCGACATACTCAATCCCATTCCCATTGGCTAGCAGTCTGACCCATATAAGTAAATGAATAGGACATCATTTAAAAAATCTAAATTAAGAATCAATTATCAATTACCGAGAAAGAATCAATCCCATTCCCATCCAGTTTGGGCTCTGTGTCATCTCGCTATATATAAATAAATGAATAGATATAATTTAAAAATGAACAAATGGGCTTTTTTTAAAGTAAGGTATTTAATAATAAAAGCTACATCATTTAAAAAAATTTAAAAATCTAGGCTTTGTCAAGAATCAATCACTAAGAAAGATGATAACTACTGCCTCCGTCCCGCTAAAGAGGCAAAGTTTTTGCCTTGCACGAGAATTAAGAAAAGTGATGTATGAAAGAAAAAAAGTGTATAATAAAATAAATATTGTGAGTATGAAAAGTGATGTAGGAAAGTGAAAGTAGGGTAGAGAATAGTTAGTGGATATTTATTGTGATTATGACAAGTGGATCCCACAAATAAAGAAATAATAAAAAAAATCATTTTTGGATTGTGCCTTTTCAAATGGAATACCCGAAAAGCAAATTGATGTGATAATGTTAATGATAGATAGATAGATAGATAGATAGATAGATAGATAGATAGATAGATAGATAGATAGATAGATAGATAGATAGAGAGAGAGAGAGAGAGAGAGAGAGAGAGAGAGAGAGGATGGAAAGTATTCTTCATTTTAGCCATGGACATCCATTGTTCCTCAAAAAATTTGGTGAGAATGAGGAGGAGAAGGAATTTGAACATATTAGCCATTATTTTCATCCATTGTTCCTCAAGAAATTGATGAAATTTGGTGAGGAGGAGGAGGAGGAGGAGAAGGAGGAGGAGAAGGAATTTGTGTGTTCTGGGTGTCACGAACAAATCACAGAGAAAGACAACTATTATGCCTGCAAAAGATGTAGGTTTTATCTACACAAGAAGTGCGCAGATCTGCCTAGAGAGATCAATCTCCCTATTCATCAACACCCTCTTACTCTGCGTCCTTATTTCCCTCCTTATTACCGAAGAATTGGTGAGTGCAGTATGTGTCAACGCAGTGATTGGAAGTGGTTCACCTACCATTGCTCCTTATGTAAGTTTTCCATCGATGTCAACTGTAGTTCCTTGCTGCAGGAGGGGATGAAGAATAATTTTCAACATGAAGCCCACCTACACCCATTAACATTCAACATAAGACCTTCGTTGTTCCGTTGTGATGCTTGTAATACGGAAGATAAAGACTTTTCCTATTTTTGTAACACTTGCAATTTTTGGATCCACAAAAGTTGTGCCTCTGCACCTAAATCCATTACTGTTGCTCATCATGATGATCCTTTGTTCCTCGCATATTCTCTTCCAGAACAACACCTAAACTTCGATCAGTATTGTGATATCTGCAAAAAGGTAGTGATTCCATCAAATTGGGTTTACTATTGTGACAATTGCAGATACTTTAATCATCTCAAGTGTGCTACATCAAATCCCCCATGGTTGACGTAAGTACATTCTTCAACCTCCCCATCTCTCTCTCCCCTTTATTTTTTTTAATTTATTTTTTGTTTCTCATTTTCTTTGCTATCGGTCTTAGATTACAATATCTGATATTGATAATTGTAGTTAATCTCATCCACAGTACAGGTGAAAGTGAGATCCAAGATGAAGAAGGTGATACAGAGTCCAGTCAATTAATGCAATTTCCTTTCCATAATCGTGAGTCAGTACACGATCCGCTAAGTCTTTTTGTAGCTAATAAAATAGCAAGTGTGGCTTATGATGACGGACCAACAGAGATATCCCATAGGATTCATCATCATCCTATAAGTATCTTTACAACTAAGAATGTGGAATACAATGATATGATTTGTGATGGATGTGTCCGTCCTATCTCAGTTCCCTTCTACAGTTGCAGCAGCAAATGTAACTTCTTTCTCCACAAATTTTGTGCTGAGTTACCAGAAGAGCTCCAATGCCCACTAGATTCTGGTCATTCAATCAAGGTGAAGAAGTCTAAAAGTTGCTATGATTTCTTCGAATGCTCTTTTTGCTTACGATATTGCAATGGGTTCTTATGTGAGTGTGTATCTTGCGACTTGAAACTTGATATAGGGTGTGCTTCTTCTAACTTCATTCCCATTCCCAGTAGAATCAAACACGATTCTCATGGGCAGCATCCACTAGTCAGAAGTCATGAATATGAGCTATGCAGTGCTTGCAATCGTTCTACATTCCGCACCGGTGGCCGCACTTATAGCTGCAAAGCTTGTAGTTTCATCCTGTGCAACATTTGTGTCAATTATCCTGGGTCGGTCAGGCATGAATATGACAGACATTCCATCCCTTGACCTATCCTCCTATCAAAGACCATCCAAGTGATTTTATTTGTGAAATCTGCGAGGAGGATATTAACCCAAGGGATTGGATGCATCATTGCAAAGATTGCAACCAATCTTTTCATACTAATTGCTTGTCTCCGTTTGATGAGTATTCAAATGTAAAATTTGGTGGAAAGGTTAATATTGACAAAATTCACACACATCCACTCACATTTGTTAGAAATAATAAAAGCGAGAATGATTCATTGTGTGGCCAATGTCGTAAAAGTATGTACTATTTTGGGATGACTTCTTGGGAGTGTGCACCCTGTGGTTTCAAACTTTGCAAATTCTGTGCAAGAAATTTTCAGGCATAAAGCTATTAAGTGAATTGTTTCTGATTATATTGCAGGGTGAACACAATTTATTTAATTATATGTGTAATGTTATTAATTCTCTATATTTAAGCTCATGTTCTTCTTGTGTACTCTCTCTCTCTCTCTCTCTCTCTCTCTTTGTGTGTGTCTCTCTAAAAGAAATGAGAGTCAAATAAAGGCAAAGAGAAAAACTAATTGAAATTGTTTCATTTTAATTTATTAAATAAATTGATGTGGAAGAGGATGGCGAAATCTCTCAAACCTTGATTCAATAATTAATGTAGAAAACAAAATTACAAAAATGGAGATGAAGATGAAGAGCGAACCGAGACAATGAGGAAAACTAATTTGAAAATTTTGATTGCGAGTCCTAGATTTAAATTTGAGATTTCAATGAGTCAATTTAGAATTTAAATATTCAGTTCGAGATTTTTAAAATTTATAAGGATAAACAACTTCATTTTAGGAACAAATATTTTAAGAAAATATTAAATAGTAAGGCAGATTCTAGCAGTAGGGCACCTAGTTCAACGCGTATAGAGACTAGGCAACAAATTTCTGACCAAGTGCGTTTCTTGACGGATTGAGGCAACAATTTTCTGACCTAAGGCATTTCTTGACGGATTTGAAATAGTCACGGCGTTTAATGGCTGTCTAACGCCTAAGCGAGGCTTAGACGGCCTAGGCAAGCGATTTTTAGAACACTGATTTTATCTCGGCAAATGCAACTCAAACAATTTTTAGAACACTGGTTTTATCTCTGCAAATGCAGCTCCAAACAATGTTAATAAAACTTCACCAAACCGGCCTGTCAATAGCTGCTCAAATAATAATTTAAGTAGAAGAAGTAGAATGAGATCCATTTCAAAACATCATCAGCGTCCATCTACACACAGAAAAGAGGTGGATTCCAAACAATCCAATCTCAATTGATAGGGAGAAAGAGGAGCATTAACCTCAGAATAAGTTGGCAAAACAAAACGGCTCAAGTTCACGAGATACACTACAGCTTTAAGAAGGAAGAGAAATAAAACAGAAAGGAAAGGAAATCGGGCATTAATAAGTTGGCAAAACAAAATGGCTCGAGTTCATTAGGAACATTATAATTGAGTTAGAAATTGCAATCTCGAGGGTAATTTGATACTTGAAATCCATAAAACAAAAATGTCGCTTTTGGTGCTCGCTTTTATCCTTTGGCACGAAAGGGACCCACATTGCACTCTATTATTCACCTTGTAGACAGTACAGTTGCCTGATGTTTCCTGAAGCTGAAATTTTTTTGAAAAGAAATTAGTTCTCCATGTAACTTCTATAATCTAACCAAATCAAAAAAAAAAAAATACAAGTTAATGAAGTGATAATAATCATTAATTAAACAAAAAATTAACAGAAATATCTATAGTATTAGATATTGTTAATTCAATGTTCCTAAAATGTTTGACAAGTCATATGCAACACTTATTTTAGAGGGAGTATATAAAATCATTACAAGTAGGAAGCCTATCTGAGGGAAGCTATCATACAAGAGTTTCAAGTTATACTCCTCTGTCCCTAAATGAATGTCCAAATTCAAGAAATTATTGTCCCTAAACGAATCTTTTTAGTAAAGAACTTTGCCCCTAAACGTTTTTTTATCAAAAAAGATTCACTATTCATTTTATTATCATAAAACTAATGTTTAGATAGCGAATAACAAGAATATTTATGCATCTTGCCATTAAAGTACATAAGAAATATACATTTTCGAGTGTCCCTTTAAGCGAACCTTGGACATTCATTTAGGGATCTGAGGAGTAGTTCAAATGGAATCATTTGAACCACAATTGTGTCATGGCATTTGTCTATATAAACCGTGGAAAGACAAAACGAAGTGCATGATTCTGATGTAAAAGCATTGGTTACCATATAGCCATTCTTTGAAATAGACGTGGAGTGCACTCGCAGGCTCCTTTTTTCCCCGCTATCTTCAAGCCGTGTTTCTCTCAAAACTTGTTTCACTTCGCTAAATTCTTGTGCCGAAATTAATAAAAACAAGAATAAATAACCGTCAAGTAATTTAAGCAACTTAATCGGCGTGCCAACACAAACTCTACGGAGAGAAAAAACGCTAATGTTAATGAACAAGAAACACAAATATCTTCGCACTTACGTTTCTCTGCCGTGATTCCATATAGACATCTGGTAAAGGAAATGGATTATCTTTGGTAGAACCAGGTGATTCACCTTCAATCCAGCTTCGAATCAGGCAAGAACATCATAATATCTACTCAATTTTGTCATAAAAATGTATCTAGCTAAAAGTAAAGCCATCGTGAGCATGTGACTTTATATAATAGAAGACAAAAACATACCAAAAGTTCGTGAACCGATCAGATCTATACGAGTAGCGTACTCGGCTTGAACATCGGAAACACCAACAGGATGAGATATTGAATCACGTGGATCAACCAAACCAAGCGCTACGTGTTCACCATCCGTTGACGACACTAGCCTCAATACCAACATGATTCATGTGCTCCTCCAATTGCGGGTAAATGTATTATATGGTGCAACCTAGAGGTACGTAAATGCCAAAAAGTTAATGATATACTATATTCCCTCAAGCTTGATCACATAACAAGGAATATATATATATATATATACTCCCTCCGTCCCAGTCCACTTAGGAAATTTTGAAATGGCACGGGAATTAAGAAATATTATTATAGTATTAGGAGAGAGAATGAGTGGAAAAAGTGTTGTGAGTGTGAAAAATTAAATAGGAGAGAGAATGAGTGGAGGGAATAGTAATTATAATGGTGTTGTGAGTATTAAAATAATGTAGGAGAGAGAATGAGTGGAGAGAATAGTGATTTAAGGTTTCCATTTTGGGAATTCTTAAGTGAAGTGGGACGCCCAAAATGGAAAGTTTTCTTAAGTGAGGTGTGTTCGGTCGAAACCTAACGGTTTATTTAATTCCGCAAGCGCACGGGCTATTGTAATATAGCGGGTGCAAGTACAAGTCGATCTCACAGAGACAGGGTTTACTTAAGGGATATTTTTGTCTTTAGAAAATATAGAAAGGATTGGGAGTAGATAAAATTTGTTTTAGAATAATAGAGAGAGCATAAAATCGTAAAAATACTTTAATTGAAATCTTATAAAACGAAGCATTCTCGGGATTGGAAATCATACACATAATCTTATTCATCAAATTGTCATTGTCTTAGAAATAAAAGGTTTTCATAAAAAGCAAGGATGGTATGTTAGGCCTACGCTATTTCGGGCTAAGACAATAGCGTTTGTATTCTTCACTAATTATGTCCTAACTGTTTGAGAAATCCGTTTATGTTTGCCCCCGCCCTGTCACAAACGGGCATTCCGGCTTATCTCTAGCTGACCATAATTAGTAAGAATCCATTAAGGACGGAAGTCAACATACTTTCCATTAAAGGAACATCCCAGTGCCATTGAACTACTCTCGTGATCAATGAACCTAGTTTCTTTATATGGTTCCGTCAATCGAGATTCTCCGCTAGGTACTTCTCTCAATTGACGGAATCATACAAATTGGATATCGCCAAAATGTAAGGCATTTAGAGAATAATATAAAGAGATTGTTTTAGATGAAGAAAGAAGACAAGACTAAACATTTTTTTAATGATGAATAAGCATGCTTTTGAGTTTCCAACCCCAAGAATATGGGGGATTACTCACAAGCCATTAATGACATAAAAGCATAAATAGAGATTGAGTAAGAAAGACTTATGATTGCTGAGAATGATGCTTCACTTTTATTGCTTTTCCTCCAAAGGGATTCCAAGAACAAATAATGACTTTGATCTTCAAACTTCTTTGGATAATTGTTGTTACAAATCTTTGTATCTTCTCTCTATTTAATATCGCAGTTTCTCTCTAAGAATTCGTATCTAAGACTGGGATTATAAGGGTCCTATTTATAAATGGAAGGGAGACTCTTCAATTGGGTGCCATCAAAAGGTGCCTTTACATCCGTGAAGTCACGACTTGCACGGCCGTGTCAAGGATTTTGCACGGTCGTGTCCTCTTTGGCGCTGCATTTGGATTTGGATTTGAAGACTTGCACGGCCGCTCCAGATATAGCTGCACGGCCGCTCCAACTGGTTTTCAGCTTGGAGTGCTTATTTGCTTGGTGTTCCTTCATCTTTTTGGACCAAGATGTCCATGTATCCTTTGTATATATAAAATGACCCTAAAACCTGTCTAAAATGTATAAAACATACCAAAAACGTAAAATCTAATAAAATAACAAAAGTAAGTAAAAAGTACTAAAAAACTAAATGAAAAGTGATGATTTATTTATGTAAAAGTATATAAAAACTAGGATAATTGACTATATAATAGTCACTTATCAAGGTGGGACGGAGGGAGTATATAAAAACGATCAAAAGAAGCTAAAAGGCAAGGCACAGATTTCTAGGACAACAAACACGCATCTTAGAGCGTTTAATTTGTGGACCTGAGGCCACTCTAAACCTCTTCTTGGTAATAACTAGAATGAGAAAACCATATGTAATGTGGAATTGCAAGACAATGTTTCAGCCTTCAAACAGAGGTAGAAATGTCCCCCTGTAACTACTAAACACACTTTGCTAAAAGAATTTAAGAGCCAAAGGCTCAGAGATAGCCAAATCTGCCGTCGTCGCATAATTATGTAATGAAGTTGCGGCTGGAGCATAGAAAAGAACACAAGCCAAAAGCAAGCGCACTAATGAACTAAACTACAAGTAGATATCAAGAAAAGACGGTCACTACATTATGTGTGCAAATATATTTGTGTGTGTGACTGTGCAACACATTAAAGTCAATGAAAGGTTGAAATGATCCCAACAGAAAAAAAAAACTTTGAAAGAGTATATAATGGAGTACTCCGTAGCTCCGAATGATTTTTCACTGTGCAAAGTAAAGAAGTACTAGCAAACAGACCTGTAGCTTATGGTTATCACCAACAATGAGCGGTTGCTGATTTACCCCCAAATAGAACACACACTCGCGACAATTAGCAATACAGATTCGTTTAGCAGCCAAAATCACATGAACTCTTTCACAGTGTTCAATTCTTACAGCCTGAAAAAAACACACGGAATAAAAATAATATAAGGTGCGATAACCGAAATCCACAATAATAAAAACGGAATAGGTAAAGTCCAAATCACTGATATGAAAACATGTGCACCAAGATCGTTAGATGTAAACTGTCTAACAGACAAATCACACTGAAGCTACAAATTGTAAGTTATACATATTAGAAAATGCATGAACTGAACCCGTCAATCCAGAAATGGAAGGCTTGAAAATTAATGGCGCATAAGAAAGAGTCTCAAATAGCAAAAAGAATATAGCAGGCCTAGCAGTGAACTGTCTCTCTACAGTTAACCTAATTTTACAGTTTTCCTGTGTTCTTTACTGCGGATCATTAGTCAAGGTAGGATGAGCTAAAGGCATATCATGTTGCGTACGGGTGATTTATATGTGTATACGCTTAAATGCAAGACAACATGTGCGTGAGCGTGTAGGTATGCACATATATGTGTGTGTGCATGTACATAATGCTAAGTAAAGAAGATTATAGCAAAGATAGGGAAAAGGTACAAAACAAGCACGAAAGATGCATCGGAAAAAAAATGCATGTACAAAGAAAAAGAAACAAAGTGATATAAAAGCATATAACATATGCTGATGGTATACAAAAGCATTTAGAAGTAAAACAAAATTAAAATAAGTCAGGTTTATTAGAAAATGAGCCGAAAATGCTCAAGACACTCATGAATAGAACTTTTCGAACAAACAGGCGAAGCCTTAACTGGCTCAAGAATTTATGGACAAATAATGCTATTCAAGCTTACTCGACTGGAACTTTGAGCTGTTTGATTTGCATAACACCCTTACTCAAGTTAACTGTATTATTTGTAAAATACTTATTGGTCTAATAGGAACATATGCACATTATTCAGAAATCAAAATGACAAAGCATGAGACTTCTCAAAACCTTCCAAATACCTTGCCAACCGCCCCAAGCACTATCGTAGCATCAGAGCATCCATACACAGTAGCATACCTCAAAGGTGCCAAAACGTAAATTACAGATTCATGGCAATTTACAACCTGCAGACAGAATGCATATTTAAGTTACGATTCACATTAACATATTTAAAGAATGAAAATTACAGTAATGGTAAATCAGTACAAAATGACAGCAGTATCATATTTCAAAGTAAGTGTGCTATAACAAGCTATGAAGAAGCGCTTACAGTTAAAAGAGAACGAAAGTATTAAAAATTAATACGCGATGGGTGATGGGGTATACACATAAAGAATCTGTTCTGTAACAAAGTGATTTACAACCAAGTTATTAGTGCCACAGCCAGCATAATAATTACCATAGCTAACCTCAAAAAACTACATGCTGGGGTTAAAGGGTATGAACAATGGCACAAGTACTTAGGTATCTGAATTTTAGCAAGACACTTATTTGACAAATTATAGTCTGTTATCATATGCTATCAAATGTTAATTTTCCTAGCTTAATAAATGCTTATGCTTCCCCTTCTATAATAGCTTGGGCTCTCAGATATGCAAATTTACTTGGTATGTCTGACCACCCGAGAGGCACAAAATATGAGGGCAATGTTAGATAGATGTGCATGTTTCACCCAATTGATAGCTTAAGCTTTAACAAGTGACTAGAACACCTTAATGTTATGTGCTACTTAATGCACGCATGGGTTGCATGCCAATTCCTTCAATAAACGCTGATCCCTTAAAATACATAAGCCCAAGAAAGTGCGAATATTCAACAACAGATGTACACCACATGTGTCCAATATCCTGAAGGCCTTATCTACAGTCCAAGCCGATTATAGCATGTAAGAAAATGGAACTAGTAATATACAACACAGAGAAAATCCAAATAGAGTGGATGAATAACCCTCAAGAACTATAGTCTAAGAAAATGTGATATTAACCATCAAGAACCATAGTATAAGAAGAGAATGAGATACTAATAGTTTCTTGACTTTAACAAACCTGGTAAAAAAACAAAGCATGGCAAAACATACTGACCTTTACAAAAGAGCCTTTCAGTTCAGATGCTTGCTTTACATATGAAGATTTTGAAACTCCCTCAATAAAACTTGGACCCCTGGCACTGGTTGAGGTTTTTACTGAACTAGCACAGACATCAGTCATCTGAACATCCTGATCAGAGGCACTGGTTGGGGGGGTTTCTTTTGCAGCAACTCTTTCAGAAATATGTTCCAGTGCAGACGAAATGTTCTGTAGGAGCCATTCATGAACTTGTGCAGCAGAAACGGGGGCAGCGGGCATATCAGGATCAGAATTGGCAAAGAATGGAGCATTCTGGCATAAAGGAGTTTTCTCTGATCCTTTATCGCCAAAATAGATTAGAAATCCAAGATGCTCAAACTTGTCTATCGTCAAAACCTGGCAAGACAAGAGCAGATCATATAGTGCAAATGCAATTCAATGTCTTCTGAGAAAACAAAAGCAATGAAAAATAATATAAACCTAAAAGATTAGAAATCCAAGATGCTCAAACTTCTTTATCGTAAAAACTGGTAAGACAAGAGCAATCATATAGTGTAAATGCAATTTAATGTCTTCCGAAAAAACAAAAGTATTGAAAAAATGATATAAACCTACAAGATCAAAAGTTCATACCAAGAAGGACCCAAAATGGTTGCCAACCAAAAAAGTCCAAAAGTCAAATTTCAATACCGAGCATAGAAGGTTTTGGGGTTTGACCTAATCCCTCTCTTTTCTTAAATCCTCTTAATATCTGACAACATCTAAAGAAACATTCCAACTGAGTTTAAATGTAATAAAGCACCTTTATTTCCAATACATGTTCCTGCTACAGTTGTTGTACAATTTTATAAAGGGAAACAAGTTCTAACTAAATCAAGTACCTAAAGAGTTGAATCTCGAAAAATATGGGCAATAATTACTATAGGTCAATTCCATTTATGTTCCGTACACCGTGATCCTAAACAGAAGTAAACCTCCATTGATGTAATACCCCACATGCAGATAGAAGGACTAATCATGGTGCTTTTTAGAAACCATAACATTCAAGTTTGTACCCCTAGCATTGAAGTTTAGATTTTACAATATTACTACATACTCCCTCCGCCCCACTACAAACTACACACTTTCCTCATATGGCGTCCCACTACAAACTACATACTTCCTAAAATGGAAATGTTTTATTATTTTTATATTAATGGGACCCCCATGTCATACTCACAACAACAATTCAATTATTATTCTCTACCCCACTTTCTCTCTCCCACCTCACTTTTCATACTCACAAGTCACAACACCTACTCCACTAACATTTTCCTTAACTCCCGTGCAAATAGTGTGTAATTTGCAATGGGACGGAGGGAGTATATTGTTTTGATAAACAATTTTTAGAATAATGTACTTGTCCAACAAAAAAAGGTTCCACCCTTACATCTATGATTGCTAAAATGTTGCAAATGCAAACAGCATTAAGATATGTCCAAGACTGAGTCAATATAACTTGCACTCAATTTGTTTAACCAGTAATCGATATAAGATTTACCTGTCATATGAGCAAGAACAATGCACGTAAGACAGACAAACTGTTAAGATCCTCGATCAACTGATGGAGCATGTTAAACAAATTCTCTTAAACTTGAGTCCTATTTCTCAAGCTAACCCAACCTGATCCCATACTTAGGAGGGTCCCACCCAGAATCATAACAATCCACCATGCTCCGCATCCGTTGTACTCGTGTCGGACACTCGTACTCAAGTCGTTTCAACAAGGGTATGGCGGGGTGAACCAAAGAGTATCACAGAGAAAAACTTTTCCCAGCAACCACCCAAAATTACAAAACTGCAAATATCACCAGATTTACGAGACTAAGAGATTTTAAAACAAACTCCATCTCATTATATGATAACTTGATTGCTTGCCCTTAAGCTTCAGCATATTAGCATACATCTTATACTTTTGAATTTGCTTTTCTTGATCCCTATATGTTTCGCATCACCCACCCACCTAAAGGCTATTGGTTCAATCCACTATTGATAGCAACACATTGTTCATCTCAGCGGGATTTGACTACGATTATATAAAAATGGTATTTCCTCATCCAACAGGAATTCACATTAGGAAATCTCAACATCGCAGCATAGCAGTCTCTAAATGAAATGTCCGTCAGTTGCCTCCACCATATAAGGTACTTCATCCAAGGATCTCGCAACACGGTATTTGCAAAACCCAACAAGTCTTCACCTTGAAATACCCATTGAACTTCTATTGATACCAATAGACCTTAACCTCACTGTATTTCCCCCCTCCTTCGTGAATATTATAATCTTTACCCAAGATATATTTGTCGATCATCCTGCTAAACGATTTCTCCCACAAGCATGTCCTATGTCAACCTAATTCACCTCCACATATATCAGCATTCCACACTTCATCTCCCTCATGCAGCCTTCCACTCTTTGAAAGTGATTTCATCACCAAAAGATGATTCATGTGAGCAGGAAAATCTTAGAAGCCAAAAGTTCTCCATTCTATGACTTGTCTCCAATCGTAAAGATGTTGATCAACTAGATCACTTCGCACTACGCAAGCATGTATGCAATGATTTCCATATCGTCATGTGCATCATATATTTCGAGCCCCCATCTCATCGACAAACGATATAATTTTTTTAATAGAAAAAGTAGCACAAAAGCTCTCCTCAATTAGTCATGCCATTTCTTTCCTCCTCATATTAGCCTTTGCCCTTTTCCTTCGGTGTTCCTCCCATGTAACATGTACTCCCTCTGCCCCACGTGAGTGTGAACGAGGAGTCAAATTGATGTAACTTTGATCAATAATTTGAATAAAAAAGAATGATCCTAATAAAATTTAAAAATTTATTTTTGTATCACGACTAATAATAGTTTCAATAACAATTTTTAGATTTTAATAGGATCATTATTTTTTATTTAAATTATTAGTCAAAGTTACATCAAGTTGACCAAAAGTTCACGTGGGACGGAGGGAGTATAAGGGAGTGTGTTAGAATCTAATTACTTAATACAAGTTCCTTCATGTAACTCTTGGGATCCTTAATCTAGATCCTCAATCAATATGCAGGGAGGGGGCATAAAAATAACTTCTCAAAAAGAAACATTTATCAACTTTTCAATAGTACATTCTAAGTTGGAAAGAGTAGTTAAAAGAAAGTGAACCATCTCCTTCAGACTAAGATGACCTACCAATGCTCACTAAAATGTTTTTCTAGAGAGTTCAAATCTAAACCATCTCTTTATACCTATATCCCCAATACTTAATCATCTTCTCCTCCCCCTAACTACCCAAATTTTGACAGGTGCTACTTCCATGATCCATCATGATCATCTTCACAATGTCATTTCCTTAAAATACCCAAACCCTTGCCGCCTTTAATAGTTGCTTCCATCATGTTCACAATGTCACTTCCTTTAGAATATCAATTGCCATTATTAACCACCTTTAGACCCTAACCACCCTATAAAGCGTGTAGATGTGCTCACTTCCATAATCATTGCTCATCACATCCTGCCAGCCAATGCTAATGAACTCAAGGTGGAGAGAGAGCAACGTATAAGACGGCAATTCACCTAACATTAAAGTCAAGCCATAAAATCATATTCAGCAATTATAGCATGTACTATTAAATCCACCAACTACCTAGCAGAAGTTGTAATGTGAATGCGAATTTTAAGGTTCTAGTAATTGACTATAATCGCTAATATAACAACAACAAAAAAACATGTTAACCCTATAATCAAGATAGGCTACATATACCAAAAGCAGAATCACATCGGGTCAAGTGCAAGTATAATCTTCTGTACATGTTTCTGCATTAACCATATCTTCATTTAAGTGCTTATGCTTTATATCTTTACGCATGACCTCTAACCAAGTATTCTTTGGTAGCCCACATGCTCTACTAAAAGAACTCAAAACCATTGAAGTGCTTATGCTTTATATCTTTACGTATCACCTCTAACCAAGTATTCTTTGGTAGCCCACATGCTCTACTAAAAGAACTCAAAACCATTGACACCATTCACCAGAAATCTATAGCCCTGCAACGTATCTGTCCAAAACATCGTAAACCATTTTCCCGCATCTTCTCTACGTTCGATGCCACACCCACCCTGGTACAAATGTCTTCAAATTTCAATCTGTATTTTCTAGTTTTACCGCACATGCAACGAAGCATGAACATATGTGTTGCATTTATTTTATGTGTGTGGCTTCCTTTGGTGGCCAGCATTTCGTGTCATATAATAAAGCTAGTCTTATGGCAGTTCTATAAACTCTTTCACCCATAAAGGCATATTACGATCGCACGACACTCTGGTGTCGAGTGGCACTCTTTCGCTTCAGCCAGCATGCGTGTATTCTATTATTTACATTTCCATCAATTTCTCCATCTCTCTGACTAACATAACCTAAGTTCATTCGCTGATCAAAGTTCAATTCAGACCTTTTCAATTTTTGACATACCAAAAGCAATTATTGGAGTTGGAGCCTAAAAGGTTTATTATCCAAAATTCGAATAAGTTTAACTTTTTTCTAACTGAGATTAAATGTAGAGGATTTGCTTGAACATAATTTATCACCAAATATAGCGTGAAATATTGCAACGCAAAATTTCCAGTAATTCGTTCAATAAATAAAAATAAATACAAAAATTCATTCCAAGGAAATATTTTAGAATATATGTAAATTTGCAATCCATTTTTCATCAAGGGAACAAACATGAACTTAAGATGTTGGATCCATGGAAAAGCACATAAGAGTATATGAGAGTATACATACGTATATATTAATCAAGAAAGTACAATGAGCCCAATATGCATCATGCAAGGACAATATACACAAAGTGTATGTTGAACTAAATATGTGTAACTTCAATTGGCAATATGTTATCTTCTCAAGGCAATAAAGAGCAATTTGACTTCCATACATTAAGTAACTAATAATAAGACTTATATGTGCAGGAAGCTTGAAAGACAAACCAGAGATTCTTCGCCTTCCACAGAGTCGGCCAAAAGAGCTATTATGTTGCCTAAATGTTTCTGTAAATAAGATAATTGATGGGCCTCTTCATCAGACTGTGATGG
The DNA here is from genome assembly GCA_022495995.1 of Adenophora triphylla var. japonica. Taxonomy (NCBI): domain Eukaryota; kingdom Viridiplantae; phylum Streptophyta; class Magnoliopsida; order Asterales; family Campanulaceae; genus Adenophora; species Adenophora triphylla. The sequence goes on along the minus strand of JAFEMH010002138.1, from coordinate 189,208 downwards.
CATAGATCGACGGCTATTGCTGCGCACAAGCTGAAATTATGGAGCAACAACTAAGCAGATAAGTAACAAAGATGTGAACCCTCATCAAACACAAAAATGATGATAAAATCAAAACTTAGGTTCAGACTAACAGAGGGAAGAAATGTTTAGCAACCAAATTTCTATTAATTGCATAAATTTCCTTCCTTTTGCTTACCCACACATGATGTGTCTGCAACCACATGCATACACATTTATGTATATGCACACAGATACTACTACAGCGACAAAAATCACTTTAACTAACAAAATAAACACCACTTTTGGCAGTAATGCCGATACTTAAACAACGCAAGAGCTAACTAGTCACGCACATATCATACAACACCTCATAACTAATCCAAATTGTAGAATTATTGTCGGAAATTAACCAACATTCTTAAATACTAATAATACTACCAAAAAGAATTTTTGCAGCATTTTCTGCAGTACAAGAAAAGAGCTAATTACTTGACACGCATTCACTACCATCCAACAATTCTAATGGTATTTCTAAGTGTTGGCCCGCCGTTAAAACTCCATTTTCAACTTCAGAAACAATAAGACAAGAGTTTATTATCGCACGCATTAAGCAGCATCTTGCAAGTAATCAACATTTTAGGAACACTATATCACTAGCTCAAAACTTATCAAATTGACAGACAATGAGGCCGTACCACACTCAACATTTCAACAACACCGACAAGTTCTCGTATTCTAATTACGTTCTAAGGGGGCAGTTGCCACCAGGGATGTAGCTGCATTGGGGCAAGGGGGTCACTTGACCCCCCTGATTTTTCAGAATGTGCATAATAGGATCCTTCAGTTTTATAGAATAACATACATTAGGCAACTTTGACCTCTCCCCCCCCCCCCGGGATTTAGTCAATTTCTAAGTTACCTCCCTGGAATTGGGAAAATTTGTATTTTACTATCAAAAAGTTCACAATAATTGTATTTTACCATTAAAAAAAAATAACATTGCATTTTACGATTAAAAAAAAATTGATTGGTGAATTCCCCTTTTCAATGTTTTCTCAATCTAAAATTTCGGAATATGTTACTCCAGGTTAATTATTTTCTTTCTCAAATTATTAGATAAATTGTCATCACATCCTTCATCATTCAATGGTCTTATAGATTGCATATTTTCTATTTCCCATTTAATCTTCTAATTACTTTAATTTTCCAATTTTGATTTAAAGAAAGATTTCATTTTAATTGAAAATGTTACATTAGAAGGTGTTAAATAAGACAAACCCAAGATTACGACTTTGTTTATACAGTATATCAGATATACTGTATAAACAAAGTCGTAATCTTGAATAAAATTCCTGGCTACGTGACCTACGTCCCTGGTTGCCACCATTCATCTTTTAAACTTTACAAATTATCACTTACAATTATATGAAAAAATGTCTTGTTGATATTAAAAATTATACTTTTATCAATTTTGTCCCATTTATATTAAGAAAAAAGTACACTGTTGTAATTTTTTGCCCCCTTTAAGTTAGATTCAGATGATTTTATAAACTCTAAATATTTTTGCCCCCTTCACAAAAAAATCCTGGCTCCACCAATGGATGACACATTTCATAACCAGTTGCCAGCAGCTCAATCACAATTTGAATATAACGAACACCAGGATAGCTAATTGATCACAAATTTATGACTAAACATTTAACGATCGAAACCATGCAAGAGCAAAATAACTTCACCTGCAACGGCGTAAGAGCGGACAAAAATCCATCAAACGCGGAAGTGGAGGGCCAAACATCTGCAACCGCGGCAGAATCTTTGTGACCTCGGGGAAGCAAACGCTTATAAGACTGAATGTACAAGAAGATCAACAAATCATACACATTGACGCCGACGGAATCGACCGCTTCCGGCTTAGCGGTGACGAGCGGGTCGGAATCAGAGTGTAAAACGGAGGCAATAATATCGATAACGAGCCTGGCATGTTCAGGTGAGATCTGGAGTGACTCAGCGATGGCGGACGAATTAACGCGGTGAGATGCGGAATTAGGAGAGACAAGTTTATCTTTGAGAGAAGTTAGGGTTTGGGTAGCGTCGGGGAAGATGAGCTTCGGTAAAGGAATCAGGCCGTGCTCGAATGGCTCGCGGCGAGGGTGGATGTACGGTGGCGGTGGGGTGGAGGAAGTTGACGGAGGTAAAGATTCGGTGGGTTCGGTCATGGTTAATTTGGAAGAGCAGAAATGGAATTGGGGAGTGAGTGTAACAGATCTTGGGAGTGGGAGATGAATAATGAGAAGAGAGAGAAAGTGAGTGAGTGAGTGAGTGAGGAGAGAGAACCAAATAAATAAATGCTCTTATAATTAAATAAAGTTTTTTAATACATGACAACTAGATTGTGAGATTGTGTAAGTGATTCGATTCAAATTGCGATTTGAGATCGAACAAAATCATGCGATTTGGTTTGGTTTTTAAGTATGAATGGTTCGGTTCGATCTTAAATATTGATAAAGCACATGATTTGGCTTGGTTTGTGGTCTGACACTCCGAAAGCAAACCAAATCGAACCAAACCAAATCAAACTACTGTTTGAGATCGTGAGACCGAACCACCAAATCGAACCGCGAGATCAAACCGCCAAACTGAACCACATTACATAAACTAATCATAACCCCTGTTTTGTATCTTATTTAATATTTTTTTATATTTATTAAAATTTACATAAACTAATCATAACCCCCGTTTTGTATTTTATTTAATATTAATTTCATCATTTGTTATCTTCATTATGACACATAAATAACCAAGTTCTCTCCACGATCGCCATTGTAAAGTGTTTTTCTTCCTCCGATCTCTCTCTTCCTCTAGTCTCTTAAACACTCGCATTTTTCGCTCTTTCTCGATGATCACGAAAAATTTAAACAATATGAAAATGAGTTGCGGTCTGAATCGTGGTTTGAACCGTAGTCTAAATAGTGGTCTGGATCGCGATCTGAACCGCATAATTGAACCTTGGTTTAAACCAAACCGAACCAAACCATAGCGGTTTGAATTTTTTCATGGTTCGATTCGGTTTGAAATTTTTCTAAATCGATGAATAGTGGTTCGGTCTGTAAATTCTCCCAAACCGAACCATTTACACTCCTAATTGTGAGTGATCAAAAGTCACTTTGATAAATTTTACAAATATCCCACAGCCACTTAGGCAGTTAGGCCACTTACAATTCTCCCCGATCCTCTCAAAATATTTGTAATTTTAGCACTTTTCAACGAGAGCATGTAAATGATTTGATTGCTATTATACACATCAAACTGTTAGTCATAGATTTGGAAAAATTTCGTGCCAATTTGAATTATAAAAAATTTCAAACCAAACCACTATAATTTAATTTGATTTGGTCTAAACCGTGGTTTGTTTTTGTAATTCAAATTATGGTTCAAACTGTGCTTTATTATCATTTTCTTTTATAAAATTTTCAGATTTACTATATGATATCTTGTTAGAGTACATTAAACTCAATGAAATTGGGGCTTAGCCATATACATAGACCATAGTGAATTAAAAATGTCAAAATCAAAGTTTTTGACTATTTATAGGAGCATCATGAAAATGTTGAGAAATATGAAGTTGGTTTGTGTGTGTGTGTGGGGGGTGGGGGGTGGGGTGGGGTGGTTGTGTGTGTGGGGGGCATATATACATGTCAATTAAAAATTCCCAAAATGAAAGTTGCTACTATTTTTTAATCAGAACTTGTATTTCATACACAACTAAGGTTTTCAATAGCAAACGAATGCGACGAAAGACCTATAAATCAACAGTTGGTATTGTATGATTTTGCGATTTATTTTGATGGTTCGGTCTCACGCTCACGCACCACGGTGTTTGATCGGTCCGATTTGGTTTAGAGGGTTCGGACCACAAAGCGAAACAAACCATGCAGATTGCCAATTTTTGAGACCGAAACGAACCACTACAACTTAAAAACTGAACCAAATCTCATAGTTTAGCTCAGTTTGTTCTCATATAGATTAAATTATCCATTGACTATTTCAAATACCTAGACAATTAAATATTTTTACAAAGACAGCTGCCTAATCATTATTAAGGGTAGTTTATGCAAAGTGTGTCAAAGATTTATGGAAAACTATAAAATTACAAGAATTTTGGGATAAAAATCTCTGCTAAAACTGCTAGTATTTTGAAAAGGAGGGAGCAATTATTTGCGAGGTTGATCCATTCTTGAGTGTATTCGACTGGTTTGGCATCGTTCATGTCGAGTTTTTCTCTTGCTCGCTGCAGCGAGCAGTGTACATTCTGCCATATTGGTGTGTCTTTTTGGTTGACGGATGAAATAATTTTGATCTTGATGGATGTCACATTTTATCACATCAATCTCAATTATACACATAGCGAGCAATGCACCGTGGATGAACGTTGATGCTACCAAGAATCGACTCAATTTACCACTCCAAAGTGTTGACTTTACGGAGGTTGACTTAGCTTGATCTTCCACCTAAGACCTACAAGACGAACGCCATGAACTAAGTCAGGGGCTTCTCCGGCTAAAGCCCATCGGGTGTGAAAGTAAGAACATTGTTGATGAATAAGCTCAAATTGTATTGAAAGAGCTCAAGGGTAGGAAAAATGGCTTACCTGGTCTCCAATATGAAGGATGTATATATAGTCTCATAAAATATGGTGACGTCACTGATGTCGTCAAGGACCACTTGACACGTGTTCTCCTCTGATTAGCCCCAACATACCTTATTAAACTCCACCACTTTTGCAGGTGGGATCATGGGACACAAAAAAGAGATATTTGTCTCTTGTCTTATTTGGTGAATATCTCTACGTGTAAGAGTTGGTTGGTCTTTTGTTGAGAAACGTTAGGAATGTTTCACATAGTGAGGCGAGATCATCATTTTGCTGGAGTCAACGATCTCGCTCCATCCTCCCTTTACATTTAGTTAGTCTAAAATGTGGCGAGATCATCATTTCACCAGAATTAGTGATCCTGCTACATCATTCACTTGGAAAAGGTCAAACTAGGGAGAATGAGGCGAGATCACCATATCGCCAGAGTTAGTGATCTCACTCTACTACCTTAGTTTATCCATCGAATACGTTTCATGGCGATTTCCTCCTTTTTTGAAAGTTCGTCCGCTTAGACATAAAGTTATCAAATGGTGCTGGAGAGAAGGTCCCCCTTTGACCGCCAATGTGGCAGTTTGACTATTGTTATTGACTTTTCCACTTGTGCACGTGCTTAGTTGCCAAGTCATCGATGAACCCCATGTTCAAGATGACAAATGAGATCACTTTTATTTGTGCACATCATTATCCCCTCAGTTCTCAATTGTGACCATTTATGGTCCTATTGAGAAGTTCATTTTCCTTAGTGTGAAATTGTTGGTCTTCCATATTCTTTTTATTTGAGTTTGCCAACTGGGAGTGGCGAGATGCACCTCACATTCTTATCTTAGATTGTAAATGACCACGTCTCTTGATAATTGTAAAGGCAGTTGCAAATTTGAAATTTGATGATGGTTTTTTGGCTCCCAAAACCGTAATGATGAGATGGTTAAAGAGGTATTTTCAACTGATAACTCTTCAAATCTTGGGGTATAAAGCTAAGCCCCCACTTGCTCATTTCACTTTTACCCATTTAACCTTTTATTCATCCTCTTCTTCTCGGGCGAAGTCACGGCTAACTCCAGCGATCTAAAGCTCATACAATCCATTAATTTTTCTTCTCTTTGTTCCGATTAAACTCCACCATATCCAAATTTGAAATTCTTGGGAAGAGATTTTGGGTTGTTTCAAGCATTTATTTGGGGGTTAGGGACATATTTTCAAATTCCGCCATTTTTCCGGTGAACTTAGCCGAAATCTTCTTGGGCCACCTTCATTTCTTGTTTTTCAGGTAATTTTCCTTTTGTTCCGTATTTCTTTGTTCTAGATTTCTTATATGGACATGACCCGAACTAAACAGTGTGCTAAGGACACAAAATTTGGACAATGTAAAAAATCGAAAGAGTTTTATAAGCGGGAAAGGGGAAAATGGGTTAGAATGACCATTGTTGAATTAAACACCTTATTAATAGTTGAGGGTACAGGCACCATAGTACTAAACTCATTAGAAATTCGAGAGCCCAGAGACTTGCCCTCTTCTCATGTCGCTATGTTGGGGTTTCTGGATAGAGAGTTTTTTCGTAAACACATATACAAAGAGGCGGGTTATCCGCTAGGACCTGAGAGCTCTAGCAAAAGTGATAGTTAAGAGGGGTCTGAGTGTGATGAACTAGTTGACACAAATGAAGATTTCCACATTGTGAATGATGTTCGTAATGTTTTTTACAGAAAAATTCAAACCGGAGGAGGCCAGATGCATGGTCAAGGTTCCAACAGTGCCCATGGAGCGAGTAGCTCCCATTCTGTTGTGCGAGATCCTGATGTGAGGAGCATCTCACGAGCTTTTGACTGGACTGAGTTTTATACTGGATTCTCCATTATACTAGCCCTTTGGATTTGGCTGATATGTGAAATCACTAGGATACTTTGATTGCCTATCCTTCTCAATTTAATTCATAAGCATCGCCATTCATCAACACATGTGCTGAGATTCTTTAACACGTGAACTGACATTTTTACACACACATTAACACTTATTAACAAGTGTTAAAATTGTCCGTTTGTTTGAATGTTTATAAGTCATAATATGATTTACTATCACTTTGTAATACTATAATTAATTACCAAATGATTATCCTATCAAATCAATAAAACATATAATACCACCGGATATTCTATATCTCATATAAAAGGTTTATCCAGATCAATATTCCAAATAAATCCATAGGCTCCCTTTCCTCAACATCATTTATCGTCGTCTTCCCTGTCCTTCCTTCACCCCTCACCTCATTCCGGCCAAATCTGGTCGGAGAGCTCCAGATCCGGCCTCTTTCCCCGTTGAAACTTCTCTCTTTAGATCTGTCCATAATTGATCGAAGAACTGCACCAAATTTTACAATGTCCGGGTGACAGAATTGTCCCTACTTGAAATTTATTTAGTTTGATTATAAGTTTATTGTAAAGGTCACTACTAGAAACAGGGCATTTACCGACGGAATTTTACCGACGGACGGCGTCCGTCGGTAATACCGACGGAAAACAAACGGTTACCGACGGAAATAAATTTTATTTTGCCGCGATTTTTTTTTTTTTAAATTTCGTTTAGTCCGTCGGTAGTACCGACGGACTATGTCCGTCGGTAATACCGACGGGCACCGTCCGTCGGTAACAAAACCCTATATATAATGAAAAAATCCCATTTTTAATTACGCCTTCATTTTTTTACGCCTTCATCTCGGTCATTCGCGAAGAACGCGAACCCTAACGCCGTCGTTCGCCGTTGCCGGTGCCGGTAACCATCTTTCTCTCTCTCAATCGCTTTCTCTCTCTCACTCGATTTCTCTCTCTCACTTTCTCTCTCTCTCATCAGTAATTCGCCAAGAACGCGAACCCTAACGCCGTCGCCGCCGTCTCTTTCCATTCGCCGTTCGCCGTCGCCGGTAAGCCATCTTTCTCTCTCTCTCACTCGATTTCTCTCTCTCACTTTCTCTCTCTCTCATTTGTCACAGCCATTCGCCGCCGTTGCCGCCGTTCGCCGCCGTTCGCCGCCGATTCCATCCTAATTTCTGGTAAGGATTTCTCTTGAAAAGGGGGTAAATATCTTTTCCTAAAATTTTAAGAAGTAATGTTTTAGATTCAATATAGTGTGCTTGGACTTTTTACTCTTAAGTGTCTAATATAATATTATTATTGTTTTTCAAGTCTGTAGAATGTATAAAATGGAGTTATATTTTCTTGTGCTGATATCAGTTTGACTTAAGCAAATGCTTTAATCAGAAAGGAAATTGTGATTAATATTTATTATGCTTTTTTTTTTTTGCTTCTTAAATACATTGGGGGAATGGTGAACTCGAGTGGGTGGGCTTGGGTGGGAGCAAAAGTTTAGTGTATTAGAAGTAATTGTAGCTAATTTATGTGCTTTTTATCAATGTAGAGTTCCTCGAGTGCTGCTCCGGATTCTTCAATAGTAGGGGATCTTCTAGATTACTTAAACGAGTCTTGGACTCAGTTTCATGCTACTGGTATTCTCACATTCCACTTCAGTTTTATTGTTTGATACTTGATGAACTAGCTATAAATAGATGATGATATACTCCATCCATTTCATTATTACTGTATTATATTTTTGGTCACTTGAATAACTTCAGATCAGAAATTGATACTACTTCAGAGTTCAGGGAAGATGTAGTAATACGTTGTGAACTTGTAAGTGAGGCTAGCTACTTGTCTACTATTGTTACTCTGTCATACTCCATTTCACTTCTTATTTTTTTTTTCTATTCTAAAGCTGAAGCAAAACGACAACTTATTGCGGCTGGATTCCATTTGCTTAGTGAAAATGATGAATGGAACCTCAAGCCTGGCGGACGCTACTTCTTCTCACGGAACATGTCCTGTTTGGTAGCATTTGCGGTTAGTGAAAAGTGAGTGAACTTACCACATGTTTGGTTAGCTACAATTGTGTAACTTTCTGCTACTTTTGGGAACTTGAATTAGAGGCTCCACATAATTTATATTGTTCCCTCCAGTCCAAAATAGATGTCATTTTTCTATCCAAAGTTTGGTAAAAAAATAAGGTCACATTTGGGCAGAAAGCATTCAAAAATTTCAATCTTTATATTGAAACTTGTTGCTTTTATTAATTGTTCGTATTGAGTGAAGTAATGCATGAAAGAGATAAAATTAATAAAGGATAAATTTGGTACTTCCTTTATTAAGTGTAGTAGTAATTGCATTTCTTAAAACTGATGAAAAACTATATAGTGACAATTATGTTGGACCGGAGGGAGTACTTTCTTGATATCCACTTTTCAAGTATTTTCTCAGGAGGGCAAGAAAAAGGAATCTTGCGTATCGTCCTAAATCGTCCTCTCTCTCTCTCTCTCTCTCTCTCTCTCTCTCTCATTTCATAAAACTGAGCTTTTAGATTCCATCCATGTTTATTTTGCTTCTCATTTCATAAAACTGAGCTTTTAGTTGAGCTTTTAGATTCCATCAAGAAAAAGGAAAGTGATATATTTATTATGGGATGGAGGGAGTATATCTTATCAACTTATTTGTTTAAGAGTGTAGACACTGAAGTCACTTTTATTATGTTCACTTGATTAGTACGACCAATGTTAATAATCTAGGTTCAAGAATATTTTAAAAACTATGTGCTTTGACTTGTAAAATGAGTGCTTTAAACTTGACTAATTTTCTCTCCATGATATTTGGATGCAATATTGGACAAAAACATTGAGGTTTCAGTTAACGTTTGTGTTTTGATGCTATGCTAGAAACAAACTCTCCCTCAGTCTTTGAAAGAGAGTCACATTTGGCAAGTAAAACTTTTTCATAATGTACTTCTGCTATTCTATACTCCCTCCGTCCCAATTGAAGAGGTGTATTCCTTTTTTTGGCAGTAACTAATTGAATATTTGTAGCCGAAATTACCCGAATTCGATTGCCCCTACTAACATTTGAGTTCATCATTTATACGCGGGAGGGAAATGCCGTGAGAAATTTTGTACGAACCGGAGTAAAAGCGTCATTTTCGTCCGGCTAACTATTGATTTGATTTTTAACACCAAAAGGTTGTGTTAAATTAAGAATAATGGTGCTAGGGGTGATTTGGCAAGTTCGTACAGTTTTCTCTTCTTTTATCACCTCTTCTTTATGTGTGGGAATGTATTGTTAGTAAAATAATTAGAACTAGTTAGAAACTTATGTAGTTTCCCTTTTTCCCTTTCCCCTTCCCCTTTCCCATTTCCCCTTTCCCCTTTTCCCCTTTCCCCTTTCCCCTTTTCCCCTCTCCCTGTTTCGCTTGATTTTGATGATTGTTTGTTGGATACTTGTATTTTATTTGATGTTCAAGCGAAACAGGTTGTTTGTGTTTGTTGGGATTTGTTTAAAACGAGGTTGTTTGAGCAGTTACTGACCTTTTACAGGTGGTTTACAAATAAAATAGATTTTTTTTTAAATCTGGACAAATTACCGACGGAAATATCCGTCGGTAAATAATTAAAAATAAAAAAATAAAACTCATTACCGACGGACATTTTCGTCGGTAATGTTTTAGAGTTCCGACGGATATATCCGCCGGTAAAACTTAAGTTTTTCGACGGATATTTTCGTCGGAAACCTCCGGCAATAGCTCGGCGAGCAGGCGTACGTCCTGCCGACGGACGATTTCGGCGGAATTTTACATTTACCGACGGACTATCCGCCGGTAATACCGACGGAATTGGTCCGTCGGTATTACCAACCAATTATTTCCGACGGAATCCGACGGACAAATTCCGTCGGTAATGTCCTTTTACCGACGGAAATGGGAAATTATCGACGGAAATTTCCGTCGGTAAAAGGCCTGTTTCTAGTAGTGGGTGGGGTCGTGATAATTAGAATCACATTTGTTTTAGGATAGGTAGGGAAGATTGAAGTAAATAAGGCAAAAAGGCAACTCCACAGAACTGTGGCAAGCAGCTGTTTTTTTGTCCATTCTGAAGGGTTTTTCTGTGGAGAGATGAAGATTGAAGACCTTAAAGCATTAAAATGTACAGAGATCTCCACAATTTGTCCATTTATTGGGGTGTTTTTTTTTTTTTTGTAAATAGCATGAAATTTGGTGAAAAATATTTGTGAATATATCAATTGTTTTGTTGTAAATTTGATCTTTATGACATTGTAATGAAACAATTGCCCTTTTTTTCATTTTTTTAAATTGTCTTATAGTGAAAAAATGACTCTTGTAATTTTGATATAAGATTTTATTATCTCTTATATTTAAAGTATAAGAGTCAGTTTTAATTAAATATCAAAGTTTTTTTTTATTTTCATAAAAATTGAAAAAAGCGAAAAATGACTTACTCCCTCCGTCCCAGCCCACTTAGGATTTTTTGAAATGACACGGGGATTAAGAAAAAGGTAAATGTTGTGAGTGTAATTTAAAAATAGGAGAGAGAATGAGTGGAGGGAATAGTAAATTATAATGGTGTTATGAGTATTAAAATAATGTAGGAGAGAGAATGAGTGGAGAGAATAGTGATTTAAGGTTTCCATTTTGGGCCGTCCTAAGTCGGGTGGGACGCCCAAAATGGCAAAAAGTCCTAAGTCGGCGGGGACGGAGGGAGTATATTTTTGATATAAGATTTTATTTTGTCTTATACTTAAAGTATAAAAGCCAATTCTAGTAAAATATTAGATTTTTTTTATTTGTTTTCTTCAAAACTAAGGAAAAAAGTGAAAAAATGACAATTATACTTTTAATATACACTACCAGATACTGCGTCTTTAGCGACGGAATTACCAGCGACGGAATCATTCCGTCGCTATATAGCGACGAAAATTATACTATAGCGACGAAATAATTTTGGCGTCAATTTTACCGACGAAATTCAATTTCGTCGCTAAAAACGAATATTCCTCGAATATTCGTTTCATTACCGCCACTAGATTGACGCCTAGATTACCGACGAAATATTATGTCGCTAATATTTTCTCAGCGGCGAAATTATTTCGTCGGTGAAAATTTAATATATTTTTTTTTAAATAAACCAGCGACGGAATATTTCCGTCGGTGATAAAGTAATTTTGTTTTTTATTTTTTTTATTTATCAGCAACGGAAATATTCCGTCGGTGATTATAACATTTAATTTTTAATTATTTTTAAAACTAATTATTAAAAAATAACTAACTGAAAACATTAAAAAAATTAACTGAAAACGTTAGAAAATTGACTGGAATTTCAAAAAACTAACTGAAACTAACTGAAAATGTTAAAAAACTAACTGAAAACATTAAAAAAATTGACTGAAATTATAAAAAACTAACTGGAAACGTTAAAAAACTGACTGAAATTTCAATAAACTAACTGAAAATGTTAAAAAACTGACTGAAAATGTTAAAACACTAACTAAAAACGTTAAAAAAAACTAACTGAAAACGTTAAAACGCTGACTGATATTCTAAAAAACTAACTGGAAACGTTAAAAAAATGATTGAAATTCTAAAAAACTAACTGAAAACGTTAAAAAACTGACTGAAATTCTAATAAACTAACTGGAAACGTTAAAAAACTGACTGAAATTCTAAAAAACTAACTGAAAAAGTTAAAAAACTGACTGGAATTTCAAACGATTATAAGTATATGAGATTTGAGATTTAGGGTTTAGGGGTTAGGGTATAAGTATATGAGATTTGAGATTTAGGGTTTAGGGTTTTTGCTTAGGGTTAGAGTTTAGGGGTATAGAGTTTAGGGTTTGGGGTTTAGGGTTTATGGTTTAGGGGTTAGGGGTTAGGGTTTAGGGGTTAGGGTTTAGGATTTAGGGTTTAGGGATATGATTTAGGGGTTGGGGTATAAGTATATGAGATTTGAGATTTAGGGTTTAGGGTTTACGCTTAGGGTTAGAGTTTAGTGTTTAGGGGTATAAGTATATGATTTAGGGTTTAGGGGTTGGGGTAGTAGCGGTAGTAGTGGTGGTAGTGGTAGTAGTAGTATTGGTGGTAGTGTAATAATAGTGGTAGTAGTGGTAGTAGTGGTGGTAGTGATAGTAGTAGTGGTGGTGGTAGTACGTAGTGGTGGTAGTAGTAATAGTTGTGGTGGTATAGTAATGGTGGTAGTGGTAGTGATAGTAGTAGTGGAGTGGTGGTGGTGGTAGTGGTAATAGTGATGGTAGTGATGATAGTGGTGGTGGTAGTACGTAGTGGTGGTAGTAGTAATAGTTGTGGTGGTATAGTAATGGTGGTAGTGGTAGTGATAGTAGTGATGGAGTGGTGGTGGTGGTAGTAGTGGTGTAGTGGTAATAGTGATGGTAGTGGTGGTGGTGGTGCGTGGTGATGGTGGTAGTAGTGGTTGTAGTAGTAATAGTTGTGGTGGTATAGTAATGGTGGTAGTGGTAGTGATAGTAGTGGTGGAGTGGTGGTGGTGGTGGTAGTGGTAATAGTGGTGGTGGTGGTGGTGCGTGGTGGTGGTGGTGATAGTAGTGGTGGTGGTAGTAGTAATAGTTGTGGTGGTATAGTAATGGTGTTAGTGGTAGTGATAGTAGTGGTGGAGTGGTGGTGGTGGTAGTGGTGGTAGTGGTGGTAGTAGCGGCGGAATAATTATGTCGGTGTTAATTAGATTTTTTGAAATTTGTTTAGCTCTATTTTTATTTTTTATTTTATTTTAATTTATGATTTATTTATTTTTCAAAAATAATATTTATTGACTTATATTTATTTTTTGAGAGTAATTTGTTAAATTTAATTTAAAATAATTTTTATGTTTTATATAAATAAAAATAATGATATTTATTAAATTAAAATTAATTAACCTCAGCGACGGAATTATTCCGCCGCTAAATATTAATTCTACCGACGGAATTTAAATTCCGCCGCTAGAATTAATATTTTGCGGCGGAATAATTCCGTCGCTAAGGTTAAATATAAATATAAATCTCAGCTCCCCAAAATCGTTTACGCCCTAATTTCTCTTTCTCTCTTCACGCCGCAGCGATCTCTCTCTCTCTTCCCTCGCTCACGGTCATGTACACCGCCGCCTCCACCCTCTCCGATGACGAAGCTTCGCCGTCCACCATCTCCACCATCTCCGTCTCGAGCTGCTGTCGCCGACGCCGTCCTCTCCACCGTCTCTGTCTCTCTCTCCCTCTCCACACCGGAAAAATCAACTCCCCATGTTCTTTTCTTCTTTCTTCTGATGTATTAACTGTTATGAATTCAATTGATAAATGGGTTTTGCCTTAAATTTGATGTTGAAGGTGCCTTTATGCTGTAACCCGAGTTGACCTAAATTTGGGTATAGTTGAACTTCCAGTTGTGGGTTCATTTTAGTTGCTGGTGCTGTTTATTTTGGATTATGGGTTTTGATTGCAGAAATGAAATCTTTGAATGTTCATAGGGTTGCTATGGAATCTGATTTCTCTTTTCTATCCAATAAATTGTACATCATACAGACATGCACCTGAATTGTAGGGGCTGGAGGAAGGAATTAATGTTCTGCTGTTCAAAAGGTCAAAAAAAATTATGCATGTAGATTTTTTGTCTTGTGTTAAAACTGCATGGCCGTTAAGTTGTCAACGAAATCTTAGTTTAAGAACTTTGCCGTAAAACATTGGTCTATATTGTAATATAGAATCTACTCCCTCCGTCCCGGACCTATGTGCCTAGTTTGACTTTTCACGTAAATTAAGGAGAGAGTATTATATTAAAAGTGTTGTGAGTGTGGAAATAAACTAGGAGAGAGAATGAGTGGAGAGAATAGTAAATTATAATGTTGTTGTGAGTATTAAAATAATGTAGGAGAGAGAATGAGTGGAGGGAATAGTAAAGATTCCTTTCCATTTTAGGAAATGTGCACGTAGGTTTGGGACGCCCAAAATGAAAAGTGTGCACGTAGGTATGAGACGAAGGGAGTATTGATTTGCATGGATTGTCGTGGTAGTGGTACGATGGAATAGCTTCGCTACGTTTAGGCGATGTCTATTTAAATAACAATATCAAGCTAATTGTGTTCGCTACAACAATAACAATCAACTATACAAATTTCTTTGCTTTAAACGTGCTTAAGGTCATGGTTAAGTTTGATTTCCAAACAGACTAAGACTCCGTTTGTTTCATGTAAAACATTTTTCGGAAAATGTTTTCCTTGTTTTCGGGTGTTTGTTTCAAGTAAAATGTTTTCCGAAAAATGTTTTACCTACTTTCGAGTGTTTGGTAACCACTTGTAAAAGAAAGTCAAATGTAAAACATTTTACAAGGATGTAAAAAAAAGAGGTTTTCTTTGTAAAATGATTTACCAATTTCAAATTCGTAAATCATTTTACAACTCTTGTTCTTGGCCTTAATGTACAACTCATATTACGCTCGGTACAACATAATAATAATAATAATTAAAAAAAAAATTTAACTGCCCCCACCCACCCCACCCCACCCCCCCCCCAAAAAAATATTTTTTTTTTTTGGAAACCGCCCCACCCACCCCCTGCCTAACCCACCCCCCCCTCCCAAAAAAAAAAAATTATTTTTTCCCCGAAACATGTTTGTTTCGGGGAAATGAGGGGAAAACGTTTTTCGAAAAACGTTTTCCCCATTTTCCAGTGTTTGGTAATTTTTTGGAAAATGTTTTCCCCATTTTCCCCGAAACATGTTTGTTTTCCGGAAAACGTTTTTCCCATTTTCCGGTGTTTGGTAGTTTTTCGGAAAATGGAGAAAATGTTTTTCGAAAAACATTTTCCGCCGTTTCTAAGGAAGCGTTTTAGGATTTTTCCTAAGGAAGTTGTTTTCAGGAAAATGGTGTAAAAAAGTGGATGAATAATATTTTAATAATAATAATAATAATAATAATAATAATAATAATAATAATAATAATAATAATAATAATAATAATAATAATAATAATAATAAAATAATAATAATAAAAAAAATAATAAAATAATGATAAAATAATAATAATAATAAAAAAATAATAATAAAAAAATAATAAAATAATAATAAAATAATAATAATAATAATAATAATAATAATATTAATAATAATAATAATAATAATAATAAAATAATAATAATAATAATAATAATAAAATAATAAAATAATGATAAAATAATAATAATAATAATAATAATAATAATAATAATAATAAAATAATAATAATAATAATAAAATAATAATAATACTAAAATAATAATAATAATAATAATAATAAAATAAATAATAAAATAAAAAAATAATAATTAAAATAAATAATTAAAATAAATAAATAAATATTAATAATAATAATTTTCCGAAAAACATCTTCATTTTCCGGAAAACGTTTTTCCCATTTTCCCAAGGAACATCTTCCTCATTTTCCGTAAAACGTTTTTCACATTTTCGGAAAACGTTTTCCTTTTCTGAAAAACATTTTCCAGGAAATCATTTTCCGGAAGTCATTTTCCCCGAAACAAACGAAGCCTAAATGCTGAAATTAATTTATTTAATTGATTGATTTCTAAGTGACAAAAGAAATAGGACAACTAAAATATAGAAGTGTCATCCAATAGCAGCAAGTTAGTTCTAGTTGTATTAGATGGCTTGTATAAAGTCAAAGGGGGAGTGGGTGAATGTCTCAATAATGTAACATATTCAACCGCACACTACCTCACTGGTTCTAGATCCCATTTTGGGGCAATTGACGGCATCGCGGACGGTGATGTATGTCGCCTACGTTTGAGCGCCTGATATCAATCCTTGCACTCTAGATGCACCTTAGGTCGGATCTTGTGTAAAGTCAAAGGGGGATGGGGGTGAATGTCTAAAATTAGGAAGACTTGGATGGAAGTATTGTTAAGGAATTAGACTCCTAATCATTGTCTAAAATTAGGAAGAAAACTCTTAGTGGCACTGCTTATAGAGTATTGTGGTTGGTGGTTAATATCTTAAAATATAAACAAAATGAGAGCCTTTCTCATCCACAACTATCAAAATCCGTCCATCTTTCGTTTCGAATGACAGAGCAAACAAGTTCTTCACTGTTTGAGCAAATGATTTTCTGTTTAATAAGAGTTTTTCCAGTTTTACTGTCCGTATTGTATCTCAGGATCTCAAACATCACAGCCATGTTTGTGACAGTGTCTGTTTTCTCTTCACTGGTGTTATACTTTACCTTGTTTTTACTTGTGACCGTATAACACCAGTGAAGAGTAAAACAGGCACTGTCACAAACATGGCTGTGATGTTTGAGATCCTTAGAGAGAAGAGGACAGTGAAACTGAAAAAATTTCTTATTAAACAGAAAATCATTTGCTCAGACAGTCGAGAACTTGTTTGCTCTGTCTTTCTTGGTCAAAGATGGAATAGGGTTTTGATAGTTGTGGATGAGAAAGACTCTCATCTTGTTTATAAATGTTAATTTAATTCATCATTTTAAAATTATATATTTTACAACAAAGAATTAAATATTAATATTTAAAATTATTCACAATAGTAATATTTAAAAAATTAAAAAGCCGAAATTTCTTGATTTTCGATTATAAAGCAAGTAGACAAAGTGATATTTGCATTTCATATAATCGTGCATTTCGGGATGGTATAGGTTTATCAAACAGGCACTTAAAGGATAGAGTAGGTATTGATTCCAGGTCAACAAGTGTTGAATTTCAACTACCTAACCAACTAAGCTGCCTGAAACATATATTAATAAAGTGCACAATAATTATATTGCTATAACAAGAGATAAAAATAAATTAGTAAATGTTCTGGCTTAATTAGGTTTCATGCTAGATTAAAGCTGGTTGAAAGCATATACTGTTTGCTTAATAATTATATTGCTAAAGAATTGTAAAATTTGAAACCTATATGACAATTAATTTGTATAAAGTTATATCTAGGGGCGTAAGTGGTTAGGTAGGGACACCATTATCCTTTAGTTTAGTTTGAACTAGAGCTCAAGATTTGTTGATACTATGAAGCAACCCAAATTCTAAACCTAATTTTAAATATTAACAATTTACAATTATTCACAATATTAATAGGTAAAAAATTCCAACAGCCCCAATTTAAGGCAACATGGAGCATTACAATAGAGAAATTGTTTCCCGAGAGTATCAATTTCAACAAGACATTCTTGAACTCTCGCGCTTTCACCAAAAATAGCACCGAAAACTTATTGACATGAGGTATAGCATGCCATGCATCTGATCTCTAAAAGATTGAAAGATTGATTGGGATCTGCTCCGAGCTGCTTCGTGCTTTTGGGATTCGGAGCGACATGTGTTCACCCTATCATACAACGATCTGATGCCAACGATGGAGGATTTTCGAGCACTGACTGGTGTGGCTGAGTCGAGGTCTGTGGCATTTCCGCGAGACAGACGATCAGTTACGGAGCAACTATCTGAATTCTTGGGATTATCAGCAGACTGGGTATCGGACATTGTCATTGACGATAGATTCATAGACTTGACTCATATATCCAGATTGAGTCGGACCAGCCCCAGACTGTTTAATCTATCCACTTCCTTAGATATATTTTTGTTGCTCATTCTGTCTGCGCACTACTTCTGCAGCTACATCGGAGTGTGTCCAGCTACGCTGTTAGAGATCATCAGGCAGCTGAGAGGTGATCGAGGACTTGACATCCGGCATATTCAATCTCGGACGAGGAGCGATGGACATCATTCCACAGTTGCTAGCGGAGACATACCACGGCATTGATAGATTAGCCTGAGGATCCGAGTACATTGGGTTGGGTAGCCCTGCATTACTATCATTGTGGCCGTATGAGAGATTGCGCTTGATCTCGCCACCGCTGCAGGGGCGACGGCATTACCTTGGGCGACCGGACAGCAGATATTGAGGGATGCCGTTACTGAGAGTTGGCATATGAGGTTGGCCTTGGCCCGATATGAGACCGCAAACCTGTACTATTGGATTCCGACATGGGGATTGCAGACAATGAGAGATATTCAGGATGAGTCAGTGATTGTCCGACTTCCGAGACTACATGTATCATCCTTTTGCATTCCATCTCTAGTGAGCAGACAGTACGGATATCCGCAGCAGACCATTCGAACTTTGAGAGAGCAGTTGACGACTAATACCATGCCGATGATTATGACTGAGCCTCAGACTACATAGTTCTTTGGCAGAGCATTTCTAGAGGGCTTTCTTCCGATACGACCACTACTCCGTCAGACTAGAGGTATCACATTTCTGACCACCGAGTATCTGATATGGTACGAGGAGCAGCAGGGTCCTGTACAACTGATGATAGAGGCTCGACGCCGAGAGTATTTTGGGGCAGACTATTCTTCCAGCCGAACATTAAGAGACATAGAGGCCAAGAGCAACCCTGATGAAATCACTAGCGACATTGCAGCAGATTATGAGAGATGGGAGCTTCGGAGAGCTGCTTTGAGAAATGATCCCGAAATGATAGCTCGCAGAGAGGCCTTGAGGCAGGAAAGAGCAGTACTGAGAGCTATCAGACTGATTGATCCACCGGCTCACATGATACCTGAGCCAGGACGAGCTCAGACCAACTTTTTCGACATACCTAGTCCAAAGACCTCCCGGGGACCGAGGCAGAGGAAGAGTAGAGATTCGAGTTTTGGAGCGGGAACGAGTTCCTAGACACTTTAAGAAGATCTGTTAATATATTTTTAAATATGAGATAGAAGCTTTAAATTTATTTTAAGAAGATCTATGTTGCTTTTAAGTTTGTAATTCAAATTTAGGGAATGACAATACGTTAATTACTTCTAAACTGTTAATATATTATGAAATCAAATAATTATTAACATCCCAATTTTGTTTCATCCGTCGATTAAATTGAGTGTACGTATAATATATGGATTGCAATGCAGGAGTGATGTATGTCAACGATGATCGTAGTTGGATGTACAATCGGAAGTTGTCGAATCAAAGCAGTATCAATCCTGAGTTTATAAGAGGGTTGAAGGGGTTTATTGAATTTGCTAAATCAAATCCCAGTCACATGAATGGTGGTAATATTAGGTGTCAATGCGCTAAGTGTTGTAGTACCAAGTATCTAAGCTTGATCGATACTCAGAAACATCTTTTGCGTAATGGGTTTGATGTTGGGTACAAACGGTGGACTCGTCATGGTGAGCAAATGATATTGCGCACAAATGTTGCGAATAATCCCCCCAGGAATATTCATGTACCTCCCGAATCCGAACCTATTATTCAGGACAATGAAGAACCACCTTTGAATATGGAAGATATGGTTAGGGATGCAGCCGGTCCTGAATTCGATTGGTCAGAGAACCAACAGCAAGAACCAACCCCTGCAGGCAAGAAATTTATTGATGCTATGGACTCTGCAAAAGAGAAGGTCTATCCAGGTTGCGAGATCAGTGTGTTGTAGGTTGTGGCTGAGCTCCTTAACATAAAGGCTGATTGCAATATTAGCCAGTCTGCTTATAATCGTATCATGAAAGCAATTAAACGGATGTTGCCGAAAGAGAATAAGATGGTTACAAACTTTTATGAGACAAAGAAGTTGGTTGGGCAGATTGGGCTATGTTATGAAAAGATTGATGCGTGTAAGAATGACTGCATGCTATTCTACAAGGAAGATTCACAGAAGACAGAGTGTTCAATTTGCGGAGAAAGTAGATATAAGCCAAATCGGAGAGGTAGTTCAAAACACAAGAAAAACAAACCACATAAGCAGTTACGTTACATGCCGTTGATTCCAAGACTGCAACGCCTCTACGCGTCTAAATCTACTATAGAAGCAATGCGTTAGCATAAGGAAAGTTTGCGTGAAGAGGGTGTGTTGATTCATCCCAGTGATGGGGAGGCATGGAAACACTTTGATAAGACTTATCCTGACTTTGCGTCTAAAGCAAGAAATATACGGTTATGCATCTGCTCTGATGGTTTCAATCCGTTTGGTCCTGGGGCAAAATCTTACTCTTGTTGGCCGGTTATCGCCACTGTCTACAATCTTCCCCCTGGTTATGTATGAGTGATCCCTACATGTTCTTGTCGTTATTCATCCCCGGACCAAACAACCCTGGGAGGAACATTGACGTCTATCTCCGATCTTTGATGGACGAATTGAAACAGCTTTGGGAGGATGGGGTCGAAACGTGGGATGCTTTCAACTTTCAAGCGAAAGAATTTCAGCATGAAGGCTGCGTTGATGTGGACAGTTAATGACTTCCCTGCATATGGGATGTTATCGGGTTGGAGCACCCACGAGAAGTTGGCATGTCCGTATTGTATGAGTGACACAAAGTCTTTCACGCTCAAGTACTCTGGAAAACCATATTGGTTCGATTGCCATAGAAAATTTCTTCCGGAGGACCACCCATTCAGGACCCAGAAGAATGCGTTTAAAAAGAACAAGAATGACCATGATGAGGCCCCGATTCGTTTGAGTGGTGACACGATCTATATGGAGGTATCTAGATTGCCGATCCTCAGTGGAGGAAAAAGTTTTTGAAGACCAAAATACAAGGGTTTGGGACTTCCCATAACTGAACCAAGAGGAGTAAATTTTGGGAGCTGCCATACTGGAAAACAAATCTCATTCGACATAACCTTGACGTGATGCACATTGAGAAGAATGTATTCGATAATGTTTTTAACACGTTGATGGATTTCAAGGCAACAACTAAAGACACAGAAAAAGGTCCAACGGACCTTAAGGAAATCTGTAAGTGGCCGGCCTTAGAGTTGTCCTACATCAATGGTAAACCAGTTAAACCGGTGGCTCAATACGTGCTTACAAAGGAAAACAAACTCCTCCTCCTGAAATGGCTCAAGGATTTAAAGCTTCCAGATGGTTATGCGTCTAACATTGGTAACTGTGTCAATGCAGAGGAGGGGAAAGTGCAGGGTTTGAAGAGTCATGATTGTCACGTTTTGCTGGATAGACTACTTCCAATTGCTCTCAGGGATCTCTTGCCTGACAATATCTGGGTGGCGTTAACAAAGTTAAGTGAGTTTTTCCGAGCGTTAACATCGACCACACTGCGTGTTGATCACATGAAAAAGCTTGAGGAGAGCATCGTAGTGGCTTTGTGCAAACTTGAGAAGATATTTCTTCCTTCATTCTTTGATTCTATGGAGCATTTACCGGTCTACTTGGCATACGAAGCTAGAGTCGGTGGTCCAGTTCAATATAGATGGATGTATCCATTTGAGAGGTAATTGAATTTATTCTATTTCTAAATAATTTGAGCATTAACAATATACCTTCTTTAACATTATTTATGTTTTAATCTACGAATGAATTTTAGGTATCTAGGCCAATTGAAAAGGAAGATGAGCAATAGGGCCATGGTCGAGGCCTCAATTTCAGAGGCTGTTACTATAGATGAGATTCTTGCCTTTTTTGGAACATATTTTCCTCCTGATGTTGATACGAGATTGACTAGGGTTGGCCGCAATTACGATGGTGATTGTCTGTCTAATGGAAACATATCTGTATTTTCATTCCCTGGTCGGTTCCTTGAAAAACGGGTTGGTACGCGTACGTTAACCGCTAAAGAGTTTGCCGCGGTCTCACTCTATGTTCTTCTTAACTGTGACAAGGTTGAGAAATATATCAAGTAAGTCATTGATGTTATGTTTACGCCTCGTCGATTAAATTATACATGTTTAATTACCTGCATATGAAATGCCTTGTTTAACCCTATTGCAGAATGTTTGAAGATTTAGCTCAGGATTTATCTCCAGAACTCATCGCAACTAGGACAGACAGAGAATTTCCGAACTGGCTAAGGAAATATGTAAATATTTCGTTTCATTCAAATTTATTCTATACACTTTTCTAAACATTCAATCTTAAAATTGTATTAAATTGGTTACATATTGTCTTATAGATAGCTGAACATCCGGGTGGTGCCAAAGCTGCGAGGTTAAGACATTTAGCAGGAACTCCGTACTTGAACGTTAATTTATACAACAGTTATTTCGTGAATGGCTATGTGTTTCATACCAAAGCTTATGGGGGCTCTAAATTAACGTGGAATAGCGGTGTGAAGCTTAAAGGAAACCTTGATTATTATGGCGTCCTGAAAGAAGTAGTCGAGGTGGAGTATTTGGGTGGAAACAATGTTGTCTTATTCAATTGTGATTGGCGAGATGCTGTGCGAGGTGTTAAGAAGCACGCCATATTTGACCTCGTCGATGTAAAGGACTCGTCCAGACATAATGGCGATGACGTCTTCATCTTAGCATCTCAAGCACAACAGGTATACATGACTCCCTACCCTCGTCGGCGACCCGACGGATGGTGGGCTGTCTGGAAGACCAAGGCTAGGAGCATGATTGACAACCTACCCTCATCGACAACTACAGAGTCGTCATTAGAAACACCCTATCAAGAGGATGAAATGCCAGTGCCACCTAACATTTCATCTGCTAATCATCCATTAGATGATGTCACTCATATTCCTCAAAATGTTGATGAACCCGAGGAGGATTTCTTACCGGTGAATTTGACACCTCCTCCGCCTCGTTCAGGTCATCTCGCGCACATTGAAATTAATGAATCAGAGGAAGAGGAAGAGGACGTCGAACCAGAGTTTGATTCATCAGATTTCGAAGACGAAGATGAAGAACTTGAGTTTTGTAGTAATTCAGAGTCCAGTGATGATGATGGGGACGAAGATTAATAATAGTTTAAAGTTTTATATGCATTGTGAATTCTTTAGATTATTAGAACTTTAAAGTTTTATATGTATTGTGAATGCTTTAGATTATTAGAACTTTAAAGTTTTATATGTATTGTGAATGCTTTAGATTATTAGAACTTTAAAATTTTATATGTATTGTAAATGCTTTAGATTATTAAAATTTGTCAACGATTATTTTAGTTTATTTGGTGAGTGTGCTCTGTCAAAAAAATAACACGATGAATTGGATTAAAATTGAATTGAATTGAAATAATGTGAGCGAGAAACATACCTCTTCCTCGTGACCTATGAGTCGACAACTTAATTGATACTTTGTGGGTAATCGATTTCCATGAATCGGAAACTAGTCTCCGATTACAGCATAATCAGACATTGGTCTCCGATTCATGGAAAACGATTACCCGGAGAGTATCAATTAAGTTGTCGACTCATAGGTCACGAGGACGAGGAAGATTTCTCGCACACATTATTTCTATTCAATTCAATTTAATTTTTAATCCAATCCATCGTGTTAATTTTTGTTTTTTCTTGAACATTTAATCTCAAGGAGCTATATGTATTGTGAATATATTGTTTCCTATTATTAAAGTTGTATATTTTAATATTTTTAGTGTATTTAGATATGAGTTCTAGTAGAGCGGGCAGGAAGACACGCCCCGTGTACACATCTATTACTGGGACGCAACCGTCTCGATCTGATACAGGTACTACCGGTACTGATGATGTCGACTCTACACTTAGTAGTACCAGCTCCACCTCTGGGGCCGATACTACTCATAGTCCTACTCCCGTCGATTCTAAGGGGAGGACGTTTCTCCAGATATCGCCACACTATGTACAGTAAGTAACTCTTCATTAATTTGATATAAGTTGGTTACTTTTTATTTTATATATAATTCATTATTTAAGTTAAAATGTTATTGTATAAATATACTTGGCAGGTTTATAGGTCCATACCCTACCCCCGGGACAAAGATTGGACAGTATTGGCGGTCTCGGGTCATGCCAGAGTTTTGGCCCAACTGATCATTGCCACGGGAGGAGAAGGAGAATGCTTGGGAGGAGTTTAAGGTGTTAATGGTTTTATTTAATACTTAAATCTTAGTTTGTTATTAAAATGTTATAATTAATAATGATTATATTCTTTTAGTTTTGTAATGTTATCATTATATATTGTAGTTGAAATTTACATGGACGCCGGATATCGACGATGCGTCCGTTAAATTTGTTTTCAAGAAACAGTGTTCGAAGTTATTTCGGGATCATATTGGTGACACATATTTATCTATCCTTAATTAGTTTAATTAACAATGATTATACTCTTTTAATTTTATAATGTTATCATTATATGTTTACGAGATATTCATATTTTTTATAGGTTACACGAAGTCTAAATTTTATATTAAGCGGGTGGCGGCGGGATTACAGCCCTTGACACCTCCTTGGATGACCGAGAAGGTGTTTCGTAGCTTTTGCGAACATTGGTCGTCGGATGGGGCGTTAGCTATCGCCCAACAGGCTCGGGCAACTAGAGCAGGATCCTCGGGGTCGGCGATAAAGCATACGATGGGGACGATACCAGTCAGCGAGCATCACTACCGTATGGTATGTATGTTAGTTTAAATGTAGTGTATGCATGCTTTGAAATCAGTTTATATACGTATGTTAGCTGGGGAGCCATTTTGATGCTATGAAATTCATGGTTTTAGTTTAATTGACTTTGAAACCAAACAGGACGGTTGTATGCACGTTGTATGTGGGTGTTAGTGTAAATGATAAGAAATACATGGGGTGTTAGTTTAAATGTAGTGTATGCATGATTTTAAATCAGTTTATGTACGTATGTTAGCTGAGAGTCATGTTGATGCTATGAAATCCATGATTTTAATGTAAATATAGTGTATGTTTTCTTTTCTAAGATTACCCCTAAATCCTAATGAAAGTAAATATTATACTCACAACTTTAGTGATTAAAGAGAACATTTTTTTTATCACAAGGATAATATGAGAAGCTAAATGTTGCATTTATACCATTTCAAAATAATAATCTCGCTTCTTTTATTTATAGGAAAAGGAACATGGCCCAGATGTCAGTTTTTTGGATGTTTTCGTTAGCACCCATGTTCGACCTCCTACATCGCCCGATCAACCACCGCAATGGGTTGACGATCGCTCTGCATTGGCCTTTGTAAGTAAACTATCATTAAATGACTTGATTTTGAATATGTAAATTTATTTATGTACATTGTGTATATGATTATATTTGTTTGTTTTATTTTGACAAAATACATATTAAGCCGCCGTTGTTCCCGAAGGTACTCCTCCCGGCCAGCCCGTTCCTTTCGTGCCTGAAGTTTGGCGCTCGGTCACCTCGGATGGACATCCAAAGAGAGGAGACCAAGTGTTAGGGATGGGGGATCACGAGATGCAATGCCCATCGACGTCGACCGGCCGTCGGCCAAATGTTTTCACGCCCGATACTCGGTATAATGCTTCGAGGATCGACACTCTGGAGGCTGAGGTGGCTGAGGAGAGACGCGTGGCTGCAGAGGCTAGGGCAAAGCTTTCGGAGGCTTTGGAGGCTCAGACGCAGATGCAGGCGGAGAATGATCGGCGTCAGGCGGAGAATAATCGAAAATTTGCGATGTTGATGGCCGAGATGCAGAATCTGCAACACCAGGGTAATTTCCAGCCTCCCCAATTCCTCCCGAGTTGATTTCGTACTATTTTATACTTTTTTGTAGTAACATTTGTGGTATTTGTTTGTAATAACATTTTGGGTACTGGGATGTCCCCGTCCCGCCTCCCCACCGATTTGGTACCCGGGGGAGCCCCTGCCCCCCCGATTTGATACGCTGATATTTGGTTTTTAGATTTATAGTTTTATCAATTGAATTGTTATATCAGGTACAAAAAAATTGGTTAATTGATATTTTAAATTATTTTATTTTATTTTATTGTATAATCAGCGACGTAAATTTTCGTCGCTGTATTAATTAATTTTAATTAAATTTTTATTTCAGCGACGAAAATTTTCGCCGCTATGTCAATTTATTTTAATTTAATTTAATTTAATTTTTATTTTCACCGGCGAAATATTCCGTCGCTGAAATAAAATTTAATTAAAATTAATTAATACAGCGACTCATAAACCTCTAAGAACGCCCTTAGACCATTTACAATGGTTTAAACACCCCAATTTTTTCAACACTCTTTAAAATACGACACATCATCTTCTCTCTCTTCCACCTAATTATTCAACACCTCATTCAATTTTTAACACCTACAATGGTTTCAACACCCTATTTTTTCAACACCCTTCCAACTCATCATCATATACCCCACAACTTTTATTTTATTTTATATTCTTTATTTTTACGAAAAATAACGATAATTATTATTAAAAAAATACGTCATACTTAATTAAAAATAATAGATCATTGGAAAATACATTTCACTAAAAAAGAGGTTTTTTTTTTTGGAAAAATGAAGGTTAATTGAGAAATTTATATTACAAAAATAGTATTTTTTTTGTGTCCAAATCAAATGAAACAAGACTCTATTTATAGAGGAAAAAAATTTATGAATTTTGGTGTAAATATTTTTTTTTAACTTTTTTATATAAGAAAATTAGCTTTGAAAAAAACGGATGAAATTTGAAAAAAAATAAAAATCAGCGACCAATCATGAAATGCCAAGTGGCAAGGTCTGAAAAAAAAAAAAAACAACGCTCAGACATGCCCTTATCTGGGCGTGTACTCCACGCGCCATTTTGGACCAACCGAGGAGCGCCACGTGGCTTGGAAGGGCCCCATTTTTTTTTTTCAACGGCTGTTGAATTTTTTCAACAAAATAAAAATTTTCAACAGTTGAATTTTTTTTTCAATTTGCCATTGCAAGGTGTTCGCCTGTTGAAAAATGTTTTCAACACCTCCATTGCACTTGGTCTTAGCAGTGTTCTAAAAATCGGCCTAGGCGGCGCTTAGGCGCTAGGCGGAGGCCGGGCGCCGCGATTTATGGCTAGGCGGGGCAATTAGGCGCTACACGAGCTAGGCGGTCTAGGCGGGCTTGGCGGGATTAGGCGGGACTAGGCGGGGCTAGGCGGGGCCGAGGCCGGGCCTAAGGGAAAATAGTGCTGGATCTGATTATTTTCGAGAGCCTGCACCACCTGTTGGAAATTATATGGGAAGCACAATCAATAGTTCTCAACAATTTGGGGTACCAGCTAATCAA
Organism: Adenophora triphylla var. japonica; assembly: GCA_022495995.1. Lineage (NCBI taxonomy): Eukaryota > Viridiplantae > Streptophyta > Magnoliopsida > Asterales > Campanulaceae > Adenophora > Adenophora triphylla. The sequence continues at coordinate 161,718 of JAFEMH010002138.1, read as the reverse complement.
GCAGGCAATGTTTCTCAAGCATATGGAAGTGGGAATGCTGCAGTTGGAAGATACACCAATGGTCCAAGGCAATATTTTGGTGGCTTTTAGTCTAAAACATATGTGAGTAAATTTTTTTGGTTATGCATAATAGTAATCTGTGTTTATCCTCTTGAATTTGTCGCTATGGACAGAAAATTATGAAATATATATAAAAATGTGTGTAAATTTGCGATCCCGCCTCGACCCCGCTTAGACGCTAAGTCCGGCCTCACCGCCTAGCAATTTTTGCAATTTTTAGAACATTGGGTCTTAGTGCTAGAAAAAAAAACTTTTTATACTATGCTTACTCTGTACAATAAGATTTTGCGATGAGTTCAAAAGAAAAAACAAAAAAAAAAAAAAAAAAAAAAAAGAGAAAAACACCTAGAATCACGGACTGCGCACGTGTAGAAGAGGCCCGAGTCGCCCGACCATAGTCGTCCCACGCCAAAACCCAATTTCCTTGTTCAAGCAACAACAGTGACAAGTGCTTAATACTATAAAGAGAAACACTGCCTACACACAGTACACAGGTTGGGTGGTGTGGGTGCATGGACTCTCTCCGTCCCATTATAAATCACACACTTTCTATTTTGGATATCTTATTATAAATCACATATTTTTTAAAATGACAAAGAATCTTTACTATTTTCTTCACTCATTCTCTCTCCTACATTATTTTAATTTTACTATTCCCTCCACTCATTCTCTCTCCTATTTTACTTTTACACTCACAACATTTATATTATTATTTTTTTCTTAATCTACGCGTAAACAGTAAATGAGTGAATTATAATGGGACGGAGGGAGTATTTCTTTACGGATTGGCAAAAACCATATTAGTCACTGAATTTTAGTTTTTTTTTTTTTTTTTGAACTATTGTTTTTCAAAATATTCTCACTAAACTTTCATAATTTTCAAAATGTGCTCATTCTGTCAACAAATTCGCTAAAATATCTAACGAAATTGAACCAAATGACCTCACATGACTAATTTTGTTAAATACAATCTAGGATAAATATTTTTTTGGTAATTAATTTGTAATATTTCCTATAACTATGTGCTTACGACGGAGTATTACACTAATTAGTTTGTATTCTTTGTCATATATGTCAACAACTTTAATATATTGGTTGAAAAAATTTAATAAACATTAGTCACATGGCTAAATTTTTTTAGATTTTTTGCAAATTTATTAACAAAATGAGCACATTTTGAAAATTATAAAATTTTAGTGATAACATTTTGAAAAATATTAGTTTGTTGAGAACATTTTGAAAAAAAGTAAAATTTATTGACTAAAATATACTCCCTCCGTCCCACATAACTGTGGACCTATTTTTTGAGCACGAAAATTAAGAAAAAGTAGGAGAGAGAAATAGGTAGAGGAGATGTATGTGAATATGAAAAATTAAATAAGAGAGAGAATGAATGGGAGAAATAGTTAGAAAAGAGAATGTTGTGAGTGTAAAAATAAAATAGGAGAGAGAATGAGTGTGTAAAATAATAAAGATTCTTTGCCATTTTAAACAGTTCACACTCAGTGAAACTAGGCTCCGTTTGTTTCACCGTAAAACATTTTCCGGAAAATGTTTTCCGGAAAATAACCTGTTTTACGGTGTTTGGTTAGCCCCCGGAAAATGTTTTCCGGAAAATAACTCGTTTTCCGCTGTTTGGTTGCCTAAGTAAAACGTTTTTCGGAAAACATTTTACGCCCTTCCTAAGTAAAACGACCCACCGACCTTGTCACAAGTAAAACATTTTCCTGGAAAATGGAGGCCTTAATGTACAACTCATATTACGCCCTGACAACCACCCCACCGCCTATCCCACCCCCCACCCCCACCCCCAAAAAAATTTTTTTTTTTTTTAATTTTTGTAATCGCCCCCACCCCCAGCCTTTCACCCCACCCCCCCACCCCCCCCAATTTTTTTTTTTTTTTTTTTTTTTTTTTTTTTTTGTAATCGCCCCCTACCCCCGCCTACCCCCACCCCCACCCCCCAACCACCCCCCAAAAATTTTTTTTTTTTTTTTTTGTAATCGCCCCCTACTCCCTGCCTACCCCCCCACCCCCCACCCACCCCCCCAAATTTTTTTTTTTTTGTAATCGCCCCCTGCCACCCCCCCACCCACCCCCACCCACCCCCCAAAAAAAATTTTTTTTTTTTTTGTAACGCTACTCTCGCCACACACCCCCCCCCCAAATTTTTTTTTTTTTTTTTTTTTGTAATCGCCCTACTCACCTTCCCACCATCCTCCCCCCACCCCCAAAAAATTTTTTTGGGGGTGGGGGGGGGCAGAGTGAGTGGGGCGACATAAAAAAAAAAAAAAAAAAAAAATTTTTAGTGGGTGGGGGGGGTAGGCAGGGGGTGAACGACTAAATCACCTGCAAGGAAAGATTAGAAACAAAGAAAAGAATGACACCAGAATAATTGAGAGAAGGAGAGAAAGGGATATACGAGAAGAAAGAGGAAGAGAGGAATTTTGGTGAATAAACCCACGTACTGACTGATTCATTCCATGGTATTCTCTTTATATATATTCTGTACAAATCTCTTTATTCTATGTCAATCACATTACCTAAAGTTATGGGATATTTACAATTAAACAAGGAAGGGATATATACTATAATATCCTACCAATAATAATATATTACCATAACAACTTAATAGAAAACGTGTGGTTGACTAAGTGATACCGCCAAGGACTTTCCGCGGGTTACGTCACTTGGCTTTCACCCCCCCTCAAACGAAGCGGAGAAGAACGGAGCTGTAGTTTGCCTGAAAGCAAAGTGAACCGAGCAGCTGCAAGACTTTTGGTGAAAATATCGGCAACTTGGTCCGAAGACGCGATGTGATGCAACCGAAGAAAACCCCGTTGATGAAGCTCACGAACAAAATGCAGGTCTATTTCGATATGACGAGTTCGAGCATGAAAAACCGGATTTTTAGACATGTGAAGCGCCGAAATATTATCACAAAATAGCATAGGCGGCATGAGGGGAAGGCCAAGTTCACGATATAGATAAGAGAACCATCGGATTTCAGCTTTGTGGAAGCTAAAGCCCGATACTCGCCTCACTACTAGAGCGGAAACAGATGTGTTGTTTCTTTCTTGTCCCAAGCAACTAAGTTGGGACCGATAAAGACACACGCACCTGTGGTTGAGCGACGGTCCTCAGGAGAACCGGCCCAATCCGCGTCACGTAAAGCGGCAAATAGAGGTGTCATGAGATGAACTATAAGAGAGACCGAGATCGACCGAGCCTTTAAGAAAACGAAATATCCGTTTCACAGCTTGCAAATGAGACGTGCGAGGAGCATGCATGAACTGACATACTTGGTTAACGGCAAAAGAAAGATCCGTGCAGTGAGTGTAACATATTGAAGTCCTCCGACCATGCTACGATAGAGAGTAGCGTCGGCCAAAGTGGTCCCACAATGGCGGTGAGATGAAGACCCGGGGCAAGGGGTGTCGGAGCGGGCTTACTGAGGTGCATATTAAACTTTTGAGCAGATCGAAGCATACCTAGACCGGTTCAAATGAAGATGAGTGGGTGTCAGGTAGCTTCGATACCCAAGAAGAAACCGAGAGGACCCAAACGTACGCTTTCAAAAGTGGAGCAAATAGAATCAATAACTTTGTTAACGGCAGAGAGACACTTGAACCGCAGAATAAGTATGTCATCGACATACACGAGAATTGCAATAGTAGTGTCCAGGTGATGCAGAACAAACGAGAGAAGAATCTCGCCCGATTGTTAAAAAACCCAAGGTAAGGAGAAAATCGTGTAATCTGTGGAACCAAGCACGAGGTGATTGCTTGAGGCCATAGAGAGCACGATGTAGCGACATACATGTTCCGGATGTTGTGGGTCGGAAAAGCCAGGAGGCTGAGACATATACACCTCCTCCGAGAGAATGCCATTTAAGAAGGCATTGCGAACATCTAGTTGCTCAATGGGCCAGGCTCTAGAGTGAGCCAAAGAGAGAATGGAGCGGATGGTCGCTGGTTTGACAACGGGACTAAAGGTCTCGTCATAATCGATTCCCTCTTGTTGGGTATAACCTTGAGCAACAAGGCGAGCCTTGTATCGTTCAAGGGAACCATCAGCTTTGCGCTTAACCTTGTAAATCCAACGACTACCAACAACATTGTGATTTAGAGGTAGGGGAACAAGAGACCACGTGCCATTTTTTCGAAGGGCAGTAATCTCCTCTACCATAGCAGTTTGCCAATGAGAATATTGAATCGCCTGTTTGAAGGTATGCGGTTCAAAGAAAATTGGATCCTCAGTAGAAGCCTCAAGTGCAAATTGGTGTTTAGGACGAAAAACACCTGCTTTAGCTCTTGTTGTCATATGATGAGTGCTAGCAGAAGGAAAGGGAGCCACGGCTGGAGCTGTGGGCTGCTGGTCCGAAGGAGGAGCAAGCGTGGCGCTAAAGTGGTGGCTTGCTTGCAAGGAGCTAGTCTAGACTGGCCTGATGTTGTCTGGTCTGGAGTAGACTGAACAATGCCAGATATGGACTGAGCAGGGCTGGAAGTAAGTCCAGCAGAGGAAGATGGTCCAGGCGCGGAGGGAGGAGAGCTGGGCTCGGTCATCTGGCTGACTTGGCTGAGATGTGGAGCCTCAAAAGTGGGCTGTTGGGGAAGCCCAGAAACATCAGCAGCTGAATTAATAGGACCTGGATCAGAGCAGAGGTCTACTGAGGCAGTTTGCAATGGAGAGGTTACGGGCCTGGAAGCATGCATGGACCCAGCAGCTGTTTGAGTGGTCTTGGCTGTCTCAAAACTGTTATTCACATAATAAAAATGGTGTTCATCAAATACAACATGTCGAGAAATATATATTCGGCCCGTGACAGGATTATAGCATCGATATCCCTTACGCATTAAGTCATATCCAAGGAACACACAAGGAGTAGACTTAAGCATTAATTTGTGACGGTTGTAAGGCACAAGGTTGGGAAAACAAGTGCACCCAAACGTCTTAAGAAATCGATAATCTGGACGACGACGCCACAACTTTTCATACGGAGACATGTGATTATGTTGTTTCATTGGCAGTCTATTTATCAGAAACACAGCTGTTGAAAAAGACTCAAGCCAAAACTTGTCAGGAACACCGGATTGACCAAGTAAACAGAGACCCATTTCGACTATATGTCGATGCTTTCGCTCAACAACTCCGTTTTGTTGAGGAGTGTAAGGACACGAAGACCTATGACCAATTCCATGCTTGACTAAAAATTCTAAAAATTGTCTATTAATGAACTCTCCTCCCCCATCAGTTTGAACAGTTTTTATGGTGTGAATGACAGAAATTTTGCGAGACAATTGATTTTCTATAAGAGTTTTAAAATCAGAGAAAACTGTAATCACATCAGATTTACGGAATAATGGAAAGAGCCAAACGTAACGGGAGAAATCATCCACAATAGAAAGATAGTATTTAAATCCAGAGACAGAAGGAACCGTTGCAGGTCCCCACACATCCAAATGCAAAATTGCTAAAGGTTGCATAGAATTAAAAGAACGAGTTTGAAACGGAAGATTACAAGATTTGCCTAACGGGCAAACATGACACATCTCCTTATTTTTAAACGACCCACTAACAGGAATCCTAACTTTATTAACTAAGCAATTGAGAATATGAGAAGAAGGGTGCCCCAACCGGGCATGCCAAACGGCTGAAGACGCACGTTCTCCGATCAACGCCAAAGAGTTAATGCGCGAACTTGGAACGAAAGACAGAGTGTATAGGTCACCGGAGTTACTGCCAGAAAGAATAATCTTCTTGGTATGGTTGTCCTTCACACAAAACCCGAAAGCCGTAAGTTCAAAAAAGCAGTTATTGTCAAGACAAAACTTGCGAATTGAAAGTAACGAACGACTTATTTTGGGTACATGTAAAACAGTATGCATAAAAAAATTGTGATTTTGAGCATTAAACTGTGTAGAACCAATATGAGCTATAGGAATGGAAGAACCGTTAGCAACTGTAATTGAATCGGTACCTGAATAAGGAGAGGACTGTTGCAGAACACCCGGATCGGATGTCATGTGATTTGTCGCTCCGGAATCAAGAACAAAAGAAACAGGAGCCATGGACGAAGAACTACCGTGAGGGGCCATGTGCGACTGTGGATAGTATTGCGCATTATACGCAAAATTTCCCCGTTGGTAGCATGTGTCAGCGGCATGTCCAAGTTTCTTACAGAGTTGGCAAGCGACGGTATTGGGGTCAGAACTGTGGAAGGGATTGGGAGGGGAGTATGGCACATGGGTAGTGGTAAAGGGAGGCCGAGACGGCTGAAAAGAAGGAGGAAATGGAAGAATACCTTTACCATTATTCTTGTTTCTGTTCCGGTTGTTGTTCCGATTTCCGCCTCCCCCACGGTTTGGAGTTGGAACGAAATAGAAACCACCTTGATTCGGATACCCGGAATGCCGAGAGCCATCATGAGGTTAGTGTTTGATGCGGCGGGAAGTAGATTGGTGTTTAGGTTTTTCTGGTTCTTTGGAGGCGGCTAAGGCACTTAGGGTAGAAGTGGTTTGGTTGGAGAATTTCTTTTGGAGAGCTTCTTCCTGTAAGAGAAGATCCTTGAGATCTTCAATAGTCGTATCGCCTTTGGAATTCTGAGTGGTGATGAATTCCTTGTAGGTATGACCCAACCCACCTAGTATGCGATTACGAAGAGTTTGGGTAGAGACGGCTTCACCCGCACGAGCAAGAGAATGGGCAAGAGTTTTCGCATGAAGAACATATGCTTGTATGGTCATGCCTGGAGAAAGAACAAGATCATGCAATTCTTCTTGAAGCTGCTGTATGTGGATAGAGGAGGCCACACCAAATTCGTTTGCAAGGAGATCCCAAGCTTCAGGGGCCGATTTGCAGGGATTTACATGAGGCCGAACTTCTGCAAGAACTGTCGCTTTAATCCACCCAAGAACAAACCGAGAAGTGTGAACAAACGCTTCATGGGCCGGATTTGCTTCAGATTGAGTACTGTAGTTGTAAGGGTTTTGGGGGAGGGTCTTTATCAGTAACTACATGGGTAAGGTGATGAATCTCCAACATGGAGAGAAAAAGTGAACTCCAGCTTCCGATAATTTTCATTAGTGAGGCAGCAATGGCCCATATAAGACGCACATTGAAGAGGGTGGGGAGGCCATATTTGTTGCACGGATTAACCTTTCTGGATCGACTATAGCCACGGTTTTTGTTGTATCATCGCCTACGACTATTTCTTAGTTGCTCGATACCATGAACGACTAAATCACCTGCAAGGAAAGATTAGAAACAAAGAAAAGAATGACACCAGAATAATTGAGAGAAGGAGAGAAAGGGATATACGAGAAGAAAGAGGAAGAGAGGAATTTTGGTGAATAAACCCACGTATCGACCGATTCATTCCATGGTATTCTCTTTATATATATTCTGTACAAATCTCTTTATTCTATGTCAATCACATTACCTAAAGTTATGGGATATTTACAATTAAACAAGGAAGGGATATATACTATAATATCCTACCAATAATAATATATTACCATAACAACTTAATAGAAAACGTGTGGTTGACTAAGTGATACCGCCAAGGACTTTAGCGGGTTACGTCACTTGGCTTTCGGGGGAGTAGGGGGCGATTACAAAAAAAAAAAAAAAAAAATTTTTTTGGGGTGGGGGTGGGTGGGGGTGGGGGGGTAGAGCGAGGGGGTAGGGGCGATTACAAAAAAAAAAAAAAAAATTTTTTGGGGGTGGGAGGTGGTGGGGGTAGGCGGGGGAGTAGGGGGCGATTACAAAAAAAAAAAAAAAAATTTGGGGGGTGGGGGGTGGGGGGTAGGCGGGGGTAGGGGGCGATTACAAAAAAAAAAAAAAAAAAATTTTTGGGGGGGTGGGTGGGTGGGGGTGGGTAGGCGGGGGTAGGGGGCGATTACAAAAAAAAAAAAATTTTTTTTTGGGGGGGGTGGGGGTAGGTAGGGGGTAGGGGGCGATTACAAAAAAAAAAAAAAATTTGGGGGTGGTGGGGGGGGGGGGGGGTGGCGGGGGTAGGGGGCGATTACAAAAAAAAAAAAAAAAAATTTTTTTGGGGGGAGGGGGTGGGTGGGGGGGTGGGGTAGGTCACCTTGTGAAATATGAGTCGTTTTACCAAACACCCGAAAACATTTTACATCCTTCCTCCGTAAAATATTTTCCTCCGTAAAATATTTTACGCTCTACCTCCGTAAAACATTTTACAGAAAAACATTTTCCAGAAAACGTTTTCCGGAAAACATTTTACGTCGAAACAAACGAAGCCTAATGAAAAAGGAAATAATTTCACACTTACGTGGGACGGGGGAATACTGTGTAGTTTTTGCCTTTGTAAGATTCACCAAATTCGCTCTCCTAAACCCTCTCGCTCCTCCCCTTCACTTTTCTCTCTCCCTTTCTCTCTCTAGACCACCCCACTCGCTCTCTCTCTCTCCCTCTCAAAAAGCAAAAGATTACTTCATTGTTTCAATCTTCTTCATCCTTATCAAGAATCCATCCCCCCAATCAACCACTTCTTCCCAGGTATCTCTCTCTATGGTATATGCATCCCTCCTCCATGAATATCCATTCATGTACATTTTTATGCTTCTAGATTCTTTATGAGCATTCTGACGGTGAATTTTATTTTGAATTTCTTTGATTTTAACTGTTCAGCTTTTAATTTTTATGGGGTTTCTTAGATTTGATTTCTATTTAATGCTGCTGGTTTTTACCTGAATTTTCTGGGATTTTATTGAACTGGGTAGTTTTGTTATTAATTTGTACAGATTGTTTTATCTGGGTTTTGATTAATTAGGGTTCCTTTATTCTTTTGCTTAATCAAAATTTTTACTTTTTTTTTTTCTCAGGTTAGTAGCATTCAGATCTGAAGTTCTCTAGAAAGCCCTTTGGTTCACCCGGTGCTGGCATCTTTTAATTTTTAATTTTTCCTTTTTCCTTTTAATGGAATGGTGGCTCTTCATGTGACGAAGATCTAGGGTTTAGGCTCTGGTTTTATTTTTCTCTCTCCTCCCTAGATTTTTAATCACCTTCCGTTACCTTAGTTAGTTTCCTTCTATTGAGGTTACTTGGTTTCTTCTTAATTAGGGGGTTTGGAGTTTTTATTTTGTTTTGAGAAGTTGAAAGATTATAGTCTGAGGTTTGTTTGGAGTTCTGAAATACTCTGTTCTGGATTTTTGCTCACTCTGTGAAAAACCCAGAAAATGCAGAGACCACCACATGAAGATTTTCTCTTAAGGAGACCAAACCCCACCTTGGTGGTGGGAAGGCCACTGGAGATAAGGTCACGAGTACTTATGATCTCGTTGAGCAAATGCAATACCTCTATGTTCGGGTTGTAAAGGCAAAGGAGTTACCTTCTAAGGATGTAACTGGTAGTTGTGACCCTTATGCTGAAGTGAGGTTAGGAAATTATAAGGGCACAACTCGTCATTTCGAGAAGAAATCGAACCCTGAGTGGAATCAGGTGTTTGCTTTCTCGAAAGACCGGATTCAGGCGACTATGCTTGAGGTTACTGTGAAGGATAAGGATTTTGTGAAGGATGATTTTATGGGCCGGGTTTTGTTTGATCTTAACGAGGTTCCTAAGAGGGTCCCGCCAGATAGTCCTCTGGCTCCGCAGTGGTATAGACTGGAAGATAGGAAAGGGGATAAGTTTAAAGGAGAACTGATGTTGGCTGTTTGGTGGGGTACTCAAGCTGATGAAGCCTTTCCAGAAGCATGGCATTCTGATGCTGCTGCTGTTAGCGGTGCTGATGGTCTTGCAAATATTCGATCCAAAGTGTATCTGTCACCTAAGCTTTGGTATCTTAGAGTCAATGTCATTGAAGCTCAAGATTTGCTACCTAGTGACAAGAGTAGATTTCCTGAAGTTTTTGTAAAGGCTATTCTGGGAAATCAGGCTTTGAGAACAAGAGTATCTATGAGCAAGTCTATTAATCCCTTGTGGAATGAGGATTTGATGTTTGTGGCTGCAGAACCATTTGAAGAGCCCTTGATTTTGAGTGTGGAGGACAGAGTTGCTCCAAACAAGGATGAAGTTTTGGGAAGGTGTGCGATTCCTTTGCAGTATGTTGACAGGAGGTTAGATCATAAAACGGTGAACACTAGGTGGTTTAATCTGGAGAAGCATGTTATGATTGAAGGCGAAAAGAAGAAGGAAATCAAGTTTGCAAGCAAGATTCATATGAGAGTCTGTTTGGAAGGTGGCTATCATGTTTTGGATGAATCCACTCACTATAGTAGTGATCTTAGGCCAACAGCAAAACAGTTGTGGAAGACCAGCATTGGTGTACTCGAAGTGGGAATTTTAAATGCTCAAGGATTGTCTCCAATGAAGACGAAAGATGGAAGGGCAACAACAGATGCTTATTGTGTGGCTAAATACGGGCAAAAATGGGTCAGAACAAGAACTATCATAGACAGTTTCGCGCCCAAGTGGAACGAGCAGTACACTTGGGAGGTTTTCGATCCGTGTACTGTTATAACCATTGGGGTGTTTGATAACTGCCATTTGCAAGGTGGGGATAAAGCTGGTGGGGCCAGGGATTCAAGAATCGGGAAGGTCAGGATCCGTCTTTCTACCCTTCAAACTGATCGTGTTTACACACATTCATATCCTCTTTTGGTTTTGCATCCGTCTGGAGTAAAGAAGATGGGTGAAATTCATTTGGCTGTGAGGTTTACTTGCTCGTCTTTAGTTAACATGATGCATATGTATACGCAACCATTGTTGCCTAAAATGCATTACATTCATCCATTAACGGTTAGTCAGCTTGACAGCTTGAGGCACCAAGCCACTCAAATTGTCTCCATGAGGCTGAGCCGGGCTGAGCCACCATTGAGGAAGGAGATTGTGGAGTATATGTTAGATGTGGGTTCTCATATGTGGAGTATGAGAAGAAGCAAAGCTAACTTCTTCAGAATTATGGGAGTTTTGAGCGGACTAATTGCTGTTGGAAAATGGTTTGACCAAATATGCCATTGGAAGAATCCCATCACTACTGTCCTTATTCACATCCTTTTCTTGATTCTGGTTTTGTATCCGGAGCTCATTCTCCCCACCATTTTCCTATACCTTTTCTTGATTGGAGTTTGGTACTACAGATGGCGCCCAAGGAATCCACCTCACATGGACACCCGTCTCTCTTGTGCTGATGCAGCCCATCCAGATGAACTTGATGAAGAATTTGATACGTTTCCTACTTCACGCCCACCTGATCTTGTGAGGATGCGATATGATCGTCTGAGAAGCATTGCAGGGAGGATCCAGACCGTTGTTGGTGACTTGGCAACTCAAGGCGAGAGGCTGCAGTCTTTGCTGAGCTGGCGAGATCCTAGGGCCACAGCATTATTCGTGATTTTCTGTTTACTAGCTGCAATCGTTCTGTATGTCACTCCATTCCAAGTGGTGGCACTTGTCACCGGCTTCTATGTTTTACGACACCCGCGTTTCCGCCACAAGCTGCCATCTGTGCCTCTCAATTTCTTCAGGAGGTTGCCTGCAAGAACTGACTGCATGCTGTGAACAAAGCCAATTCGGTTTCATGAGGGTAAAGATCTTTTTTCCAAAGCTGCTATATTTTGTGGATTTATTGTGTTATGTATGCTGCATTTTAAAGGGTCTCCCAGTTTCAAAGCTGATTCTTATTATCTGTTTATTCCTAGTAATTTTAGATTTGCGTTTTTGATTTAATCTTTGACCCTTTGTGGACAAATCTATTGGTATTAGGTGTTATTAGTAGGCTTACATCCTGCTCTTACATTATGAACTTAAGTAAATTTTTATCCGACGTATCTTTCAGATCTCTTAACTGCATTCTTACGCTTACCCCTGAGTTTTGCTATTGCTATATGGATATGTATTTCTTGGTTGATGGCTCCATTATTTGACTAGAATTAATATGACAAATTTTGTATGGTTAAATTATCAGTTATTTAGCTTTGGGGGAGGATTTTTGGGATAATGGTTGGTAAATTAGGGTATTATTTTAATGGTGGAATAACTTTATTTAGATTAGATGGTGACATTGGGAGCTTATGTTTTCTTGTCTCTGATTGTACAAATATTCCATCCTGTCATGAGTTCATATTATTTTACCAAGTACTCTCTCCGATCCACTTCACTTGACACTATTTTTCATTTTGGTCCGTTCCGCTTTTCTTGACATTACCCAAAATGCAAGTTTTTTTACTTGCAACATCAATCAAATTATTTATTCCCCACTCATTGTCTCTCATACTTACTTTTCATACTCATAATACCTCTTTCTACTAATTCTTTCTCCTACTTTTTCTTAATTTTTTAGCTAAAAATTTTAGTGCCTAGTGAAATGAAACGGAGGGAGTACAAGTTATTGATAATGGAATGAATGTGGGACCAGACAGAGTTAAGAATGCGAGAATCAAGGTTCAATATTTTTGAGTGTTTTGAGTGGACCACCCATGTGCTTATTTTTATAAAGGCTAACTTCCTTATTACAATAGATGCCATATTTTAGGGAATATGACTTGTATGCTATACAGGTTGTGCTCATTTTGTTTTGACATTAAAGGGTGCCAATGAAGTGTTTTACCTAATAAAAACCATTTCATTTACCGTAAATTGTGTTACTTCCTCCGTCTCAAATTGAATGCCTAAAAAACTTTCAATTTGTTCTTGATAAATGAGTTGGTTAATGTTAGGATAAGGGTAAAATATTATATATATATATATATATATATATATATATATATATACTCCTCCGTCCCGCTAATATTAAGACACACTTTCCTTTCGGCCCCGCTAATATCCGCACACTCCCAAAAAGGAAACTTTATATTAATAAAATATTCACCCAACCCCACTCATTCTCTCTCCTACATTATTTTAATACTCACAACACCATTATAATTTATTACACCCCCCACTCATTCTCTCTCCACTCATTCTTTTACACTCACAATATTTTATTAAAATATCATATTTCTTAATTTCCGCGCAAACAGTGTTTGTGCTAATACTAATGGGACGGAGGGAGTATATTTTTTTTTTTTGGGTACAATAAGATGGAGAAGAGACAATGTTATAGAGGATTGTTTAGGGGTGGGAGACTGGGAGTAGATGTGGGGAGATGGCTCAGGTTTTTGGCTTGTTCCTAAGCTTTACTTTACTTTACAGCTGTTTACCATCCTTTATACCCTGTTTCTACTCCATAACTCTCTCTCTCTCTCTTTTTCTCTCTGACTCTTGTTAGAGTCGAAACCTAACGGTTTATTTTATATCCGCAAGCGCACGGGCTATTGTAATATAGCGGGTGCAAGTACGAGTCGATCCCACAGAGACAGGGTTTACTTTGGTATAATTTTGTCTTTAGAAAATATAAAAAGGATTGGGGGGTAGATAAAATTTGTTTTTAGAATAATAGAGAGCATAGACAGAAAATACTTTAATTGAATTCTTATAAAACGAAGCATTCTCGGGATTGGAAATCATACACATAATCTTATTCATCAAATTGTCATTGTCTTAGAAATAAAAGGTTTTCATAAAAAGCAAGGATGGTATGTTAAGCCTACACTATTTCGGGCTAGGACAATAGCGTTAGATTCTTCTACTAATTATGTTCTAACCGTTTTGAGAAATCCGTTTATGTTTGATCCCGCCCCGTCACAAACGGGCATTCCGGCTTATCTCTAGCTGACCATAATTAGTAAGAATCCATTAAGACGGAAGTTCAACATACTTTCCATTAAAGGAACATCCAGGCCATTGAACTACTCTCGTGATCAATGAACCTAGTTTCTTTATATGGTTCCGTCAATTGAGATTCTCCGCTAGGTACTTCTCTCAATTGCCTGAATCATACAAATTGGATATAGCCAATAAGTAAGGCATTTAGAGAATAATATAAAGAAATTGTTTTAGATGAAGAAAGAAGACAAGACTAATCATTTTTTAGATGATGAATAAGCATGTTTGAGTTTCAACCCCAAGAATATGGGGGATTACTCACAAGCCATTTATAAAGTAAAAACAATTAAAATAAGAGATTGAGTAAGAGAGACTTATGATGAACAATTGGCTGGAAATAATGCTTCTTTTATTGATCTTCTTCCAAAGTAACTTCAAGAACAAAGTAATGACTTGATCTTCAAATCTTCTTAGAAATTGATATCACAAGTATTTTGTGTTTTCTATCTATCAACTACGCATTTCTCTCTAATAATTCGTACTTAAGACCGATCTCTAGGGTCCTATTTATAAAAAGGAGGGAACTCTTCAATCGGGTGCAACCAAAAGGTGCCTTTACATCGCGGATCCACGATTTGCACGCCGTGTCAAGGAAGTTGCAGCCGTGTGACCTCTGCGCCGCATTTGAATTCAAGCCTTGACACCTCGCACGGCGCTCCTACTTTAGGCGCACGGCCGCTCCGCTGATGACACGGGCGCTCCATTTTCAAGACACGGCCACTCCATATTTTAGGGCCAAAAGTGGCCTCGAAAAATGCCAAATGCACGGCCGCTCCATCTCTGCTACACACGGCCGCTCGGTTTTCAACTTGGAGTGCTTATTTGCTTGGTGTCCCTTCATCTTTTTGGACCAAAATGTCCATGTATCCTTTGTATATATAAAATGACCCTAAAACCTGTCTAAAAAGGCAAGAAATATACCAAAAGCGTAAAATCTAGAAAATAAGGAAAAGAAACTAAAAAGTATAAGAAATGAAATGAGAAATGATGTTTTATGCTATAAAAAGTATATAAAAATGAGGATAAATGACTATATAATAGTCACTTATCAAACTCCCCCACACTTAAACCTTTGCTTGTCCCTAAGCAAACTTATAATGAAATATGGGGAGGGAGAAAAATATGATTTTGATCCCTCAGAAATAAAGTAGCAAGCCCTTAAATGCCTTGTAGATAATGCCTTTTATCTATCTACTCATATTTTGAATACCTTTAAAAATTTATTTAGGAAGAAATATTTTAGGGACATTTAAAAGAGATAAGATGCAAGACAATAACCTAGTATAGCATATATAGAATTTTGATCAAGTAAAGCATGCTAGAAGGAAGAATTTTCTTGGTAGAAAAAGCCATCACTTTTAGAGTGATTTTTTTAGAAAAGATGAATTTTATTTCTTTAAGATGTACAAGAAAAGGTATAGACATTTATTCACAATTTAGAAGTTCCGAAGATTTGCATTACATTCTTGAATCACAAGGGTGAAGAATGGGTGATGGTAGTGGAAAAAATCTTGTCAAAGTCAAACAAATTTATCTTATTTTTGCACGTGTTATATTTTTGCAAAAGTCCTAAGTTATTCTTGATCCTTTCAAGTAGGAGACATTGTGGTCGCGAGCCCCATGTTCCTAATACTTAGATCAAGAATACTTTTGGATATTATTTCCGTTTTGGCAAGGAAGCATCGTCGCAATAACGCCGTGCCCGAGGAGTTACTTAGGAGATAATTTCTTTTTGCTTTTGGTGATCATTGTCACTCTTTTTTATTAATAAGATAAAAGTGTTTTTTTTCTTTGACTTGATTTGAAAATGGAAAGATGGAATTTATGAAAGGGTGTGATTCAGGGATGCAAACAAAAAGGTGCTTCTAAAAGGGAATAAAATATCTAATAAAGATAAAAAATGTACAAACTTAAAGGAATATATTCAAAAATTTAAATATATAACCAAGCATAAAAGAATTCCTTTCTAATCAAATGCATTTTTCTTGATGAGATTCTATATTGTGCTATACTAACTTATGAGGCTTTCAATTATTTCCTAAAAAGATCCCTTATACTTTTCCTTTTTATAATTTCTAAGTGTATAGAAAATATGAGAGGAAAGATAAAGGCATTTATACTAAGGCAATTGGCAAGCATAATGATAATGATTTTTGATCATCATAGGGATTTTTTTTTTTTTTTTTTTTTTTTTTTTTTTTTAAATACTATTATACAAGCATAAAAGAGAAAAAAAATGCAACTAAGTTAAAAAAAGGAAAAATTATACTAGAAAGCGATTAAATCTATCCTAGAAAGCAAGTAAATTTTAAAAACTAGAAAGCGAAAAATAACTAGAAAAATAAAAGGATAGATTTACCCCCCACACTTGAAATGAACATTGTCCTCAATGTTTCAAGGAACAATGCCAAATCCAGGGAGGGCAGAGGAAAAACTTACTAAAATGGTGGTGGTGGTGGTGGAAAGTTGTCCCAATAGTTTGCCCCATAGTTGTAAATGTCGTCAATCCTTCCTTGAGCATATTGAATACGACCATCCATTTGGCCGAGTTGTTGAAGGATTTGAGCATTTTGCTCAAGCAATTGACCTTGTTGGGCAAACATTTGATCGAACCTTTGGTAAAAGTCGGGTGGCAATGGGGCTTGATTCTCTTCTTCTTCTTCTTCTTGATCTCCTCCTCCAATAGCATTTGGGAATATCCAAGTCTCGGGCTCTCTTATATGGGATGGTGGAGATTATTACTTGGGAGTACAATGTAGGGCGTTTTATCCGCTCCTACTAACCAATTATACTCATTATTCCCCCTCACCGAAATGAGTTGCATAGTTCGAAGAGTTGGAATATCCAGTTTTGTTGACCCTCTCACTTCAATTGAAGAAGGAGTAAATGAGGGAGGAGGGGGAAAGGTGCGTCTTTTTGACTGAAACGACGCAACTCCCCAGACGTCTTGCACGGCCGTGTTAAGGACACGCGGTAGTGTCCCTCTTACCGAGTCAACACATCCCAACTCGATATGAACCGCACGGCCGCTCCAAGAAGAGCTGACGGCCGTGCGGCGAACTTCACTACTTTTTAAATCTTTTTCCCTATAAAATAAAGTTAGCACAAACAAATATGATAAAACAAAATAAAATAAAAGAAAATGAAAATAAAACAAAAATAATCCATCGGTTACCATCCCGATGATGCTTGTTTTAGGTCCTTAGCTTGACCCCTTCCCGGTAGTAGGAGATGCATGATACTTGGTTGGCCTTTTGTCATTGACAACTTGCCATTGCAATCCTTCCGGGGTAATGAGTATCTTCTGCGGTAGACATTTCTTCCATCCCGACTTCTTGGGTAGAACAAGTGACCTATAGTCTTTGCACTTTCAAAACTCGGCGACCTCCGTCTTTGTTCTTTTTGACTTTTTATTGCATTGTTAGTCTTAGGACATGCGAAATATCTAATATATCATTACAAATCAAAGGTTCATTATTTATAGGATCATTTTTTATTTCTTCCTTCGATTTTGTTTCCTCACCCTTTAGATCTTCTTCACTAGGAATCCAATTTTCTTCGCTAGGGGTGTAGGTCTCTTCAATTGGGGTCCAATCTTCTTCGCTAGGAGTATAGGCCTCTAAATAGGGATCTTGACGGGCCTATGCATACTAAATTCGACCCTTTCTTTCCCTATATTTAGGGAAAATGTGCCATTTTTCACATCTATGATTGCCCCACTGGCAAGAAATGGCCTTCCTAAAATGACGGGAATATAATGGTCTTCCGCCATATCCAAAATAACAAAGTCGACAGGATGATTAAGTTCCCTACTCGACAAGGCAAATTTTCCATAATACCAACGGGGTATTGAACGGATCGGTCCGCCATTGGAGAGTTATGGTTGTGGGTCTAAGTTCCCCTATACCAAGCTTCTCGCTAACCGATAATGGCATTATGCGACGCTTGCTCCTAAGTCAAGGACAGGCGTTATCTATGTTTATTACGCGACACAACAAGGAATGGTGAATGTACTGGATCCTTTAATTTTGGAGGGTCTTTATTTTGCAAGACGGCGCTCCTCACCTCCGCTAACATAACATTCTTATTTTCTTTTAGCCTTTCTTTTTCTTCTATTAATTTTTTTAAAGGTTTAATGGCTAAAGGCATATCTTCATCCTTCCTAAAATAAGGAATGTTAACATTAATGGCATCCAAGTTATCAAGGAATTCATCATAATCCTTGCCTTCTTCTTTAGGGGATTCCGTCCCCAAACTAGTCTCAATCATTGGAGGGATTGACCTGTGATTATTTCTAGGGCATTCATTCTTCTTTTCTTGCTCATCCCTAGTTTCTACCACATTAACTTGCTCATTTGGCCTTTGAGGTTGACCAGGAAGACTCCTCGCGGTCTATTCAATGGGGTAGCCTGTTGAGCTTGTTGGGTTTCTAGCATCTTATTATGCGCTGCCAAGTTATCAAACCTAGCATTTAACAATTTAAAACATTCCCTAAATTCATTATTGATCTTTTCTTGGGAATTTTTATTTTCCACTACGAAATCCATTATAAGATCTAATTTAGATTTAGGGGGAAAAGTACTTGCATTGTTGTTGAAATTCTTAGGTGCAAACCCCGGTGGTTGTGTAGATGATTGCGGGTTAAGAACGTTGTTATTCTTATAGGAAAAATTGGGATTGTATGTGTTAGAATACATTCCTCCTTTTTGCCCAAAAGAATTAACGAAGTTCACTTGATCGTTAGAAGTAACGTCAAGCAACTCGCAGTTATCCGTACCATGTGAGTTAGACCCACATAGTTCGCACAACACATTTACACTAGCAACGGGATTGACATTAAGATTATCAAACTTCTTTAAAAGCATGTCAACTTTAGAGGAGAGAAGAGTAACTGCATCAATATTATATTTACCGGGCGTACCTTGTTGTTGCTCCCTCTCGTTTGACCATTGGTAATGGTTCAATGCAATGTTTTCAATGAGGTCATACGCCTCATCTACTCCTTTGTTCATCAAAGCTCCTCCCGCAATGGCATCAATGGTCTCTCTTGTTTTAAAAATGAGACCGTTGTAGAAGGTGTGAACAATCAACCACTTTTCAAGCCCGTGGTGGGGGCACATTCTCGAGAAGTTCCTTGTACCGTTCCCATGCATCATACAAAGTTTCACTATCTGTTTGATGAAGTTAGTGATCTTTGTTCGTATCTCGGCAGCCTTGCTTGGCGGGAAAAATCGACCAAGGAAAGCTTCTTGAATCTGGTCCCATGTTGTCAATGAATTCTGGGACCGAATTCAACCATTGTTTCGCCTTATCCTTGAGAGAAAATGGAAAAAGGCGCATCCGAATCGCTTTCTACCGTAACACCTTGAATACGTGTAGTATCACAATATTCAAGAAATGTTTGGATGTGTAGATGGGGTCTTCGAAGGCAAGTGCCGCCGTATTGGTTATTCATAACCATATGCAATAGTTGCGGCTTTATTTCGAAGTTTGCCGCTCCGGCATTCGGCACAACTATAGGGGATCTAGTTCCCTGGGTACTTGGGTTAACAAAGTCCCGTAGGGTCCTAGCAGGTGTTTGCGGTTCTCCGTCCATGTGTTTTTGTAGGGCTTCTCTAAATCTTCTTAATCTTTCGTGAAAGCTTCTTTCGGGTTCCGGATCAAAGTTGTCAACAAATGTCCGAGACCGTTTCATAAACTACAAGAAAAACACTTGAAGAGAAATTAAACGCAATGATTATAGGATAGGAAAGCAAAATAGTAAAAACAAAAACTAAAAATTTGTAGTAAAGACAAAAATAAAGTAAACCGTTGTCCCCGCAACGGCGCCAAAAACTTGTTAGAGTCGAAACCTAACGGTTTATTTTATATCCGCAAGCGCACGGGCTATTGTAATATAGCGGGTGCAAGTACGAGTCGATCCCACGTAGACGGGTTTACTTTGGTATAATTTTGTCTTTAGAAAATATAAAAAGGATTGGGGGTAGATAAAATTTGTTTTTAGAATAATAGAGAGCATAGACAGAAAATACTTTAATTGAATTCTTATAAAACGAAGCATTCTCGGATTGGAAATCATACACATAATCTTATTCATCAAATTGTCATTGTCTTAGAAATAAAAGGTTTTCATAAAAAGCAAGGATGGTATGTTAAGCCTACACTATTTCGGGCTAGGACAATAGCGTTTGATTCTTCACTAATTATGTTCTAACCGTTTGAGAAATCCGTTTATGTTTGATCCCGCCTGTCACAAACGGGCATTCCGGCTATCTCTAGCCGACCATAATTAGTAAGAATCCATTAAGGACGGAAGTTCAACATACTTTCCATTAAAGGAACATCCCTAGGCCATCAACTACTCTCGTGATCAATGAACCTAGTTTCTTTATATGGTTCCGTCAATTGAGATTCTCCGCTAGGTACTTCTCTCAATTGATCGAATCATACAAATTGGATATCGCCAATAAGTAAGGCATTTAGAGAATAATATAAAGAAATTGTTTTAGATGAAGAAAGAAGACAAGACTAATCATTTTTTAGATGATGAATAAGCATGTTTTGAGTTTCCAACCCCAAGAATATGGGGGATTACTCACAAGCCATTTATAAAGTAAAAACAATTAAAATAAGAGATTGAGTAAGAGAGACTTATGATGAACAATTGCTGGAAATAATGCTTCTTTTATTGATCTTCTTCCAAAGTAACTTCAAGAACAAAGTAATGACTTGATCTTCAAATCTTCTTAGAAATTGATATCACAAGTATTTTGTGTTTTCTATCTATCAACTATCGCATTTCTCTCTAATAATTCGTACTTAAGACTGATCTCTAGGGTCCTATTTATAAAAAGGAGGGAACTCTTCAATCGGGTGCAACCAAAAGGTGCCTTTACATCGCAGTCACGATTTGCACGGCCGTGTCAAGGAAGTTGCACTACCGTGTGACCCTTGGCGCCGATTTGAATTCAAGCCTTGACACCTCGCACGGCCGCTCCTACTTTAGCTGCACGGCCGCTCCGCCTGATGACACGGGCGCTCCATTTTCAAGACACGGCCACTCCATATTTTAGGGCCAAAAGTGGCCTGAAAAATGCCAAATGCACGGCCGCTCCATCTCTGCTGCACGGCCGCTCTGACTGGTTTTCAACTTGGAGTGCTTATTTGCTTGGTGTCCCTTCATCTTTTTGGACCAAAATGTCCATGTATCCTTTGTATATATAAAATGACCCTAAAACCTGTCTAAAAAGGCAAGAAATATACCAAAAGCGTAAAATCTAGAAAATAAGGAAAAGAAACTAAAAAGTATAAGAAATGAAATGAGAAATGATGTTTTATGCTATAAAAAGTATATAAAAATGAGGATAAATGACTATATAATAGTCACTTATCAACTCTCTCTCTCGTTTGGAGGAAGATAGAGACATGTGGTGAAAAGAGAATTTCCTTCTCTTGTTCTTTATGTTGACGTGCTCTGTGTTGTTATGATTTCCTACGCAGTGACTTTACTTGCCATACGTTGGCCCATCATGTTATGATATGCTATATGCTATACTCCCTCCGTGTAAACTTATTTTCTTTTACGTCCGTTTCAGGTTCACTGCTAATTTTTAAAATGACAAAGTTTTACATTATTTAAAATGACCAAGTTTTACATTATTTTGGGACGGGAATTTTTTACAATGACAAAGTTTACATTATTTTATATTTAGAACTCATTTGTAATACTTGCAACAATAATTCGAATACCATTTCTTCTACTCATTCGATCCCTGTTTTACCTTTTATATTCACAACATCTCTTTCATTCTCTCTCTCTCTCTCTCTTATTATAATTATTTTTTAATTATTTTTCTCAAAATTTTGGTTCACACATGAGAAATGCGGGATGGAGGAAGTACATCTTTATTAAGAAAAATAAAAACATAATAATTTGTTTTGATATACCATTAGAAAACTATAAGTTATATTTTTTAAATTTTAATGCAATTTTCAATTGAAAAATACTAAAATTAAAATTTATTGGTAGGGTCTTGACGGATTTGAAATTAATTGCGACATTTTAATTTTAATGTGTATTTAATGCAAACATTATCATAATATCTGTTTGAGCGAATTTGAAGTTACTCATGATGTTTTATAGCTTTCTAACAACCTAGGTGGGGCGGTGGGCCTACCTAGGTGGGGCATAGGCAAATGATTTTTAGAATGGGAGCAAAAAGTTGATCACGACCTAAGCCACAATGATTGTAAATACTTCCTCCGTCCCGCTAATATTCGCACTAACACTGTTTTCGCGGGAATTAAGAAATATGATATTTTAATAAAATGTTGTGAATGTAAAAATAAAATAGGAGAGAGAATGAGTGGAGGGAATAGTAAATTATAATTGTGTTGTGAGTATTAAAATAATGTAGGAGAGATAATGAGTGGAGTAGGGTGAATATTTTATTAATATAAAGTTTTCTTTTTGAGAGTGCGGTTTATAATGAGACGCCCAAAAAGGTTTATAATGAGACGTCCAAAAAGGAAAGTGTGCGGTTTGTAGCGGGACGGAGGGAGTATTAACTAGAAAATGATGTTTGATAAAAGAGGGTTCAATAATTAAATGTCCAATAGGTTAAAAAAGTTGGTCAATCTAATTGCAGCTGGGCTAGGCCAGGCCCAATCAACAATATCAAACCCTAAACTAAACTCGTTGCAGCTTGGCTAATAGCTATGGCTTGCCAAAACAAACCATATAGGAGTATATGCACTTCAAGGACATTTATATTATATGGTTGTAAATCACATATTTTTGGCTATATAACCCTCGTATTATAGTTCCCGGATGACAAGAAGGTGGTAGCCTAATACTTTCTCTGTCTCAAAATGTTTGTCCCATTTGATTTTTTTGTTGAACTTTGACCACAAATATATGACAATTTAATTATGTTCATGAAATTTTAAAAATTCCTATTGATTCACCATTAATAATATTATCAACAACAACTTTTAGAATTTCATGAACATGATTAATCTCTCATAAATTTATGATCAAAGTTCAACAAAAAAGTCAAATAGGACAAACATTTTTGAGACGGACGGAGTAGTTAGTAAGGATATTAAGAATCCTTCTTTACATATAATTTTATATTTTCTTTTGCTCGTATTATTTACTTTACTAATAGGATTACTGTTATATAGTTTTCGTATTTAATGTATTTAGAATAGTTTGAGAAGCACTCTATTTCTTGTATAAATACTTACATTTTGAATAATAAAATTGAGTGTTTTATACTATTATTCTTTTTTTGGTATAATTTACTTCGTCGCTTTCTCTCTATTTTATTATGGTATCAGCGTCATAATGGTATATTCTCGATCGAACCTTTGCGGTACAACCCTAATTGTCGTCCCACCTTAAATACCACTTGTTTTTTGCCGCTCAGTACCTAAACTCTATTACTCCCTCCGTCCCTGAAAGATTGTTCCATTTACATTACAGACCCGATAATAAGCGAGTTCAAAAGGTTCTATGGAACAGGGCCCATAATTTACTAGGGCCCATATTCCCCCCACCCCCAACCTAGGCCCATATTTTCCCCCACCCCCAACCTTGTACTAGAAACGGGTTTCAATTTTTATTTCAAAACAAAGCTACAACCACACTCTCACTCTCCGGGAAAACGAAGAAGCGGCAGAAATTGAGGCTTGATTGAAAATCGAAACAACGGTACGACTACATCGATCTTTCCTCCTCTACAACGAGATTTCCGGCACTCCGGCGATGACACATATTGGGCGGACAAGACTGGACGGATTATCTGGTGAGATTTCCGGCAGTCCGTCGGCGTCTTGATCTGGGGAAGTTGATCTGGTGAGATTTCTGGCAAACCGAAAGAAGAAGCTATCGTAATACGCGACAAAATTCAGGTTGTTTTGCTCCTTTCTTTTGTTCCATTATTATGTTGTTAGGTACGTACTTACTTTGACGTTTTGTTAGGATTGTTATGTTTATTTAAAAAGTTCGTTTCTTGAAAAAATCAAATCAAGGGCCTATTTTTTTATTTTTTTTTTTGCATCGGGGCCTCAAAATCTTAGGAACGGGCCTGCCCATTTACCATTTTGACTTGTCCCAAAAAGTATGTCCCATTTCTAAACTTAGGCATGAATGTTAGTGCAAATCTACTAAGGTACAAGAAGGTGAAGCTCTTCCTTAATAATTGCAAAATATACAACAGGACAATTTTTTAGGGACGGAGGGAGTATATGATTGCCTGTTATACCACCCTTCTCAAATACCAATCTTATTTATTCGGCCACCTTTTTCCCCACGATTTCGCCATCCACACTCTAATCACCATCACCCTTGATTCCACCCTAATATTCTCACCCACCAACCCAATTTCATGAAAAATCCTAAATTAATGAAAACCTCTAAATATTCTCACCCACCAATCAATTTCATGAAAAACCCCACCCCCTCGTAAGGAATTGCCAAAATTGTTAATACTTGGCTCACCATATTTCAAAGAAAAACCTAAAACCCCATCCTTTTTATAGGGAACTGTTAAAATTGTCTTGATTCACCATATTTCAATTAAAACCTTTATAGGGAACTGTCAAAATTGTCTTGGCTCACCATATTTCATTGATAAACCAAAAACCCCACCTTCCTTGTAGGGAAATGTCAAAATTGTCTTGGTGCACCATAGTTCAGTAAGTAAACCAAACCCACACGTGAGGGGTGATACCCTACTTGTACAAGGTGACTTCAAATGATCGACCCACACATGAGGGGGGAAACCTCTACTTATACAATGTGACTCCACGTGTTCGACCCACACGTGAGGGGTGAAACCCCTATTTGATCAATGTGACTTCACGTGCTCGACCCTCAACTTTCTCTCCAGACTCACATTCTGCAATACAATCGGATACACACTACTAGAAACTGAAGAATTATCGACGGAAATATCCGTCGGTATATATGTAATTTCGTTGGTAATATATATTTATCGGCGGACGCGATCCGTCGGAGTCCGTCGATAATTTTTCGTTGGTAATACCGACGGAAATTTCCGTCGGTAATTCCGACGGACCGTCCGTTGAAAAAGACTAATATATTGCCGAAAATTGTCAGTCGGTAAAGGAAGCCCGCCGGCTGATGACCGGCGTTATCCCGGAGAGATTATCGATGGAATAATCTGTCGGTAAATAAATCTGATTTTACCGACGGACATTTCAGTCGATAATTAATGGAGAATTTTCGATGGACTCTTCCATCGGTAACGATATTATTAGTTTTTGAAAGAAATTATCGACGGAACAGTCCGTCGGTAAATTGTACATAATTTAAAAAAAAAAATTTGAATTATTTAGAAAGCCAGCTGCAACCTATTCAAATAACAAAATACCAACATTCAGATACAACTTAATTAAACATTCACAAAAAACATGAAAAAACAAATTCAACGTTCACCAAATTCTAAAAACAACATAAAAACTACATAAGTTTGATTACAAGCCAAATAAAATACAAGTTTAATGACCACGACCCCCACCACCACTTTGCCTACTAGTTCCGACCACCATCCAGGTTGGATATGTACATATCCAACTCCACCTGCTCGCTATTGCCCGGTTCGTCTCATTACTATTTAACTAGTATGCCACCCTGTAAGTGCTCCAATTTGAGTTTGTTAGTATTTTCGTTAGAAAATTAACGAAAGTTTTAACATTCCTAACATTTCTAACAATTTCTAACCTTTCTAACAAAGCAAGGGTAAAGTGGGCATTGCCATTTAAAGTTAAACCAAGAAAAGAATCTCAAAAAGCAAAAGAAATTGGAAAAATCCGAAATAGGCAAGTTGAAAAACAAACTGCTGTAATTTTTTGAATAATATTCTTCCTGTTCAAAGCCTGGAGCAGCATTTAATGCACCAGGCACGTTTACGATACCTTCCGCGCGGACATGATTGAAGATTTCAGAGGGATATAAATTGAACCCTCCTCTCTCAGTTTACACAACACATTTTACTCACGAAGGCGTATTACAGCGAAAAATAGAGAGAAAACAGTGAGAATCCTTAGATTGCCACCATTTTCTCTTGAATCTTTCCCAATTTCACTTCAAACATTCTCAAATCACTCTTAAACACACCAAGCTCAAGCTTAAAACACTACTCAAGAGGAAGATTAGGGAGAAAACATAGAGGACTTAAGTGTTATCTACTTGTTTTCTCTTTGATCAACTCTATCATCAAACCCTAAACACATTCAAGCCTTGAATCCACCCAAACACAAATCCAAACACCAAATCTTGATACTCCTCAAGTCAAACACCAAATCTTGATACTCCTCAAGTCAAATTCCAAGCCTAGGAAGATAGGGTGTCACCATTGGTAAAGCCCTCCTTCTCTAAACCCTAAAACTCCCTTTTAACTTCTTGTTCATCTTGTTCTCCTTACTTTGATTTACTTTATGTCTAGTTTAACTTAAGTCTTGACCTAAGATGGTCATTTTGAAGTTCATCTTCATGAATGACCATCTCAAATGGTCCACATTTTAAATCTCTAGTTGATTCTTCTCTTTAATTTCATCTCTACAAAATTCCCCTTCCCAAGCAAATGAAGTGCTTAGTCCTAACGTACCCCAAGGATGGTTTGATATAGTTGATTCACCACTAAAATGTCAAGTGATCACTAATCAAAACCTAGGGAAATGGGGACAAGCATGGATGCAAAACCCCCTTTAAAATCATGTTTTCCTTCTTGAGAAGTTGCTGTCCAGTAGCAATTTTCTAAGACCCCAGTCCATGGTCTAATTTTTTGGACAAAGATAAACTTGGAATTTGGTGTTGACTACAAAACACTTTTTGTAGCCAACATCCAGAGCTTTCCAGACATATTTTTACTTTATTTTTTTCGTGAGTAAAACTCCTTTTTTCAAATTTTCCTTTAATGGTCAGTTCATCAGTCTCTGGAAGTCCAGATTTCACATCTGAGATTTCCATAAGGTTTTGGGTCCTCAAATCATCTCCAAAATGAAAAGTTCTTTTAAATAAACCTTATTTAAGGTGTTTTGAACACTTTTCATTCTCGAACTTTTCCCATATTATGGAGTTTTCAAGCCCTAAAGTCCATTTCAAAATTAAGTGTCCACTGCCTTTTTCACTCTGGCAGAAATGGTTTCCAACTTCCAAAAATCTTTTGAGTACCAAAATTCAGCCCAAAAATCACACCAAAAATCATGGGATCTGTCCAAAATCTAATAAAGAATTCCCAATTTTTACTTTCCTCAGTTTCACCTTATTTTGGCCAAAGTAACACACACACACACACACACACACAAAAACAAATGATTTTGAATGTTTGGAAGACTCGTTTTACGAGGCATTCCGGGTCCACACTAACGTCCTTCCCGGCGTGTAACGTGACCTCCGAACCCAAATCTCTAATCTCGGGCATTTTTCAAAGTTTTGGCCCTTAAAACAAAAATGGCGTGGCGACTCCGTTTGATTTCAAAAATCGGGTACATCACAGTGGCGACTCCGCTGGGGAACTTTATAAGCTTTTTCTAAAAAAAATAAAATGATGATATTTGGTATATTGGTGGAAACCATTAAACTTCCCGTTATCGCCTCCTAACACGAGTCGGGGATAAATTGTGGTTTAACAATCCCACGTACCGGTATCATTGTTTTCAAAAAAAAAAAAGAGAAAAGCTTTTGAGGGTCAAGCTTCCGTCCCGGCATTTGAAACCGTTTGTTTTTGTGTGTGTGTATCGGGTTTGCACATTTTCGTGTTGTTTTGGCCGCCTCGGAAAAAGTCAAAATTTTGACTGTCGGACCCGTTGCCTCGGATTTTGAATTATGTGTTTATATGCTTATGTGTGCATTTACCTTCAAAAAAAAATTTCAAAAAAAAAAATTTCAAAAAAAAAAAAATCATGCATCATTCTTTTTAAGACACATGAAAAATTTCTATTTTACTCGTAAAAGAAGATAGATCGCTTGCACACTACGCGCACGTGACCTTACACCGCACACTACGTCCCTAACCCGGGAAATCCTTGTCGCGGCCCGTTTGATCTTATTACGCCACTCGGTGCAAGCACAGGACTACCCAAACATCCCATGGAGCCTCGTGTCGACCATGCACTTGTCCGTGACACACTTTGTCCGAGACCCGGTTGGTTTTTAGTTTGGTCCAGTGTCATGCCCCGTCTCGTGTATAGACCTTTCCTTTCAAACCTTTGTCGGCATACCGAGCTCAATATCTTTCGGGGACCCTAATCGTCGAAGTTCCGCCGGTTTTCCGCCGCAGACTTTGACCAAGATATTGACCTGGCGCCTTGACTTCGGCTCCGCGGCACAAATTATACACTCGACTCCCAAAGATTGACACCGAGTCATCAAGGATTAATGATTATTCCATGCCTAATTACGGCCTAATTGACGACAAGTCAAGATCAATCGTGGACATTTATCGGTCAAATCATGCCGAGCTTTTTGTCGAGCCTCTCGGGACATGATCTTGACTTTGACGTCGCCTTTGTCCGTAATTTACATCGAATGCTCGTTAAGACTCGATTACCCGCCGACTTTTAGGATCGTTTTCTTTCGGTCGGTGGGACCCGCTTGCCCTATAGGACCCTCGCCCGGGCTGTCCACCCCGGGAGGTCGAAATACAGGTGGAATACGAGGGGCTTATAGACGTAGTGACGGGGCCCACCGATCCGGGATCCAAAGTAGTTTGCAAAAAGAAGAGAAATCTTTTCCAACCGATTAGGTTAATAAAACATGTTTTAAGTAAACGTGAACAAATAACCGCATGTTGCATGAGCCCAAAACCCAAACACTTACCCTCCTTCAATTCCTGCACATCTCGAACCCTCGTACCTTTCCCCCAGCCTCCTCACAAAGGTTGGTTCCTGACACCGGTCACCGTTTGATTAGTTAGGGAAGAGTCAAGCGCATCGTCGCCTCTCGCCGTTTGTTCCGACTTCGCTTCGAATGTCCGCATCGCCCGGTAATGATGGGGATAACGTCACTCCGCCTCCAGGGACCCGCCTCGAACGCGAGAACAACGGTGGGAATCGATTGGGTGAACCGAGATGAGAGTGCGACAGAAGCACAAATGAACAGCCTTTATGGAGGCTATCAAAAGCCATGGATTGGCCGCCGCCTCAACCCGAGATGGCACCTTCACTGTGGAAGAAGAGGAAGACCTCAATCCCGCTCTTGGTCAACCCGACTACTCCAGGATGCCACCACCGGCCTCCCACGGTACTACCACCAGAGCCAGCGGTCGGATCCCCAACCTGCAGACCACCGGATCCACGCGGCTCGACGGACGAGCCGATTCGCAATGCCTCGCTGGGACAAAGTCGCACGACATGCCTTCACATGGTTTGGGATACCCTAATGCCACAAAGAAATTGGGATCCCGCCTCGGTTGGGACCAATCAATCCGGAATTTCGCAAAGCAACGATTTGGAATGCCACCACAGCTTGATTCGGGGCAACGGTCAGAGCCCCTCCTCGAATGATGCTAGCTCGCTTGCTCCTCACACAGCCTTCCGCAAACCCATTTCTCACTCGTGGTTCAATGGGTTACCAAGCCCCCAATCCGGTTTCGCCATCGAATCACCAGACCACAAGATCCTCCTGCTATGCATCCTCGCCACAACTAGCCATGCAATTCAACAAACTGTGGACAAGCAGCCCCGCACTTAAGCCTACTTATGGGCCTCACTCCGACATCCAAGCCATCTCGGCTACCTCAAATCCGCCTCCATCTTCTCTCGCCGATTGGAAGCCAACAAAGAAGTCAGCTGGGTTCTATCCCTTTGCCCAAGCTCCTACCTACACCCCCAGGGTAATTTGGGCCAAGGACAGGTTTTCACCTATGCTCCGGGATATGGTATTCCTTCCACCAATGCACCCCCAACAGCTAGTCCTCTTCCTGGCTCAAATATCGGCTCAGGCATTCCCGCTCCACCTTTGGATCCCCAATTGGCTTGGTTTATGGAGCAACACAAGGAAATGAAAGCGCAGATCGCTGAATTGACCGTCAAAAGGAACACTGCTCTTCGGCCTACAGACCCGGACTCCATAGTTCCCCTGCCCCACAAATTCGTGATGCCTAATCTGGATCTCTTTGATGGAAGTGCGTGCCCTAAAACTCACTTGGACACCTACACTTTGGCAATGAAAGCTAAGGGATGCACAAACCAAACTGGGCCGACTACTTCGCCTCTCTTTGAAGTCGTGGGCTTTGAAATGGTTTTTCCGATTGCATCCCTGAAGCTAGTGGCTACTTGGGAACAGATTACCGATTTCTCAATGGATAAGTCTAAAGCCAACTTGGAATGAGAAACAAACAGAGTTGACTGCAGACAACGGTGCAGCGCACTCGATGAGAATATTGGGGATTTCTATAAAAGGTGGAACCCGAAGCTTAGTGAAATGACCATTCCTCCCTCCGACGAGGAGCGCTTAGACATCTTTCGCTCATGCTTGAAGCCGCATTTGAGAGCTTCCCTCGCCACTTCCCTATCTTTGACTTGCGTGCAATGGTTAATTCCCGGGCTAAGTTCGAAAAGGCTTACAATCGCAGCCGATCGTCGCACTCCGCTACAGATACCGGGTTTCTTCCACCTCCAACACGCCTCCCGCCCAACCAAAAGGTAAAGAAGTGATTAGCTATGCGGGACAGATCAGAATAACGCCACTTCCTTTGTTCCCAAGAAACCCGATGCATCCAAATCCGGCTCCAAGACTTGAGAAACTTTGGGATGCCTTTGAGTGATATCTTCAGAGGTTTGGTGAGAGAAGGTTTGCTCCGGCCTTTGGAAAATTATCAGCCTAGAAACCCCAATGCTCCTTTGGATACCTCCAAGCATTGTGCCTTCATCGCGCACCACGGGCACCCGACAGATGATGATTGCGTCCCCGAAAAGGGCAATCCAAAGTTTGATTGAACAAGGGAGGTTAGAGGTGCTGAAGGGCCCAATACTATCAGTAACCCATTCCCTAGAAACAACAACCCGAATGTCAACATGGTCGAGTTTGGTGATTCGAGACTTGTGGGCATAATGGAATTTGACTCACCCCTTTGTAAGGTCGGTGGACCGACCATCGCAGATGATGAAAATGGTTGGATTAAGCAAGAGATTGCCAAAGAAATCCTGATGGAAAGATCTGCAGTAGCCCTCATTTCCAGCGTCGAAGAGTAGATGCATGGTCCAACAACAAAGAGCGGCTAGACTAGGGGCTACCTATCTTTAAAATAGTCTTTTATGTCAACCTTCGTAGGTTCTAGTACTTTTCTTTCACCTAAGTCCTTCCTGGACATTTGTCGTGGTAGTCCATTTTGGACATAGTAGTTAAATGTCTAACTTTTAATATAAGTCTTTTTTCTTTTCTTGCTAGACTCGAGACATCACTTGCACACCCACGTTACACTTAATTGAAATGGTTTTATCCTAGATGATCACTTGTGCTGCTCAACCACTAATTCTTTGAAATGGTTAATATTTAAATTAATCGGAGTGAGAAAATCAATTGATATCCTTCCCAAATTGGGGCTTACCAACTCCCCATCTTGCATCTCATATGCTCACATCCCTTTCATCAGCCTCATCACCTCGTTGCTCGATGAATTTGCATGGATCTTTTCTCATTTAAAGCTTAAGCAAACAATGAAGACTTAATCCCGTTTAGGTCATCCGGTAGGGATTGCGGTTGAAGCCTTTCACCCATAGGGAAACCATTACCTCACCCTCACTAAACAATACCCTTTCATTTCAAGATCGGCGTGTTTTGAAACCCCGTTTAGCCATCATCTTTGCTCCGTGCTGAGAGAAGTCCAAGCGATCCCAAGAAGTTAGCTCCGAGAGTCGGCGATCCGTGAAATATTCAAGCCATGAAGGAAGGACAAAAATAATCCTCAACTTCTCCGGAGGCCTTTCAAGTTATCAAAAGAAGGATTTCAAATCCTCACAATTCAGCAAGAATCCTCAACGTCTCCGGAGGCGTTTTCAAGAAAAAAAGAGAAAGAGAAAAGTTCAAAAAAAAAAAAGAAAGAAATAGAAAAGTTCAAGCAAGAATTTAAAAAAAAAAAAAAAGAACTGTCGATCCTCACAATTCAACAAAAGTTCCCGACTTCTCAAGAAGCTCTCTAATGATAAAAAAAAAAAAAAACGAGCCTGAATTCTCGCAAGTTCGCAAAAAGTTCTCGATAGCTTGGACTTCCTCTCACCATTACCTTAAATCAACCCTAATCCATCCTCTCGCTTTTAGAGGATATTCCCATTGCCATTACCCTCGCCTTTGGCCAAAGTCAAAATCTGACCTCTCATTCTTAGAGGCAATCAATCTTTCCCGCCGTAGATTTCTCAAACACATTCCTAAAAGCCAACCTCTTATGTTTAGAGGTTCAGTCAACAAAAGGCCCAGCCGACCTCTCATCTTAAGAGGTCACAACTTTCCAAATCACCCGATGGCCGATCGAAGCCCGGAAACCCAGCTACAGTCCTTACCGGATAGTAATTTCATTCCAATATCTTCAAGAGCTAAATCAAATTAATGCTTCATTGCTTGCTTAAATTGGAGCCAAATCCATATCGGCTCAAATGATCAAAGATTGTGCAAATTCAAGTCTGATTCATTCGACATTTCATGTGAGCATATTTCATTTCTCCTCCACAAACACTTGCCGTGGATGCCCCACTGGGGCTTCGCATCCGTGTCTTTCATGGACACTCTAAGGGGATATGTTATTGGAATCTCCAATCCTCAAATTCCCAAAAGAACCTCAAAGTCTTGAATTTTCACACTCATTCTCTCTTCATTCGGGATAAGCCCGAACTACGGAGACCTGAGCTCTTCATAATGAAGGGAACGTAGGCAACCAGAAATGGTCCGGTCGAAATCACAAACAAATTCCAAAAAAAAATCCGTTCTCATCAAGGATTGTCCCTATACACTTTCCGCCCTTCCGAGCTTGATTCTCGATATCAGTTGATTTTCTCCTTGTGATTAATCAAAATATTTGTTCATATCAGATTTAGGGGTTGAATAACCCGAACATTAACAAAGGGTTTTAAGTAGCCTTGTGATCATCATGAATAAAACAAGTTTTCAAGTGTCTCGACAAGTCTTCTCTCTCTCCATCATAGGGAAATAGAGCCGAACACTGTCTTTCTGTCAGCAGGGGCTTCCATACACTTTTCCACACCTTGTGATGCTTATACTCTCTCAAAAGAGTCAAACCTAAAGCGAGTGTGTATACACAAAATCGGGATTCATTCGCACTTTTCGAAAGATGTGCCCCCGCACGTAAACATTTCGAGTCTTGTCCATTGGGCCGGTTGACTAAGATATGAAAAGATGGGTGCCTCCCTCGGTCACATGACGACTCCGTCTGCGTAAGACCGCTTCCGAATTTCTTCACGTTGGGGCTTGCTAAGCGGTTCTCCTGTGTTCTTCAGACGATCACTCTTCAAGCCGGGGCTTCTATAGTAATCTTTGGGTCCACATTGGGTTCTTCACTACGAGATAGACTCGCCAAGTCGCTTCTTCAAAATATGGACCTTGCCTACTCAGGATCCGGGGGCTTTGTCAAGATGGTCTTTTGGACCCGAATTTTATCAAGAAAGAATTTCGCGCTTCGAATTTGGTACACTAGCGGCTTCCCGTAGCATCGAATTCAAGATCGTGGTTTCTCCCGCATTAGCAATTCCATCAAATCATTCTCCGAACAAGGTTTCGACCAAAGTCACACCACCCAAATGAAAGAAGCGTCGCTCATATCGACGTGCCCTGCAGCCCGTCAAAGACGGCCTTCGATGACCAAGAATGAGAGGGAAAATTTCAACCAAAACCCGGGATCCGAATCCAATCTCATCAAAATTGAGGTCCATGTGATACTATCAACAAAACCTCATCAACAACCGCTGTTTAAACTGCGATCGAGGGCTCTCACCTCCCCCACTTGCTCAAAGCCTGTCCCAAACAGTCTCCAAACACATACATCCCGACGCATCCCTTTTCATCATCATGCATCCCCACCAAAAAATCTCCCAAGGGCTCATGTAGCATGCACAAAACTTGAATCAATAGGAAAAATCCTAAGTGATTGAAAATCATAAATCGTAATTTCCCTGCCAAAAAGCGTAGGCTAAGTGCATCTTCGAAAGCAAGTAAATGCATCATCTCATAATCATTTTTGGTTCCATGCATGCATCTGTCATCATAAATGCCATATATGCATCTTCCTCTTCACTAACGAATGCAGGAATTCGGCAAGGATGATCTTCACCAAAGTCGACCTCCAACATCCACAAACATATGCAGACCACCTCCAGTGTCTACAAATTGGTCAGGGACGCCAAGTTCTCAAATACAAATCGGTCAGGGACGCCAAGTTCTCAAATACAGTTCGGTCAGGGACGCCAAGTTCTCAAATACAATTCGGTCAGGGACGCCAAGTTCTCAAATACAAATCGGTCAGGGACGCCAAGTTCTCAAATGAAAATCGGTCAGAGATGCCAAGTTCTCAAATACAAATCGGTCAGAGACGCCAAGTTCCCAAATACAGTACGGACAGAGACGCCAAGTTCTCAAATGAAAATCGGTCAGAGATGCCAAGTTCTCAAAATGCAAATCGGTCAGGGACGCCAAGTTCCCAAATATAATACGGTCAGAGATGCCAAGTTCTCAAATGCAAATCGGTCAGGGACGCCAAGTTCTCAAATACAGTACGGACAGAGACGCCAAGTTCTCAAATGAAAATCGGTCAGAGACGCCAAGTTCTCAAATGAAAATCGGTCAGAGACACCAAGTTCTCAAAAGCAAGAAGTCCCAATGTGAAGACAAGCTCAACAACTTCTACAAGGTTGACGATCACCAGCAAGATGCAGACTCAACCAAACTCCCCCCTTCAGGTCAAAATACCTCCCAAGACAGCAAATCGTCAGCAGAAACCGCAATCCAACGACTCTTCATCAACATCAGCCGAAGCCTCAGTCCTTCCGGCAGCTACAGGTAAGCACAGCACAGGTATGAAAGCATATCTTAGTCAACTACTTTTCTAAAAGAACATTATCATCAAATCTTAGGGTGACTTCCCAAAAATAGTCAAGTCTTAGGGTGAATTCCCAAAAATAGTCAAGTCTTAGGGCGACTTCCCAAAAATAGTCAAATCTTAGGGCGACTTCCCAAAAAACAGTCAAACCTCGGGTGACTCCCAAATACCGTCAAACCATCAAAGACCATCCCCAATAGCGGTTTTCGGACTACGTCCAGTGCTTGATTCCCACTGGGATACGTAGGTAGCCTACCTTAGGTCCAGCCACTTGACCAACACGGTCACCCTTTTCCCCGATGATCATCGTAAGCTCTAATCTTCCCCTGCGAGAACGCCCTCAAACAGTCTCCCTCGTGTACAAAACCTCGACTTAGGATCATACTCCCGAACCGAGTCCCCATTTAGGTTCATACTCCCGAACCGAAACCCCGACTTAGGATCATACTCCCGAACTAGGTCCCCATTTAGGTTCATACTCCCGAATCAAAACCTCGACTTAGGATCATACTCTGAACTAGGTCCCCATTTAGGTTCATACTCCCGAACCGAAACCTCGACTTAGGATCATACTCTGAACTAGGTCCCCAATTAGGTTCATACTCTGGCCCCGAAACCTCGACTTAGAATCATACTCTGAACTAAGTCCCCATTTAGGTTCATACTCCTGAACTGAAACCTCGACTTAGAATCATACTCCTGAACTAAGTCCCCATTTAGGTTCATACCCCTGAACTAAACCTCGACTTAGAATCATACTCCTGAACTAAGTCCCCATTTAGGTTCATAATCCTGAACTAAACCTCGACTTAGAATCATACCCCTGAACTAAGTCCCCATTTAGGTTCATACTCCTGAACTAAACTCCAACAAAGGCTAACAAAATCCCCAGCAAAGTTAACGGAATCCCGTTTCTTTTCCCATTATCATCCATTTCCTCGCAAAGAAACATAAGACCGATCCCTTCAAATGAAGTCCACCAATAGACCATCTATCCCAAACCATCAAAGGGAAATCATTTCAAATCAAGGTTCGAGGCACCTAAGACGCCATCTCCAAGGTTCGAGGCACCTAAGACGCCATCATTAAGGTTTGAGGCACCTACAACGCTATCACACACAACACGAGGAAAGCGATAAATCGCAATCATCCCCTAATTCGACAAGCCGAAATCATTACTAGGGTGACTTCCCAAAAAATAGTCAGATCATAGGGCGACTTCCCAAAAATAGTCAAACCATAGGGTGACTTCCCAAAAATAGTCAGATCTTAGGGTGACTTCCCAAAAATAGTCAAACCGTAGGGCGACTTCCCAAAAATAGTCAGATCATAGGGCGACTTCCCAAAAATAGTCAAACCATAGGGCGACTTTCCAAAAATAGTCAAACCATAGGGCGACTTCCCAAAAATAGTCAGATCATAGGGCGACTTTCCAAAAATAGTCAAACCATAGGGCGACTTCCCAAAAATAGTCAAACCATAGGGTGACTTCCCAAAAATAGTCAGATCTTAGGGTGACTTCCCAAAAATAGTCAAACCTTAGGGCGACTTCCCAAAAATAGTCAGATCATAGGGCGACTTCCCAAAAATAGTCAAACCATAGGGCGACTTCCCAAAAATAGTCAAACCATAGGGCGACTTCCCAAAAATAGTCAAATCTTAGGGTGACTTCCCAAAAATAGTCAGATCATAGGGCGACTTCCCAAAAATAGTCAGATCATAGGGCGACTTCCCAAAAATAGTCAGATCTCAGGGCGACTTCCCAAAAATAGTCAAATCTTAGGGTGACTTCCCAAAAATAGTCAGATCATAGGGCGACTTCCCAAAAATAGTCAAATCATAGGGCGACTTCGGGTGACTTCCCAAAAATAGTCAGATCATAGGGTGACTTCCCAAAAATAGTCAGATCATAGGGTGACTTCCCAAAAATAGTCAAATCATAGGGCGACTTCCCAAAAATAGTCAAATCTTAGGGTGACTTCCCAAAAATAGTCAGATCATAGGGTGACTTCCCAAAAATAGTCAGATCTTAGGGTGACTTCCCAAAAATAGTCAGATCATAGGGTGACTTCCCAAAAATAGTCAGATCATAGGGCGACTTCCCAAAAATAGTCAGATCATAGGGCGACTTCCCAAAAATAGTCAGATCTCAGGGCGACTTCCCAAAAATAGTCAAATCTTAGGGTGACTTTCCAAAAATAGTCAGATCATAGGGCGACTTCCCAAAAATAGTCAGATCATAGGGCGACTTTCCAAAAATAGTCAAACCATAGGGCGACTTCCCAAAAATAGTCAAACCATAAGGCGACTTCCCAAAAATAGTCAAATCTTAGGGTCAACGACTGAAGATGGTCGAAAAACCCGAACTACGACTGGCTTGATTCCTCTTAAGGATACGTAGGTAGCCTATCATTAGGTTCAGCCATCAGACCGAAAATGGTCATTCCTATCCCCAGCAGAGCGGATAGCCCTTCGACCAAAATGGTCATCTCTTATCCCCAGCAGAGTTTCTCTCCAGCAACCGACTGCAGAACTCGCTCATCAGGTTCGAGGCACCTAAAACGCCATCATCTCCAGGGTCAAAGACCCGAACTACGACCGGCTTGATTCCCATTCGTGATACGTAGGTAGCCTATCGCTAGGTTCAGCCACTCGATCACTTGATCATCCTGTCAAATATGGAGCCTTACTCTTATCGACGACCCCGCTTCCTTCGAAAGCACCGTCGCCGAGGGGCTACTGTAAGTGCTCCAATTTGAGTTTGTTAGTATTTTCGTTAGAAAATTAATGAAAGTTTTAACATTCCTAACATTTCTAACAATTCCTAACCTTTCTAACAAAGCAAGGGTAAAGTGGGCATTGCCATTTAAAGTTAAACCAAGAAAAGAATCTCAAAAAATAAAAGAAATTGGAAAAATCCGAATTAGGCAAGTTGAAAAACAAACTGCTGTAATTTTTTGAATAATATTCTTCTGTTCAAAGCCTCGGAGCAAAGATTTAATGCACCAGGCACGTTTACGATACCCTCCGCGCGGACATGATTGAAGATTTCGAGGGCTATAAATTGAACCCTCCTCTCAGCCTTACACAACTCATTTTACTCACGTAAGCCGTATTCAAAAATAGAGAGAAAACAGTGGGAATCCTTAGATTGCCACCATTTTCTCTTGAATCTTTCCCAATTTCACTTCAAACATTCTCAAATCACTCTTAAACACACCAAGCTCAAGCTTAAAACACTACTCAAGAGGAAGATTAGGGAGAAAACATAGAGGACTTAAGTGTTATCTACTTGTTTTCTCTTTGATCAACTCTATCATCAAACCCTAAACACATTCAA
Organism: Adenophora triphylla var. japonica; assembly: GCA_022495995.1. Taxonomy (NCBI): domain Eukaryota; kingdom Viridiplantae; phylum Streptophyta; class Magnoliopsida; order Asterales; family Campanulaceae; genus Adenophora; species Adenophora triphylla. The sequence goes on along the minus strand of JAFEMH010002138.1, from coordinate 123,512 downwards.
GCCTTGAATCCACCCAAACACAAATACAAACACCAAATCTTGATACTCCTCAAGTCAAACACCAAATCTTGATACTCCTCAAGTCAAATTCCAAGCCTAGGAAGATAGGGTGTCACCATTGGTAAAGCCCTCCTTCTCTAAACCCTACAACTCCCTTTTAACTTCTTGTTCATCTTGTTCTCCTTACTTTGATTTACTTTATGTCTAGTTTAACTTAAGTCTTGACCTAAGATGGTCATTTTGAAGTTCATCTTCATGAATGACCATCTCAAATGGTCCACATTTTAAATCTCTAGTTGATTCTTCTCTTTAATTTCATCTCTACAAAATTCCCCTTCCCAAGCAAATGAAGTGCTTAGTCCTAACGTACCCCAAGGATGGTTTGATATAGTTGATTCAACACTAAAATGTCAAGTGATCACTAATCAAAACCTAGGGAAATGGGGACAAGCATGGATGCAAAACCCCCTTTAAAATCATGTTTTCCTTCTTGAGAAGTTGCTGTCCAGTAGCAATTTTCTAAGACCCCAGTCCATGGTCTAATTTTTTGGACAAAGATAAACTTGGAATTTGGTGTTGACTACAAAACACTTTTTGTAGCCAACATCCAGAGCTTTCCAGACATATTTTTACTTTATTTTTTTCGTGAGTAAAACTCCCTTTTTCAAATTTTCCTTTAATGGTCAGTTCATCAGTCTCTGGAAGTCCAGATTTCACATCTGAGATTTCCATAAGGTTTTGGGTCCTCAAATCATCTCCAAAATGAAAAGTTCTTTTAAATAAACCTTATTTAAGGTGTTTTGAACACTTTTCATTCTCGGACTTTTCCCAGATTCTGGAGTTTTCAAGCCCTAAAGTCCATTTCAAAATTAAGTGTCCACTGCCTTTTTCACTCTGGCAGAAATGGTTTCCAACTTCCAAAAATCTTTTGAGTACCAAAATTCAGCCCAAAAATCACACCAAAAATCATGGGATCTGTCCAAAATCTAATAAAGAATTCCCAATTTTTACTTTCTTCAGTTTCACCTTATTTTGGCCAAAGTAACACACACACACACACACAAAAACAAATGATTTTGAATGTTTGTAAGACTCGTTTTACGAGGCATTCCGGGTGCACACTAACGTCCTTCCCGGCGTGTAACGTGACCTCCGAACCCAAATCTCTAATCTCGAGCATTTTTCAAAGTTTTGGCCCTTAAAACAAAAATGACGTGGCGACTCCGTTTGATTTCAAAAATCGGGTACATCACACACCCGTGCGTTAAAACGCACGACAAAACGTTTTTATCATAAATAGGAACCCAACCAAAAAAGTTCATTTTGTAATGAACTTTCATGTAATTAAGAAACATGACATTAAATGATCATGCAACAAATAGTAATTCTTAGTGAAATATTCACCTTTAATTGCAAATAAAGTTGAAATTTTAAGAAATTACATATGTATAAAATTATACATGAAGATAAAAATAATAATTGTTAAGAAAGTGATTTTCCCCTAAATTGATGATAATGTTAATGACATCGGTTTTGAATTTAATGATCATGCAACAAATAGTAATTCTTAGATCATTCAAAAAAGCAACCAAGAATCTGATCACATAAAATAGAAAAAATCATAACAAACTTTAAGTACTTAAAGCTAAGTCTTAATAATAATTATCCTAATAATCCTTTCACCAAAGCAAAAAGATCAAAAGTCCAAATATTGGCATTATCACTCCTTCTCAATCTTGATTGTTTTTCTTTCCTTGACCAACATTTTAGTTGCAGATCCAAAATCTTGAACAATGTTTTGTGTAGTTGTATCCTCCATTGACTGAATTCTTTTTTCACCCCATAACTGGACTCTTTTCATTATCACTAACTGAATGAGATATCTGCAATAAGATGATAAGATTGCAGTAGCAAATGTCATGGTTGCAACATGTAACAGCGCAAGCAAAGACACTTTCACATTATCAAGCAACTCTTAGATTCTTCTTAATGCAACACAAAAATTAAAAGTCTGATCCCTTGAAACTAATAGGGGTGTGCAGGAAAACCGAATATACCGAAAAATCATGCCGAACCGAAAATACCGTACCGAAAATACCGAAAAACCGATTAAAATGACCTATATGGTTTTTATTTTTGAAAAAAACCGAACTTTTGATACGGTACGGTAATTGGCTTATATACCGAAAATAAATACCGTACCGTACCGTTCTTATTAAAATACCTAGTTTTTTTTTATATATATATAATCTTTTTTTGGAATAAATACACTTTTATAATTACTTATAGTAATTGTTTTTCTCAATATTAAATTCAATAAAAATCTTCTCCCTATAAAAATTGTGCTCTACGCCAGACGCCAGTACGCCTCTACCCACCCTCTTCTCACGTTAGTCATTCCTAAACCCTAGCACACCTACAGCAACAACGCCGTTGCTAGTCTGCCTTGCAACGCCGGTGAGTCTTCTCTCTCTCTATTCCATTAGCTTCTGCATCTCTCTCTCTCTCTCTCTCTCTCTCAATTTATTTGTTATGTCCAATTTTTTTCAAATTTATTCATGATCAAAAATAAATTTGGAATTTATTTGAACATTTATTTTGGGACGGATGAAATAGTATTTTTGCATTCAAGTATATACAGAAACTTGTTTGAGCTCTGTTAAAATAATAATATGCTAACTACTATCTTTTTTCCTCCTCTCTTCCAAAGGATATTCTGATGATGGGAGAGACATAAAAGACAACCATGGATCGAGAATGAGGGATTTTCTTTTACAGTTAGAACTATTAAATTTCTTTGGCCACCCATTTGGCCTTTTTTTTTGTTCCTTCAAAATACTTGGATGACAACTTAAATTTTGGATTAGTTATTGATTTTGATGTTATGTGTGATGCTGATTTGGTTTTGCTATCAATTTTGATCGATTGATATCATGGTATATGGTACATTTACTTGATTTAGTCAAGTTTTTTTTATGTCTTTCTATGCCACAAGAAAAACCAAAAATACACCGTACCGATGTTATACCAAACCGAACTACCGAATTACCGAACCGTGTAAAACCGAAACTGTATGGTATTAAATATAATAAACCGAAGTTCTTTGGTATGGTGCGGTTTTACCCAAAAACCGTACCATACCGTACCATGCACACCCCTAGAAACTAATAATAGTAGCAAAGATTATTAGATTATACTTTAATTATTATTCCTTGTTTTTTTGTCGCCCCTTAAATTTCTAAGTATTCATATTACTTTTCAAATTTTTCACAGGGAGATATCATTATTGACTTTAAAAATCACTATTTATAGTACCATTTTGCTAGACTTTAAAAAATTATACTTATTTGTTTTGAACTTTTTTAATTCTTTAATCAAATTAGATTTTTATTTCTTATTTTAACAACCCAAAACGACAAATTTTATTTTACTTTAAACTACACCCCCTGAACCCTTATATTATTTGTGTTAAAAATTTAAAGGACAAAAAAAAATCAGGTAAATCAAGTTTTAACACAATAGTAGTGATTCAATTAATCTTTCTCGGGCGAAATAGTCTCTCAATCGGGGTTATCACATTAATAGTTCTCCATTGCCAAAAGGAGATGGAGATAGAAGACACATATCACCTATACAACGTGTAGGCAATTAGCCCCCTTAAAAAATTATGGGGGTCATATTCGATGAAAAAAACCAAAATAGCCCTTAATTAACTGTTAGATTTTTAACCGTTCATCCAAAATTACACCTGATTGCAACAAAAAGACAAACTCAATAATCTATTTGTTACAAATGAAAATTCAATAAACAATTGAAACATATCGACAAAAACTCAGGTAACTAAAATACAATTTGCCCCAATAAAATTTCCCATACATCCTTCTACCCAAACTTTTCTTACTTCATTCCCAAAACATAAAATTGCCATTTTTTTAAGCTTAAAAATTAACTCACTCGTTATATCTTCCCAAAAGAATAACCAATGAAATTTCCATCCATCCTTCTGCGCTAAGTATTCTTACTTTAATAATTTGGTTTCCCAAAAATATAGAAACTAAATCTGAAAAATACATAAAAATGGGGCACGCTGGAACAGACTCCCTGTCTAAAAATAAATGTTTCTAAAAATTGTATTTCATTTTAATAAAAAAAATTAAATGGTATGGAGAAAAAATGTAATATAAAGAAACTATTAACTTACATAAGTTATATAGAAAAAAATGTAATATAAAAATTGTACGTAATTTTATATTTCATTGAAGTTATATTTACGTAATTTTTATATTTCATTTTATTGAATTCAAAATAAGTTATATAGGAAAATATATTTTTTGGGGGAAAGAAACTATTAATTTTTATCTATAAGTTATATTGAAAAAATGTAATATAAAAATTTTATGTAATTTTTAACCCACCTTTTGATCACATATGTAAATTAATGAAAGTGAGAATTTAAAAACCTACATACATACTACCTTATACATACTACCTTGTTACGGCAGTTCTATATTATTTTTATAAGTATATCAAATACTAAATAATATTACAAATTCTGAAAAAATTCCTTATAGACAACATTTGTCGTTTCATTGGTGGCGTTTCCATCTTCATCACACATTAGTATCCTCAACCCATGTCGATTTGTGACCCTCGACAACGCAATGTACAATTGTCCATGACTAAATACATGCCTTTTCAAGAAGATGCCAACATTGGAAAGAGATTGACCCTGACTTTTATTAAATACATGCCTTTTCAAAACAACAATTATCTTACTATTCCTCCCACTCATTCTCTTTTCTATTTTATTTTTCATAATTACAACACCTTCTACACTAATTCTCTCTTTTCTTATTATAATAGTATTTCTTAATTCTCGTGCTGGTAGAGAAAATCCTAATTCAAGTTGGATGGAGGGAATAAATATTTATTTTGAGCGACAAAACATTATACTCCCTCCGTCCCACCAATTGCTTCACCATTTTCCTTGGGCACGGGAATTATGGTAATGGGAGGGAAAAAAATGTTGTGAGTGTAATTTGAAAATAAGAGAGAGAATTAGTGGAGGGAATAATAAATTATAATGGTGTTGTGAGTATTAAAATAATGTAGGAGAGAGAATGAGTGGAGGAAATAATAATATTTTATGTCCAAAAAAGGAAAGGTGAAGCTTCTAACGAGACGCCCTTTTGGATAATTGGTGAAGCTTTTATTGGGACGGAGGGAGTATAAAATTAATACTCTCATTTTTTATTCAATAAAAGATGTGAACATAATCAATAAAAAGGTTATTATTTTGTAGAATGTAAACTAATAATTATCATCATAATTAACTTGAAGATATTACGTTTGTTAAAAAAAAAGTTAATATTTTATGTGAATTCATAAGTTTAGAAAGTAAAGGAGTCAACTATAGCGAGAGAAAAGAGGAAGAAAAAGAGGGTGGGTAGAGTGTTTTTTGGGTGAGACGGAAGGGGTAGGAGTAATAATGAATGGTTTAATTGATGAGTAGGTTTTGGGGGAAACTAGTTTTTCCTAACATTATAAAAAGTTTTGTTTTAAAAATCGAAACAAATGTACGTACAATTTTTTTTTAAATAAAAAACAAGACTTTTTATAATATTTGGGGAAACTAGTTTCCCCCAAAATTTTCTGTTAATTAATTTAAGAAATCGGTAGATTTACTGTTAAATATTTGAAACTGGTACATGAAATTGCAGAATTTTTTCTCAAATAATCCCGTTTTACTTTTTTATTTACTCAAATGACTCACTGTTCAAACTATTGCCCACAATGACCATTTTTTTGAAACTCGCTACACCGTGTAGCGAGTTTGACTAGGGTTGGTCAAAATTCGCTACACCGTGTAGCGAGTTTTGGGTAATTAATTTAGGCCGTTGGAAAATTAATTAGGGCATTTAATTAAGCTAAATTTGCTACACCGTGTAGCGAGTTTTGACCAGACTTAAGTCAAACTCGCTACACCGTGTAGCGAGTTATGTAATTTCAAATTCCCTACAAAACCCTCTCCGTCAGTCCCAACAAAACAAACCCTTCTCTTCCTTTCTCACTCAGTCCATTTCTCCCTTTTCTTTCTTTCTTTCTTTCTTTCTTAGTCCATCTCTCATCTATCTCTCTCAAATCTAAATCATCTTTCTCAATCCAAAATTTATAACTATCAAAATGGATCCATCAAAACCCCGCTGGTATCTTGGACGACAACATCTTCCTGGTAATCCCGGTCAAACCTCCAATCGTCTATCTAATCTCTCTCAACTCGAACGAGAGTTTCAATCTCCACCGCCTCAAATCGAACGAGAGAGAGAATCTCCATCGCGTCATATCATACCTGGTCCCGTTGGTGAAGCACAGGCCGCCATGCGTCGGCATCGCACCGGAAAAGCTCATGTCTCTCAGGGACCCCCCGCTCAGTCGACCCAAGAGGCCATACGTAAAAAACTTGAAGAGTTGGTGGAAGATGATGATTTTCAGGGCAAAGCTTGGCTTTCTGCAATGGACTATCTCACTGGGCAGAGGGTACTTATTATCCTCGAGAATGATCAAGGAGAATTGCCAAAAATATGAGAGGGTGGAACAGGTATATTATTTTATTTTAATTATAGTTAAGGTTGAAATTTATAAATAATTGATCATTATATTTTTGTTCTATTAGGTTGTTGTGGTTGTGAAGGAGTTTACACGAAGTGATCATGGCTCTGTGCATTTGGTTTTGAAGGATCCTACTGATACCATTGATGCTTACATTGCTGACAAAGTGATGAGGGATAGTGAGGGCGGAAGTCACATAGGTGTTGGTGCTGTTCTTATACTGACTCAGGTATGAAATATTTTCCTTAACATTACACTCCCTAAAGTTATATTCCTTAACATTTTGTTCTAAATGTTTTGTTTTGTTGATCTATTAGGCTGTTGTTTGGGCCCCCTCGCGCTAAAAAAAAATACTTAACATTATTACTTCCAATGTTTCTAAGGCGTTTCCCAAGGATTGTTAATTTGTGTTATTGGACATGTAATATTTGAATTTCTGTCGAATTTAATATGTTCTGAATTTATGTAATATTTTTCTATGTGGCCGGGATGTGGCCACTAACTTGACAATATTTATTTTTTGTGATGTTATTTTAGTTTTTTTAAAATTATTTTGTACAGTTTGTATTTGGTTTTGTTGCAATTATTCATGACATAATTTTTTAACACATAAGAAAAAAATTTGAAAGAAAAACTTAATTCAGCAACATGTCATCATTTATTTTAAAACATGTAAAAAATATTTTAAAAAAAATTTGATGTTACTACGAAGCTATTTTGAGCAACAATTTGAAGCTGATTTAATTGTCCAAATTAAAATTTAAAAGTTGTTATTGTTACACCATTATATGTACTTCAAGTAACAATTTTTAGATATTCATTATGATACATAAATTAAGCTATATTTATTGCTCAAAATACCTTCGCGAATGTTAAAAAAAAAAGAAATAAGAAATGTTGAAACAATCAGTGGGGGACAAGCTCTGGCATTAACTCGCTACACGGTGTAGCAAGTTTCATTAAAGCTGAAATCGCTACACGGTGTAGCGAGTTCAATTCAGCTTTATTGAAACTCGCTACACCGTGTAGCGAGTTTAAGTATGCCAAAACACTTTACAGCTACAAAGTAGCAGTTTTCAACACCCGTGAATATCAGTTTTCAATAAATTCACGTGGTTACAGAGAATCTCTTCAGCTTTCTCTCATCCTCTCAGCTTTGTTTCTCTCCTTTCTCTCTTTCTCTCCTTTCTCTCTTTCTCTCAATCAATTTTCTCTCAATCAACCTTTTCTCAATCACCTCAATTCAAAATAAAACTTCTTCACGTAATTTTATTTCATCAAAATTGTTGAAGATCAACAAGAATCAAGGTAAATTAACATCATTTTAATTATTGTTTTGACTTGTGTTTAGATATAAAATTTAATGATTTAAATGTGTTTTATTATATTGTAGATATAATAAATGTAAGAGTTTTGTTATGTAGATTTTAACACTTTGATTTCGTAATGTAGGGTTAAAGATGAACGGGGGTCCAATTATTTTTATGTGTTATTGGGGAGGTGATGATGAACAACCGTTTGATGGTCCTCATTTCAAAAAGGGGCCAAAATGTGCAATAAGGGGTAATTGCCGATGGAAATACAATGACTTGATTGATGAGTTATATAAAAAGGCGAACTTAGATCGGTCTCAATTTGATTTGAAAGTCATTTACAGATGCCCTCATTCTTTTGATAGCGGGATTGGTGATTACTTTCCTTTCCGTATTGAAGATGATGCGTGTATGGATGTAATGTTCGATCAGTTTGCTAAATTTGGGGGGATTAGAAATTTGCAGCTGTATGTGGTTGTAAAAGTGATTGCAAATCGACCCAATCCAGAGTTTGATACATAGCACAAAGAGACCATTTATGGGTATTCTCCAACTGGTAACCGTGATGATGGGGTTGGTCCAAGTTCCCAAACTCTTGTATCAACTCCAACACCAAATTATGATGATGGGGCATTTGGACATAATGATCATGTTAATGATGATTATGATGTTGACTATGAAGAAGAGGAAGTACACACTGATGTAGATGCAATGCTAGAGGATGATGATGATGAATATGAGGAGGGTGGTAGTGATTCTGATGTCGATTTGGGAGCCGGTGATGATGGGCCGATTGATGATGATGTGGAAGCAGCTCTTGTTCACTATGAAGTGCCGGAAAATCGAAGATATGAGAGAGCGAATTATCCCTTTTACAGTGATATTGGTACTTCTGCTCGACAAGAACAAGGCTTGATTGATTACGATTATGCACATAATTTTCCAGTTTGGAATCCGGAACAACAGGCGATGGCTAAAGGGATACGCTTTCCTGGCAAGAACGAGGCACAATTTGATATAAAAAGGTTCCATATTCACAACAATCGCAGGTTCAGGGTAAGAAAGAGCACTCCGAACACATGGGTAATTGAGTGTCTATTGAAAAATTATCCATGCAATTTTTATGTTCGTGTGAGTAGGAAGAAGTTTGGCTATTGGGAAGTGACCAAGTATAAGGCTCCTCACTGCTGCTTATATTCAGGAGCAAGTCAAGATCACCCCAATCTAGATGCCAAGTTTATCGGTCGGGAAGTCGTTAGTGTTATTAAGGCCGATTCAGATGTCAAGGTTAGAGTCATTATTGCGCACATCTCTAGTAGGTTCAACAAGGTAATTACTTACAAGAAGGCATGGTGTGGAAAGCAGAAGGGCATTGCAGAGGTTTTTGGAGATTGGGAGGAATCTTATAAGAGGTTACCCCGCGTCCTAGCAGCCATTCAAAAATACAACCCGAGGACAATTGTTGAGTACTCTATACCTCCTCCTCCTGTCGGTGAGGCCTCCATGTTTCGACAGGTATTCTGGGCATTTGGGCCTTGCATTGAAGCTTTCTCTCATTGTCGGCCAGTCATTTCTGTGGATGGAACATTTATGCATGGTAGATATAAAGGGGTAATACTAATTGCCATGGGTGTTGACGCCCAGGACAGTATACTTCCGCTTGCATTTGTCGTTGTTGAAAAGGAGGACTGGCCGAACTGGCGTTGGTTCTTATACCTGGTTTGCAAGCATATTATCATGAGTCGTGAAGTATGTTTGATATCTGACCGTCATTAGGGCATTCTGAAGACTGTAGGTGAAGATACGTGGTGGCCAAACGTGCATCATCGATATTGCTTGAGACATATGCGAGCAAATTTCTTGGAAAAGCATAGAGGGGAAGGGTTGAAGTATCTGTTTTGGAGAGCGGGTAGAGCAACTCAAGATAGAAAATTGAAATCTATCTTAGAGAGTATCCGTGGAATTAACCCAGAGGAAATTGCATGGTTTCAGAATTTGGATGCCAGAAAATGGACATTGGCACACGATGGTGGTTACAGGTATGGCATCATGACTACCAACATGTCTGAGGTTTTCAATGGTGTGATGAAGGGAGCTCGTGGGATGCCAATCACAGCAATTGTTGAAACTGCCTTCTACCGTTGTGTGGAGTACTTTCAAGTAAGGCATGGATTTTCAATCAATGCCTTAGGAGGTAATCCTGATAACCCTAACATCAATCCCCGACACCAATTCAGCCAGAAAGTCAATTATCACTACTTGAAGAACGCCACAAAAGCGGCAACACATCACGTCAGGAGGTTCAACAATCACTAATGGGGGTGTATCAAGTGACAACCGCACGTCAGGGTGATCACGGTGGAAATATACAGATTGTCCGACTTAATGAGCGCACCTGCACATGTGGTAAATGGGTTTCCTATCGCATGCCTTGTTCCCATCTCCTTGCTTGTTGTTCTGCACAAAATCTTGATGGTCGAGATTTCGTTTCTGAATATTACACCGTTGGGGAATACTACAAGACATGGAATGGGACATTCGAACCAATCGAGCATGAGGACTATTGGGGCGTGGATGGTTTGGTGCCCAGTTTCTTCCCTAATCCCCTACTTCGACGTTCTGCGAAGTCCGGAAGACCTAGATCAAGACGCTTTCATAATTCTATGGACTTTCAAGCAGATAAACGGAAGACTATGTGATCATCATGCCATCAGGAAGGGGCACGGTTGTAAGTAGATGCCCGAACATTAGGGAGTAGCAGAATGTTTTTCATGTAATTTATGTTTGGCTTGAATTGGATTCAGTTTCAGTTTCAGTTTTATTTTATGTAGTTTGAATTAATGAGTTGAAAAGTCCAATGTAATTTATATTTGAGTTCTATGTAATTTTCCAATTTTTTATAAATAACTTTAGTTTAAAAAATATATTTGATTAAATTCGTTAGAAAAATCTGTTAAGAAAAAAATAGTTAGTTTTTCAGTATAGACAGCTTGGGAGTGGACGCTCCCCCCACTTTGGGAGCGGACGCTCCCTTTTGGCATAAACTTACGATGGAAATGGAAGGAACGCAGGTGTTATTTTGAAATCGCTAGACCGTGTAGCGATTTCACTAAACTCGCTACACGGTGTAGCGAGTTTAGTGAACTCGCTTCACGGTCTAGCGATTTCAAAAGTACATTTGCGTTCCTTGGATATCTCTGTTTACTTGGGCGAATGATTAACACTGTGTGGGCGACCGCCCATCTGGGCAGATGCAAACAATCAAACCAAAACCAAAACCAAACAACCAAATTAAAATCTGCTCAAACTATAAACCATAAAAGTTGTTGTAAACAATCAAATTAAACATAACAAATATAAAACATCCAAATAACACTAAAATGCAAACATTAAAATAAAAGCTAAACTAATAGTACAAAGTTACAAAGTTTCAATATAAATAAAAAACATTAAAATAAAAACTAAACCAATAGTACAAAGTTTCAATACAAATAAAAAACATTAAAATAAAAACTAAACTAATAGTACAAAGTTTCAATACAAATAAAAAACATTCAAATAAAAACTAAACTAATAGTACAAAGTTTCAATACAAATAAAAAACATTCAAATAAAAACTAAACCAATACAACAAAGTTTCATTACGTAATAATAAAAAAAAAAGTGAACTCTCTACCTATTATCATATTAAGACGGGGTGTAGGGATTAGGCGGATTCCGGAGCCGAGACCCTCTTCTAAGCATCTCTTCCTGCTGTTGCTGTTGAGCAGGGGTAATCTGAGACGGATCGGAGAAACCATGGAGCCCTGCATGTGACATAGGAGTCCTCAACCCACTTCCACTCGTATAAGCGCCGAAGCCCATAGTGGATGGTCCAGGGGAAGGGTCTGCCTGGGCACTCCTACTGCCACCCCTCCAGCCACCCCCACTGCCACCCCCCAGCCACCCCCACTCCCACCCCCCACCCACTCCCGCTCCTCCCACCCAGCCCCCCCCGAAACCCCGCTCCAACGCTCAAAATCATACGTGGCTGTGGTCATGTCGTGATGTGACCATTCATAATTCACCTCGGTGCAGTGCGCTTGAGGCTCGGGCTCGGGCTCATCGTGCAAGTCCATTTGGGGTGGTGGTTACTTTGTCCACGACGTCGCGACGTTGTCGAGGTTGTCCCCGTACGCGATCTGCGGTGGGGGAGGTGCGGCGGGCGAAGGCGGTGGAGCTCCCTAACTCCCCTGAACCCGTGTGTCACAATCTCCCGCATTTCAGCTTGTTGGGGATGCTCATCCCTCTCATTGACGACATGCATGCGGCGAAGGGTGCACTTTTGTTTTTATATCAAAAATATATATAAGTACGAGAGACATAAGTTAATAATTGATGTTTTGTTAAAAAAAAATTAGAAATAAAAACTTGAAAAATGTAAAAACTTACCATAAACTCTATGGCAGGGGCAGACGACTGGTATCCATCCACCTCTATGTGAGTGAGCTCTTTGCACAAACCTACACGTTATGTCCCTATACCATACCATATATGGGTCGGTGTAAGTCATATCGTGGAAGCCGAACACCCCGGACACCAAATTTTCGTGGCGCTGTCCCCATAGTGCAATAAGTGGGCGATGGTGGTCACCCCATCTCACCGTACTCTTTCCCCGCCGATCCGAACGGTGCAACTCCAGGCTAGTGTCGAACGGTGCTGGGACAAACTGCCTCAGGCCAAACTGCCTCATAACGCGATCAGGCAGATGCCACTCGACCCTCTCAAAGCATATGAGAGGGACCTTCGCCAACCATATCTCCTCACCCTGAGTGCAGTAGAGCGGAGCGTGTCTCCCCTCATAAGGCTGCCACTCCACGTGAGCCTCGTTCAGCCGGGCCAGCTGATCCCGATAGCCTCGCAGGCTATGTGCAGTAACCTCTCTCAGATCCAGCGAAGCCTGCGTCCACCTGAAATTTCATAAACAAAATAATTATAAGATTTTGTTCAAAAAAAATAAAAACATTAACGACGAGAAAATAAAGTATGATATATGTATACCTGCATCCGAGGGGCATGATGAAGTAGTCCTGCTCTCTTAATCGATAACGGATCTGCGGCCTCACACATTTCAACCGCTCCCAAGCCCAAATCTATATCAAATAAATGTATATCAAATACTATAAATAATGCCGCAAATTTGAAATAAAACTTAAAAACATAATGAACATTAAAATGAAATAAAATACCTGTAGAACGTTGAGAAATCCTCCGCACTGTTTCGTCTGAGGGTCTGTCGCACTACATAACTCTCGATACAGGAAAGCAAGCGCAGCACTCCCCCAACTGTACTGGCTGACCCTAGAAACATCACTAAGCAGAGGGAGATAACATAGCTTAACCTTGTTGTTCGTACGATCAGGCATGATCGTAGAACCCAAGGCAAGCAAGATATAAGCCCGTACGTACCGATCCACAATCTCTGGAGCAGTATCATCATCGAGGTCACTAAAGTGTGGGAAACGTACGGTAATCCATCGGAGCTTCAGACTGCTCCCATCTAGATCTCCGTCACCAGGGACATCCCCTAAATACTCCAGACAGGCAGCCCGCCAGTCTATATGTACTGGAAACCCATCATCGGTAACAGCATCCCCATCAATCGGCAACCCGCAAATCATGCCGATATCCTGTAGGGTGATCGTCATCTCACCAACCGGGAGATGGAACGTATGGGTCTCCGGACGCCATCTCTCGATCAAGGCCTCCAGCAATGCAAAATCATACTGTATCCGACCTATATAGTGTACTCCACTGAATCCGCACTCTGCCAGTCTCAATAATATGACAGGAGCTAATTCGCCTGGCAAGGCGGCACCATGACGAAAAGTGAGGGGACTAGAAACCTGCCACCCGGACCAAATATACCTAGCCCTATGCTCCGCATGCCGGGTCAGAACAGATGTATCGATAGGCCCGGGATCAATGAACGCTTCCATCTATTTATTTCAATATCAAGGTTGGTTATTGTTCTATAAGGCAAGAAAATAAATAAGAGAATACAAAAGTGTAATTACTAGTACGTGGCATTGTAATCCAAAGTTATCCCACACTTCCGAGAAGTTCCTGTGGGGAAGTTCTTGGTTTCCAGCCTATATACTAAGTAATACTTCAAAAGTAATCCTCATGCGGTTTTGAAAAAAAGGATGCAATTTTTTTTTATAAAAAAAGTTTGAAAATAAATCATATTTTAAGGATTTGGGGTAGACCTATCTGATTTAGGGTTTGCGTGGCAATTTCAATACCCAGAGTTTCCCGACTCTGCCACTTGCAGCTTCCTGAACTCAACACCTTAATTCCTAGTCATGACTGAATGGGTAAGTGAAATGCTATTTATTTTCCCAACTACTTCCTCCGTCCCAAAATGAATGACCACTTTCTAAAAAAAAATGATCAGAAGCAAATTTGAAAGCAACCATTCTATTCTTTGATATGAATTGAACTATTATATTAGATGGATATCCCTCGCCTCACAATATAAGCAATAGGGAACCAATCTCTTCCAAATTAGACATAAGAAAATGCTACAGGTAGGAGTATCCCTATTTCCAAGCTTAGCAACATAAAACTTCTAATTCTAACAATAAAATTATATCACTAAAATTCAGAAAATTGCCATATATCACATTCAACAGTTTCATGCAAGAATTTCAATTTCAAGGCCAAAGCATTTATAACCTTATATTCGTGCTTCCAACACGCCACCTATAATATCCAAACTTTCATAAACTCAGTTGCAAGTTGAGCAAAGCTGTCAAAAAAAAAAAATCCTAATGAAGTGAATCATAGTCATCACTTTATTCAACCACTTCATCAACAAAAAATAATCCTAAATTGCAATGTCATAAAAAAAATCAAAAAAATTTGAAATTAAATACAAATTAGTCACATAAATGGGAATAACAATATTTCAACAACAAATCAAAACTAAAATTCAACTAAAATCATAGAAATTCAACTTAAAAAAAATTCGGAACTGAACATACCAAAAGTGCCGAGTTGGGCCAAGCAAGTAAAGCCCAATTACATCCAGCTTTGATTATCACATTCTCAATAGGGCTGGCCCATTCAGAGCAAGGCCCAAAGCCCATCTCAAGCGTCAGTCGACTAAGCCCATGGTCCGACCTATAGGTCCCGACCTAACTTAGTCCGACCTCATGATCCATGCTACAATTCGGGTACGAACCATGCTCTACTCCGACAAATGTGTCGACCATTCCACGAGTGGCGACCTCGACCTAAATTAACAAGTGACGACTTGATACTTGAAGGCGTGTTTGGTTGAACTATTCTCATAACCACGTCCCTACAAATCAGGGGACCGTTATAGACACGTTCCCATTACCAATAACCGCCGCTACAATCACGGAGCACACTTCACCTCTCCAAAAATACATCACTCTTGTCTATAAATACTTCATCACTACCAACGGTGAAAGGTAACTGCCATTTTGTATTCTGAGTTCGTTATTCAATACATTTTGAGCTATATACAACTGTGATCTTACTCTCACGCCCGAGCGTCTTCGCCGGAGACACATCCGGCTAGTCGTGGGTTACATTTTCAGTGTCAAGAAGCCAGGTGATCGATCTGCCACGTGGAGGAAGATTGATAAGCACATTTCCTGCAGCATCAGTTTGGTTCCATTGCCGGGAAAGTGCTTTAGACTTGACTTCGAAAACTCCATCAAACCTGCAACAATGGTGACTTCAGAAGGACACGTATCCGAGGCATCACTTGGGCACGATGAAGTGAACAACAACAACAATGCAAACGTTGGAAATGCAGATTTGCCTCCTCCTCCCCCTCCTCAACGACATCATGCTAGGGCGACACGCTCTAACAGCGTGGGCGATGGCGAGGATTGCCAGATGCAAGGAGAGAAAAGCGTCTATGGAAGGACAAGGAGCTCCACCTCACCCAAAACGTACAAGCTGGGCGAGGCTAATGTGGGAAGCGGGCGGAGTCCCTCCACTAATCCCATGAGCAAGAAAGAAATGATGCTTTGGAGCGAGCCCAGATTACGGCCGACTTAATAGCCGTGGAGGAGGCGAAGCAGCCGACATACGCTACGAGAGAGTGGCACCCGCTCGGGTTTCCAATGGGCAACATGCCAGAGTGCTAGGCCAAATGAAGGTATGGGACGAACGGCGAAGACGAGAATGGTACGTCGAGCTCCCACTATAGTTCATGTGCCGAGTAATGATTTAAGAGCTAGCCTCAGCGAAACGAGAGAGGAGGCTCAATCGATTTGAGGACTCGGTTAACGGCCAATAGAAAGCAGACATGTTTCCCCGGCCCGTAACACAGAGATCGGGGTCTCAAAGAGACGAGAAATGGGCATAGGTCGCTTTGTGAGAGGGGAAAGGCGCAGTCGCCACATGGAGATCACAGGCGCGGTCGCCGTCTGGCTGCTTGAGAGGCGCGGAGTCGCCTCAAAGAAGTAATGCAGACATAGATCTCCAATAAGATCGAAAGGACCAATTCTCACGGGGACGGAAGGAGTAGGCGAGGTGACTCCCCCGAAGTGAAGGCCGGAGGTCCAATCTGCTCCCCTCCAGGAGATGAGAGACCCGATGCCAGAGAATGGTTGATGATGAAAAAGAAATTTGAGCAATGGGAGGAGGAGAAGAAACAAGAGACGGGAAAGGTTGAACGAATTGACTTTGCTCTTCGACCTTTTTCCAAAGAAATCGAGAGATAGTCGACCTCCTCCTACTTTTAGGTTGCCTCTTACGGAGAAGTACTGCTGGGTCGACAAATGCCGGGAGCCACATATAACATCTGGAAGCCACTATGTGTTTTGTCGCCAATGAGGATGACAACATGTGCAAAGCTCTCCTAAGCACACTTACTGGGGCGGCCTTAACTTGGTTCAATGGTTTGGGCTGGTAGTATCACCACTTGGGCATGCTTGAACAAAATTCTTAGACCGTTTCTCATTGCGGGAGCTCGAAAGATAACCGTCAACGATCTGAATAACTTGGTGCGGGGTAAGAATGAAAGCTCGATGAGCTATTTCACCAAGTTCAAAGAGATGGTTGATAAAATAGAGGAAGACCTCACAGACAGGGAGGTAATCAATTGCTTCCGAAGTGGTATTTCCTCAGAAGACATGGACTACGAGCTCACAGTCCGAACGGTCACAACTCGACAGGAGTTGTTTGAAAAGGTGTATAATGTCACTCGCGGCGAGGAAAGGAAAGAAAAGAAGAACGGTAAGAGCCCCAAGGTTGAAGTCGGCGATGATAAAAGGACTCCAACAAGAATGGGGGAACAATAAAAATGGAAAGAACGAGAACTAGGGCGACGAGAGAAGGTGCCGAAGCTTTCACTCCCCTCACGGTGAGTCGAACGGAGATTCTGAATGCTGTTGAACTGGCTCCTCCAGTCCCAATGAATCCAGGCAACAAGTTTAGGCGAGACAACAGCAAGTACTGCGACTACCACAAAGACACTGGTCATCTCACAGAGGATTGCTTGGGATTAAAGCGTATCATCCAGAGGATGGTCGACCAGGGGAGACTCGAGGCTTATGTGAAGAGACCTCAAGGCTGGGGAGGTGAGCAGCCGGCAGTGGACAACAAGGACCTAGGCGGCCTAGGCGGAACACAGGGGGTCATCGGCGAACAAGCGAGCAACACGGCCATCAAGCACAAGATATTCCCGGCTCAATAAGGCCCAGCATGTGCCTCCCGGAGAGAAGTAAGAGATGAGGCGATCAGCTTCTATCCCCACGAATTGGCAACTAATATGGCGGCTAGGGAGCAAGTTCTCGTCATCCCAGGTCTCATTGATGGATGCACGACGAGCGGACTCTTAGTCGGCACGGGGGCTGCAAGGATATTTTGTTTTACAAAACTTTCAAGGAGATGGGTCTTAATGATGAACAGTTGGAGAGATATGATGGCAGGTTGGAGGGCTTCACCAACCACCGAGTTGATGCTAAAGGCCAGATAGTGCTCGACGTCGACCTAGGCCAGCACCCCCTCAGGATTGTCTCGAAGGTACAATTTATCGTAATTGATGTAAATAGTGACTATGCCGCCATACTTGGAATTCTGGACAGTCGCTCTTGGAATGGTAGCATCAATTCCTCACCAACGAGTAAAGTTCCCCACACCTAGCTGGAGTGGAGTTGCGTACAAGGCACGGCTCGTGCTTATACGGATCATGTTACGAGGGAAAGAAAGAAAAGGGAGCTGGAGATTGAGGCTGGCGATGGTTACTTGAAGCCGTCTCGATCGATCACCAAAACTACCTGACTGTCAACAATCACCGACGTGGTAGAGTCGACCTATCGCTCAAATAACGAGGTCATGCTTGAGTCGACACGTCACTCTAACACCACCGAGGTCGATTCGGATGTAGTTATGGTCGATCAAGTCGTCATAGGTGACCTATGCCTCCGAGATAGACAATAACTCGGGGCCCCTACCAACAAGGTTGCGAGACAAGCTTGATGATATGATAGGCGAGGAGGCTCCACACTTGGGAGCCGAGGAAAGACAAAAGGTCGGGAGATCATAGTGGAGACTCTACAATTCGAGAGATGGACCAGAGCTAGAAGGCTGTGGATGAGCTAGAGTCGGTAATCACCAACCCTTCTTACCCCGATCAAAAAATTCAGATTGGGAAGCGGCTATCGGTTGAGGAGCGAGCAAAAATCATCGAGCTACTCAAAGAAAGTAATGATGTCTTTGCATGGAGGGTAGAAGACATGAGGGGAATCAAGGAGGAGGTCATTGTTCACGGGCGGAAGTTAACCCGACCATAAAGCCGAGACCCCAAAAGCCGAGAAGTTTTGCTCGCGACAAGGAAGAGGCTATCAAAGCGAGGTACAAAAACTTTTGAGTGCGGGTATAATCAAAGAGGCCACTCATACAACGTGGTTGGCGACGTGGTCATGGTGAAGAAATCGAATGGCAAGTGGCGGATGTGTGTCGACTTCACTACTCTCAATCTAGCTTGCCCAAAGGATAGCTATCCTCTTCCTAGAATTGACAAGCTTGTTGATTCCATTCTTTGGTCACTCTACTCTCGGTTTCTGGATGCTTACTCGGGATACCACCGAGATAAAGATGCACGAGGATGACATAGTGAAAACGGCATTTGGGCATTTGGAGGCATCTCTTGCTACAATATGATGCCTTTTGGATTGAAGAATGCGGGAGCGACATATCGAGAGGATGGTGAACAAAGTCTTTGCCTCACAGATTGGTCGAAATATGGAGGCCTACGTTGACGACATGGTCATTAAAACTAAGGCCGGGAGTCACGTGGTCGACCTAAAGGAGACATTCGCCAATTTACGAGCAAACGACATGAAGCTCAACCCGGTAAATGTGTGTTTGGAGTGGCGGTGGCAAGTTCTTGGGATTCATGGTATCTCGAAAGGGGCATAGAAGCTAATCCGAGAGAAGATAAAGGCTTTAGTCGACATGAAGGCTCCCACCACTATCAAAGAGATGCGGCGACTTAATGGAAGGGTAGCGGCTCTTGGTCGCTTCATATCAAAGTCGGCGAAAGGTCTCTCCCCTTCTTCAAAGCATTGAGGGGACGAAAAGCTTTGAATGGACGACCGAATGTCATTCGTCGTTCCAACAATTGAAGGATTATCTTGCTACTCCACCTCTCGCTCGCAGCCCGATGGCTGGTGAGACTTTATTTGTGTATCTATCGTAGGAGACAAGTCGATTCTTTGCGGTATTGATTAGAGAGGATGAAGGGCTTCGAAGCACATGTACTATATCGCAAAGCTTTATCGAGATGTGGAAGCGGGTATTACAACGGCGAGAAAGTTGCTTATGCTCTAGTCGTAGCTTCAAGAAAGTTACGAGCTTATTTTCTCGGCTCATCCAATCGTGGTTCTTACCAATGCTCCCTTAAGAAAAATCTTGCACAAGCGGAGAGTTCGGGTCGACTACTCAATTGGTCAATTGCCCTCACCGAATTTGACATTGAGTATCGACCTCGAAAGGCGTTGAAAGCTCAAGCTCTGGGCGACTTCTTGGTCGAGCTCACGTTCACCAAGGAAGATGACGAGCGGCGAGCTCCAAAAGAAAAGGGCAAAGGGAAAGAGCCGAGTCACAAGTCGCCATCACTCTACCCGTCGATTGTTGGAAGGTCTATTCGGACGGGTCGGCAACCAAAAATGTCGGTGGAGGCTGGAATTGTCTTGGTCGAGCCGAGTGCGGGACCGTGTTTACGAGGAATCGCTAAGGTTCAAATTTGACGCTTCCAACAACCAAGCTGAATATGAGGCCTTGATTGCAGCTATTGAGTACGCCAAGTGCTTCGGAGCAACTAAGATCATGGCCTACTGTGACTCACAATTGATAGTCAACCAGGTCAGAGGCGAGTACGAAGTGCTTAGTTCTACTCTCATCAAATCTTGCGACTGGTGAAGGAGCTAATAAAGGACTTAGAATTACGGGAGATTCAAAGTGGAAGAGAAGATAACGAGCTGGCTGATCTACTTTCGAAACTTGCTACTTCAGATGAGCCACATGACGAGCCCATCTCCTTCCTAGAAAATCCAGCTTACGAGAGGGTAAAAATTCAGTGCATAGATGATCCCTCAAGAAATTGGACTCAGGAGAAGTGTTGGATCGAGGAAATGAAAGCATACCTAGAAAATGGAGAGCTGCCAGATGACGAGAAGAAGGCTCGAGCTATCAAAAAGAAAGCTCCAAGGTATGTCATTCAAGGAGGCGATCTGTTCAGGAGATCTTATACTCGGCCGTTGCTAAAATGCATCCATCCCCAAGAGGTCGCCCTATTGATACACGAAGTGCATAGTGGAATTTGTGGTGGACACCCGGGGGCCAGGACTCTTGCTGACAAGTTAATCACATTGGGATACTATCGGCCACACATGAGAGGCGACACTCACAACTTTGTTCAACAATGTGATCAATGCCAAAGGTTTGCCAACCTTCCTCATGTGCCTACAATGAGCGAGACTCCTGTGATCGCGGCTTGGCCATTTGACATGTGGGGCGTCGACTGATTGGACCCTTCCCTCCCGCCCCGAGGAAACTGCAAGTATGTGATAGTGGCCATAGACTACTTCACCAAATGGGTTGAGGCCAAACCATTAGCTCGTATCACAGAGGAAAATGCTATCAATTTCATTCATGATTTTATTTGGTGTCGATTTGGTTTTCCTCGAGCCATAGTATCAGACAACGGACTGCAATTCTCAAGAGCTTTCGAAGCAGAGATGAACAGAGTGGGAATCACGCCTTGGCAATCTTCTGTCGCCTACCCTCAAGGAAATGGGCAAGGCGAAGCGGCGAATAAACTTGTCCTATCATCACTCAAGACAGGACTCGTAGGTCGACGCAACAACTGGTTGGACGAACTCCCACTTGCTCTTTGGGCAGTTCGTACAACCACTCGGGGGCCTACGGGGGAAACCCCTTTTGCTCTTACGTATGGGTCGGAGGCTATGGCACCTGCTGAGCTCAGATTCCCCACTGCTAGAGTGACTTTCTTCAATCAAGAGCAAAATGACACCAACAGATTGATCGACCTGGATCTGATCGACGAGAAGCGAGAAACAGCCTACCTCCGAATGGTCAACTACAAACAGCGAACTAAAAGTTACCATGACAAGAGGGTCAAAGCAAGGTCGTTCCAAGTTGGGGATTACGTATTGAGAAAGATTGAAGCAACGGGCGAAGGACCCGGCAGAATAAACTATCTCCTAGTGGGAAGGTCCCTATGTGGTCACTCGAGTTGTCAAGGAAGGAACCTACATGATAGCTCATCCTGGAGGTGACGAATTGAAACATCCTTGGCATGCTACTCACCTCATCAAATACTACTTCTAGTTTTCGGTTTCAAAGTTCGAGCTTGTATTAAGTTCTAGTTTCAAGTTGATGTAAGCATATTTCTTACTTCAATAAAAAGTGCAGTTCATTCCATCAAGCATAGTGTTACATTAACATTAACAAGCTCGACTCTTAGTCAGCTTCGTTCCAACAAGCTCGATTCTTAATCAGCTTTGTTTATTTAACAAGTCCGACTCTTAGTCGATTTTGTTCTAATGAGCTCGACTCTTAGTCAGTTCATCTTAACTCGACTCTTAGTCAGTTCATATTAGCTCGATTCTAAATCAGCTTTGTTCATTTAACAAGTCCGACTCTTAGTCGACTTCGTTCCAACTAACTCGATTCTTAATCAGTTCAAAGGGTGAACAGGTTCGACTTATGGTCAATCTCGTTCACAAAAAAGTTAATCAAGTCTGAGGTCGACTACACCAACAAGATCAAGTCGCCTCTAGGCTCAAATTAACTCATTTATATTATCTACATCTAGCTCGACATACAATATGGAATGAAAAGCATACAACATTCTGGAAACAAAAGTCAGCTACGATAGAAATAAGTCTCCCAAAACGGGCTAAGACTTAAACAAAATTAATTTACAAAAATATTTTGCCTCCCAAAAACTGGGCCAAGGCATTCGAATAATGTTGAAGCAAAAACAAAAAATATTGTTTGGAACTTGTTCATTACAAATAATTTAAGAGCTCTGGCCGATATCAGTTTGGTCGTCAATGGAAGCTCGACCTTCACCATTTTCTTGTTGCTGAGGCTCCAAAGGCTTACCCGACTCGGAATATGTTTGCTCAGTTTCAATTTCCATAGCTTCGGCATCGTCGAGTTCCGCCAGGACCACATCAAAATTCCTGTCAAGAACAGGGGGAGCTTCCCACTTCTCGCAGTGATCCTCCTCATCCTCTTGAGCAATGAAAGCAAGATCATTTTCTAGGTAAGGAACAAGCGAGTGACCACTACGAGCCGTCATGTCATATTGGGACTCAGTAAACCAACGAGCTAATTGCTCGATGGTAACCGTGGCCGTTGGATCTACAAGCGCGCGACGGGCCATATGTCTTTTGCCGACCTCAAGAAAATCTTGGGCCTTAGACACTATGGCATCGTAGTACTCATCCCCTGCTTTGAACTTCTCAACTGCTGCTTCAGAGGCATCCTTGGCAGTTTTCTCGATGGTAGCCTGGAAGTCTTTCTGGCTTTTCTCTCTCTCAAGCCGATGCTGTTCATGTAGCTCGAGTAAGAAGGCATCCTTCTCCTTCAGGAGTTTGTTGACTGTGGCCAGCTCAGTTTTGGTTTTTTCCAACTCGTTCTTCTCTGTTTCCCTCTCCGCTTCCACCTCCTTGATCTTAGATTCGGCGAGTGCCCGGATCGGACAAGGCCTTCGTCTTCACCATTTCATTGGCTTCACACGAGTTGTCCAGATCGTTGTATTTCTCTCTCAAGTCGGCCAACTCTTGTGCCTTCTTGGCATAATCGCGCAGGGCCCGCTTCTCCCTCTCGGTGACGCCCTCCGGGAGCTTTTAGCTTGCTCGTTCATGGTGAGGAAGCGCATTAGAGGAAACATTGAAGTATTAGCTCGACCAAGAGGAGAGCTGACGAACTAATATAATAAGCGACTAAACGAAAGGGAAAGTAAAGGTTTACCTGTTGTGTACCAACCCGGATCAGTGAAAATTCCTCTGGAGTCATCCCCTTCTCTGCAAAGTGAGCTAGGAGATCTACATCCAGGGCCCTTCTCACCACCACTTGACCAAGCGCCACGTCGGGATAGCGCGAGTCATCTTTGTTGACCCCAATGAGAGGGGAACATCGGCGAGCTTCGAATCAAAGCATCTACTGACTCTTGGCTCCTCGGAGGGGGGCTAGAGGAGGGAGTAGACTTGGGGAGACGGCCTTGCCCTTTCCGGACCTTGATCTTTTTCTCGTCCTCAATGCACGATCATCTTCCTCTTCAACAACATCATCAATTTCAACTACATTCATTGGTGGAGCCCGCCATCTCGGCCCAGAGGTCGCGGCATTGGCCTCTTGAACGGGATCGAGCTCGGACTTGGCACAGGCGACTGCTGAATTCCTCCCTCCCTCATTCACATTCATGGAATGGGAACCACTCTGTTGAAGGTCCTCTATAGCGACCTCCTCCATTGGAATTAACCCGGCATTGTCCTTTGGGAGAAGGTTATTCCTTGCGGCGGCATCCCTCTCTCTGTGGCCTTGGCGTTTGCGGCTCAGTGGGCCCTCTTAGACTTCTTCTTGTCAGAAACTCCAACAATTCGAACCATGGCGGCTTCTTGTTCGGGAGTCAAAACTGCACGACATCAAAGTATTAGCTCGACAATTCAAAACAGTCCTACGAGTAAATCATTGACGAAGTAATTGATACAATTCAAAGCAGTTCTATGTACGAATTGAATAACTCTACATACGAGCAGGCAATTTGGTAAGGAGTTGCAATTCGAAATAGTTCTATGTACGAATTAATTCTACATACGAGCAAACCATCGATAAATACGAAATACGATTGCAAGCAGTTCTATGTACGAATTAATTGATTCTACAAGCAAGCAAGTAAGTGTCGAGCTGAAAGTTAAGTATGCAGATCAAAGCAATCCTATACGCCTATAAAAAAAGCACTTATGCAAGTTAACATTGGACGAGCTAATGAGCGAAGGCGAATAAACCCTTACCACCGATGTGTTCTCCATTGTTCTTGCAATAGTCGACTTGCTTCGACAAAGCTGACAATTCTCCTCTAATCTACCCAAAGAGTGGGTTACCCAATCGGGGTACACTGGCCTCTCAATACCGGTGCAAGGGCTCTGTTGCCTCATCTCCAGGCATCATCCTGCTAGAACATAATTGTACTTGGTTGTCACTAATGACTCCCAATCGACGGGTCCATCCTTGACCGGGGCACACGGCTTTCTATACAAAGTTCTACACCAAGGAGGCTCCCGGTAATTCTCCTCGCTGATAGCATCAGATTCATCATCGGGCAACGGAAATTCCCAACCCATCTGCTCTCAACTAAAACTACATGTGAGTTCCAGCAATTGTGTTTATTTGGAAGGTTGGTAAACAACTTGGGAGAGTTGGGCTTGGAGGGAGTGCTAATTCCCCGATCGTGCTTATCTAGCTTGGCACCAAAAACTCTTTGAAAACCTTCATGCAAGGCTCATGGCCCAAGAGCCTACACACCATTGCAAAGCACACCAAGACTCGCAAGTGTTAGCACCGAGTGAAGGGGGAGGGCATCCATACATTCCAGAAATTCATTAATGAAAGGATCCGGCGGCAACCTCAAACCGGCCTCAAGCGCCCCGTAGAAGAAAGCTACCTTAGTAGCATCTTTAGTGAAGGTCGTACGGTATTTGGCTAAAAATTGTTTCTGATTAAGGATAGTCAACCTAAATTCTGCCCTATCTACCCCACAGAAGTTGTAGATCACATCATAACGAGACTCCAAGTTCTTCCTCCCACGAGTAGGTCGTTGAGGTACATAGCCCCTCTCATTCTTGCCTGGCACCACATTGGGCCCAAATGCATTGACAATTCGAGGACCAGAAGAAGTTGAGGCAGCGTTCCCTTCTTGAGTCGTCATATCTGTACAAGCAAAAGAGGAAGCAGGGGAGTCAGTCCTATGATCATGTTCAGTCGACCTACCTAAGGACGACCTAGACTCCCCTGGGAAACTTATCCTATTTCTAAGGAAGGAGGGCTTTTGGACGTCCCTAACATAAAACAAGGTGATGTGGTCAAGCAATTCATGGAATAGATGAAAAGCGACAACATTTGAGTCGTCAATCACCACATTTTCAATTTCTCCTACAATGGGCAGCCCTATCTCAGTGTAATTCAATCCCCAACTAGTCAAAATGGAGGCACACTCATCCAGGGACATCACTCTCCACTCACCGTTCACATTCTTGCATGCCCTACGGTTAACAGTACAGTAACCATACCACGCTCCTGGTTCGCAACTAAAGGTCCTAGCCATGGCGGAAAAGGAGAACAGTGCATAAATCAAAACCCTAAAGCAAAGGTATGAAAGAAATACCTTAATTAATTGCAGAAAGTGGTTTCGTTGCTGGAGCAGAGAGCTGAATTTAAATCTTGCTGAGATCCCTTGATTATCGCCGGAGAAGAAGAAGTTCTAGAGCAGTAAAAGTTCTAAACAAAGAGGGATTTCTCTATTTATATTTTCCTAAATTTGGAAGGGGAAAAGAAAATCAAAATTAATTTTCCAAAATTAAAGATTGAGGCGGTTTTCGAGAAGGAGTTCCAAACGTCAGAGCTGTAATCATTACAAAAATCGGCGCTTCTTCATCTCCCACCGTTCATAGTCAACGATCAGGATGTTGCCACGTCATCATGGTCGACCTACTTCAAAGACTAGCATCGACCTGCGAGTAAAGCAATTTTCATCAAAGAAATCTTCTTAACTTCCAAGTCGACGAAGTCAACTCGAAAGTTGGGGGCCACTGAACATACCAAAAGTGCCGAGTTGGGCCAAGCAAGTAAAGCCCAATTACATCCAGCTTTGATTATCACATTCTCAATAGGGCTGGCCCAGTCAGAGCAAGGCCCAAAGCCCATCTCAAGCGTCAGTCGACTAAGCCCATGGTCCGACCTACAGGTCCCGACCTAACTTAGTCCGACCTCATGATCCATGCTACAATTCGGGTACGAACCATGCTCTACCCGACAGTCAGGTCGACCATTCCACGAGTGGCGACCTCGACCTAAATTAACAAGTGACGACTTGATACTTGCAGGCGTATTTGGTTGAACTATTCTCATAACCACGTCCCTACAAATCAGGGGACCGTTATAGACACGTTCCCATTACCAATAACCGCCGCTACAATCACGGAGCACACTTCGCCTCTCCAAAAATACATCACTCTTGTCTATAAATACTTCATCACTACCAACGGTGAAAGGTAACTGCCATTTTGTATTCTGAGTTCGTTATTCAATACATTTTGAGCTATATACAACTGTGATCTTACTCTCACGCCCGAGCGTCTTCGCCGGAGACACATCCGGCTAGTCGTGGGTTCTGTTTTCAGGTCAAGAAGCCAGGTGATCAGTCCTGCCACGTGGAGGAAGATTGATAAGCACATTTCCTGCAGCATCAGGAACTGTTCTTCTTTTTCGGAATTAAAAAAAAAATTCAACTTAATAAACAAATTTAAACTTACAATTAAGAAAAAGGTTGAATTTCTTGGCAAAATCCTTGGCTTGGCTCGAAGGCTCGAACTGTTCTTCTTCTTCCTAGGCGAGCGACGGCTATGGAGATGGAGAAGGTATAAGTTTTTTTGTTTAGTTTGGTTGAATGCGTGAACTGAGAAGGGAAAAGGTTTTAAATTAAACTCGCTACACGGTGTAGCGAGTTTGACTTAAGTCTGGTCAAAACTCGCTACACGGTGTAGCGAATTTAGCTTAATTAAATGCCCTAATTAATTTCCCAACGGCTTAAATTAATTACCCAAAACTCGCTACACGGTGTAGCGAGTTTTGACCAACCCTAGTCAAACTCGCTACACGGTGTAGCGAGTTTCAAAAAAATGGTCATTGTGAGAAATAGTTTGAACAGTTAGTCATTTAAGTAAAAAAAAAAGTAAAACGGAATTATTTGAGAAAAAATTCTGAAATTGCATATATAATCAATACTTTTTTTTTTAATCTATTTTGGTTGTCTCATTTATAAAAGCACACTTAAAAAATTGATTTTTTATAATTATGCACTTACTATTTTCTACACCACATTCTATTTCACATACTCCCTCCGTCCCACATTAACTGATACCAAAATTTTGGCACACATATTAAGAAAAAGTAAGAAAGAGAAAAAGTGGAAGAAAATGTTGTGAGTATGAAAAATTAAATAGGAGAGAGAATGAGTGGGAGGAATAATTAGGAGAGAGAATGTTATGAGTGTAAAAGTAAAATAGGAGAGAATGAATGGGGAAAATAGTAAAGATTTCCTTTCATTTTGGACAGTATCAATTGGTATGAGACGGACCAAAAAGAAAATAAGTATCAATTGGTGTGGGACAGAGGGAGTACTTTTTATACTCATAACACCTACTCCACTATACTTTCTCATAAATTTCCGTGCAACATTAATTTTGTGCAATTTCATATACTCTCTCCGTCCCACGTTAGTTGAGACTAACTTTTTGGACACACTAATTAAGGAAAAGTAAGTGAGAGAAAAAGTGAAAGAAAATGTTGTGAGTATGAAGAATTAAATAGGAGAGAGAATGAGTGGGAGGAATAGTTAGGAGAGAGAATGTTGTGAGTGAAAAAGTGAAATAGGAGAGAGAATGAGTGGGGTAAATAGTGAAGATTTCTTTGTCATTTTGAACAGTCTCAACTAACGTGGGACGACCCAAAAGGGAAAGAAGTCTCAACTAACGTGGGACGGAGAGAGTATGGGTCAAATGGAGTATTTGTTTTTGATGATGGAGGGAGTAATTTTTTTCACAAACAGAACAAAATATCCAACTAAAATAACTCAATGGGTAATGACTTTAGTAACTAAAATAACTCAATGGGTAAACAATGACTTTAGTAATGATATGTTTTTATTGTGCAATACTGTGGCAGCCTTGGATACATACATCTGTATCCCACTCCCATTCCAAACCCCAAAAAACCACTCCCACTACCAAAACCATTTTCTCTCTCTTTCCACTTTTGTTCTTCTTCATTCTTGTTTTCTCTTAACTTTTGTTCTTCAAATTTTTTTTTTTATTTCTCTCTCACACACAAAAACAATTCAAAGACTCCCTAGAAGTTTTTCTCTTCACAATCATTTTCAGTCATCGATTTCGTTAAGTCTATGCCTTCTCCAGCCTAGTCTTCACCTCGCCAATCGAAATTCTCTCTGCTTCGCCGACTGGAATTCTCTCAGTCGGATTTGGCCGATTTCAACTTGTACATAGGATTGAAATTCAAGGGGATTTTTCTATCTACGTTGAAAAGAAGAAGATGTAAGCGACATCCGGTAAATCTAACAGGGGTAGCAAGATCTATTGCATCGCGTTCAACCCGACATTGTACTCACCTCATCTTTCTCTCGAATCTCCATATTGTTTTCATGCAATCTTTAGGATAAATGGTTAGGTTTAAATTTTTAAATTTTTTTTTTTGGAAATATGGTGAAATGGCTTTCTTGATTTTGTATTTATAGCAATTTAAAAAATTAGAATTTTCTTCTCTGTCTCGAATCCTACAAATTCACGGAAGCTCTTAAATAGTCCCAGTGTACCATTTCATATTCTATTGACTTTTCTAATAATCTGTTTAATATTTAATATTCAATTTAGTTTGAATATCGATGAACTATGATTGATTTTCGAGAATACACTAATAAATCATTTAGTAGCAATCCATTTAACCAAAGCGTGCTCTTAGAATACAGAGTTTACAGATTGGATGTTTATGTGTGAGACACAAAGTGAGAGATATTTTTAAAATTCAATTTTGCAATTATATATGAATTCCGACAATTGGGTGCAATTGGCTTCAATTGGAACAGATCGGGGAGAAAGGGGAGCAGAGGGCATGGCTGGAAGAGAAGAGGGCAGAGGCTGAGGGAGGAAGGTGGAAGCGCAATTGGAACAGAAGGCGAAGGGAAGCCATGAACGATCTGAAGAGTTGAGTGATGAGTGAAGTGAATCAGCTCTGGTTTTTTGAATGCCAGTCCTAGTTTTCAAATGCCAGTTTATGTATTGTGGAATGCCAGTACAATCTGTGGTGCAGAATAAATTAGTGTTTTTTGCGTTTTGTGAATTTGAAAATGCCAGTGTACGTAATTTTGAATGCCAGTACATGTTTTTTGGAATGCCAGTCCATGTTTTTTTGAATGTCAGCAAAAATGATTATTAGTGTTTTTTAGTGCCAGTGTATGTGTATTTGAGTGCCAGTTTACGTGATTTTGAATGCCAGTCCATGTTTTTTTGAATGCCAGTGCTTGTGTTTTTGAGAGCCAGCAAAAATATTAGTGTAACAGAGTGCCAGTGTTAGTGTAACAGAGTGCCGGGCAGGAAGAGTGACAGCCACGTATATAAAAGTGCCGTATAAAAGTGCGTCGCCGTTTAACAAAGTGCAGTCTTGGCGCTTACACCGGCACTTTGTTAAATTGGTACCGACACTTTTTCACAGGCATTTTGTGACACATGCACTGGCACTTTATCACACTGGCAGTTTGTTAAACAGACACTGACACAAACGGGGAAACCATTAATTACGAAAATGCCACCGTTTGTTTTGAATAATAATGCACGCTTTTGAAAAACACGTTTTTTCTTATCTTAAGGAAAAACTAATTTTTTATAAGACCAACTCCTCCTTTTTTCATTCCAGCTGTTAATTGACTTGTTTCATTAATTTATTTACGTTTCCAAACAACTTGTTCCAACAACAGCTGTAAATTTTAAAAACTTTAATGACTAAGACCTTCACACAGATGTCAATGAACTCCTCGAATTCTCCCCTTTTTAAAATGTTAAATTTCTATTGTATAAATGTGAAATTACATAAATACCCTGAAAACTTTCCATTCTCAGAGCTTGCATTTTGGCGCCAAATTACTATTTTTAGGAATGTTTCTTATTCACTTCAGCTTTTATATATATATTGATATTGATATTGGATTTATCTAATAATCCTCCGTACAGACCGGACTCAAATTAGACCAGACTCAAATTAAAGGACAATATTATACTAATGTGGAGAGGATGAAGTACTAACAAATAATAGTCTGAAGTAATTATATTATCTAAATTATAGAAGATTGCATAGAATTAAGCAAAATTTTAAGTGTGATTGCATCTGGCGACAAAGCCAGGATTTTAGCAGAAAAGAAAAGGATCGAAAATTAACATAATTTTTTTCCATTTAGTAATACGGACTAAATTCTATTAATGTAAATTTTATTACTCCCTCCGTTCCAAAATGTTTGTCCCATTTAACTTTTTTGTTAAACTTTGACCACAAATATATGACAATTTAATTATGTTCATAAAATTCTAAAACAGAAAATTTTGGGGGAAACCTGTTTCTCCATAAGTTATAAAAAGTCTTGTTTTTAAATATATCAACTTAGTATTTTAAAGCCTAAACTCACTGTTTTAAAGTGAACTTTTTATAACTTATAGAGAAACAGGTTTCCCCTAAAACCTACTCATTCTAAAAAGTCCTATTGATTCACCATTAATAATACTATCAACAACAACTTTTAGAATTTCATGAACATGATTAATCTCTCATAAATATGTGGTCAAAGTTCAACAAAAAAATCAAATAGGGCAAACATTTTGGGACTAAAGGAGTATATAGGACCAAAAATATGATGCACTACATCAAAATTTATTCAATATTACTTAGAGAAGGGGTCAATTTAAAGATAAATTGTGGAAATTTAATTTTGCAAAAAGGGGTCAGATTATTTAAAATTTACAAATTGATCCCACATTCAAAATACAATTAAAAAAATAAAACTAGTAAAAAATTATTGAAAAAAACATGGGGGTGACCCCCTTCCCTTTGCCTTGCCTTCGCCAGTAGACCTGTCAATCGGGTCGGATCGGGTTGAGCCGGGTTGAAGCGGGAAACGAGTTGAGACGAGTAATACCTGTTACAACCCGTTTAACATACGGGTCGAATGAGGCGGGTCGACTCGGATAACCGATAAGCTCAACTCTTTTTTTTTCTTTTGAATTACTCGACTAGAAAAAATAATTTTCAAAAATAAATTAATTTTTTTGACCCGACGGTGGGGGTGGGACTGGGGTAGTTAAAAACAAATTTAAAATGTTTTTTTGACCCGGGGGTGGGTGGGTGGGTGGGGGGTGGGGCGGAGGGTGGGGCTCGGGGCGATTAAAAATAAATTTAAAATTTTTAATTTTTTTTTGACCCTGGGGTGGAGTGGGGCGGGGCGGAGGGTGGGGTAGGGGTGGGGTGGTTAAAAATAAATTTAAAATGGTTATTTTTTTTTGACTCGGGGTGGGGGGGGTGGGGTAGGGGTGGGAGTGATTAAAAATAAATTTAAAATGTTTAATTTTTTTTTTACCCGGAGGGGGGGGGGGTGGGGCTGGGGGGGTGTTAAAAATAAATTTAAAATGTTTAATTTTTTTTTTGACCCGGGGGGTGGGGTAGGGGTGGGAGGGCAGGGGGTGGGGGTTGTTAAAAAATTTTTAAAATGATTTTTTTTGACCTAAGGGGGGTGGGGGGTTGTTAAAAAAAATTTAATGATTAAATTTTTTCTTATCCGATGGGGGGTGGGGCAGGGGGGTTGGTGGGGTGGGTGGGGGCAGGGGTTAAAACTAAGTTTATTTTGGTTCATCTCCCTATCAATATAAATATAACGGGTTGAGACGGGTTGACGAGTTGACCCGCTTTAACCCGCTAAATTTAACGGGTTAAAGCGGGTAGCTCGTTTCAACCCGAAATTGTTAATGGGTTGGGTCGGGTAATTAATGAGTGACGTAGCGGAAGACTTGATAAATGCCAATTACTAGAAGAATTTAATCGATCCTAGCAAGAGACCTTCAACCTTGTAGAATTTAATCAATACAAAAGTTGGAAGAAACAAACCAATGTTTATTAAACGGCAAAAACTGCAATCAAACCCTAAAAACAAAGTATAAATACTCTTCAAACAAACCCTAAAAACGACTTGGTAAATAAAAGACTAAACTACCCTTAATTAAACAAAACATCAGCAAACACAAAAACTTCAGTCGACGCTCTGCACGGCCGCTCCATAAATCACGACACGGCCGCTCCACAATGACACGGCCGCTCCTCAAACAATGACACGGCCGCTCCTCTCCTGAAGCTTCAGCCTTTTCGATCCAACTCTTCCATGAACTCGAGAGCCACCTCTTCGACTGCATCATTCTCCCCACGCCTGAAAAAATTCGTCCTCGAATTGTCACCCCCCTCATCATCAGACGAGTCCCCGGAATATGGTACCAAGTGCTTAACATTGAAAACATCAGACGTACGAACATGGCTAGGCAGTTTCAACTTGTAGGCATTAGAATTAATCTTCGCAATGATTTAAACCGGACCAATCTTCTTCGCAGAAAGTTTATTATATGTACCCACCGGAAAACGATCCTTGGTCATGATAGCCCAAACATAATCACCCACCTGGAACTCCACCTGACGCCTCATTAGATCAGCCGCATGTTTGTACTTAGCGTTTGCGGCCTGTAAATTGTCTCGCACTTTAGCATGCACAGCCTGCAACCCCGCAACCAAATCCACCGCCTTACCATGAAGCTTTTGTTTACTAGGTAATGTAATCAAGTCCAATGGTCCCTTAGGTTGAACCATGTAGATTACCTGGAACGGGCTGAAATCGGTGCTACGATTGATGGCATGGTTGTGAGCAAATTCAGCCTGTGCCAACTTCTGATCCCAAGACTTAACATGATCACCAACCAAAAAATGCAACAAATTACCCAATGATTTGTTCACTACCTCTATCTGACCATCCAGCTGTGGGTGATATGCATTGCTGAAGTTAAGCGAGGTATTGGTCATCTTCCACAAGCTTCGCCAAAAATGACTAAGAAAATGGGTGTCCCTATCCGAAATAATCGCAGCTGGTAAACCATGAAGACGATAAACCTCCTTGAAGAGAAGTTCAGCAACATTAACCGCATCCGTTGTCTTCTTGCAAGGGATGAAATGAACCATCTTCGAGAATCTGTCAACAACCACGAATATAGAATCGTGTCCCCGCTGTGTACGTGGCAGCCCAAGTACGAAATCCATACTAATCTCCTCCCATGGCTGATTTGGAACATGAAGCAGCATGTACAGGCCGGCATTAGTAGCTGCACCCTTGGCCATATGACACACCCGACACCTCTGAACGAACTTCTCAACTTCCTTCCTCATGCTCGGCCAGAAGTAAGAAGCTTGAACTAGCTGTAAAGTATGATCCCTCCCAACATGGCCCTCCCCATGCAGCTCTTGAACAATCAGCAAGCGCTGGCTACATTCAGGGACACATAACTGATTGCCCTTGAACAAAAACCCCTCGTACAGCAAGAAGTCTGGCTTAAGACCCGCCTTAACATCCTCCAAAACCACCGAGAAATATGGGTCAGATGCGAGTAACTCCCGAAACGACTCAAATCCAGGGACTTCGATGCGCAAAGTTGTCATTAAGCTCCGCCGTCGACTCAATGCATCAGCCACTTTGTTAGTCACCCCTGCCTTATGATTAACCACAAAAGTAAATTGCTGAAGAAAAGCCATCCAACGAGCATGCCGATCTGAAACTTTGTCCTGGCTGTGTAAATGACGTAAAGAGTCATGGTCCGTGAACAAGATGAACTCTTGGTGCAACAAATAATGCCACCAATGTTGTACTGCCTGAACAACCGCATAAAATTCTAAATCGTAAGTACTATACCGAGCCTTGGCACCCGAAAATTTTTCACTAAAATAAGCCACTGGCCGCCCCTTTTGGCTCAAAACAGCCCCAATACCCACCTTAGAAGCGTCCGTATGCAACTCAAATGGCTGTGCAAAATCGGGTAATATCAAAATAGGCGCTGTAGTCAACATCTCCTTGACTTGCTGAAACGCGTTGTCTGCCTCTGTAGTCCACGAAAAGCGAGCGCCTTTCATACAATCAGTGATAGGCGACATGATGCTACTGAAGTGAGGAATGAAACGCCGATAGAAAGATGCTAAACCATGA
The DNA here is from genome assembly GCA_022495995.1 of Adenophora triphylla var. japonica. Lineage (NCBI taxonomy): Eukaryota > Viridiplantae > Streptophyta > Magnoliopsida > Asterales > Campanulaceae > Adenophora > Adenophora triphylla. The sequence goes on along the minus strand of JAFEMH010002138.1, from coordinate 88,967 downwards.
AAGCTCCGCACCTCTGTGATTGTAGTAGGAACAGGCCACTGTTGAACTGCTGCTACCTTGCTAGAATCTACTTGCAGGCCATCACCCGATATAACATACCCCAGAAATAAAACTCGTGGTACCATAAAAACACATTTCTTTGTTGCTGCATAAAAGTTCTCCTGCTGCAGCACGGACAAGACCTCCCGCACATGTTGTATATGCTCTTCTTGGCTCCTGCTGTAAATAAGAATGTCATCAAAATATACCACTACAAAATTCCCAATAAATGGTCGTAGCAGTTGGTTCATCACACGCATGAAAGTACTCGGGGCATTAGACAACCCAAACGGCATAACCAACCACTCGTACAAACCTTCGCGAGTTTTGAAGGCTGTCTTCCACTCATCTCCTGGCCTAACCCGACCCGATAATACCCACTCTTTAAATCCAACTTAGTAAAGACCACGACCCCACTAATCCGATCAAGGTGTCATCAAAACGAGGAATCGGAAACTCTCGTACTGCATGCTGATTTTGTTAATGGCCCTGCTGTCAACACACATCCGCCAAGAACCATCTTGTTTGGAAATCAAAATGGCCGGAACCGCACACAAACTCAAACTTTCATGAATATGCCCCTTTGCTAACAATTCTTCCACCTGCCTACGCAATTCCTCATGTTCCTTCAGGCTCATATGATAATGAGGTCTGTTAGGAAGACTCGCCCCGGGGACTAGATCAATGTGGTGCTGAATATCACGGAGGGGTGGTAATTCCGAAGGCAACTCATCCGGAAATACGCTAGCAAATTCCTGTAATAACGGCAGAACAACATCCGGGATCTGACTGACTTCTGACACAGATTTCCCAAGCAACACAAATATCATATCATCATGTTGGATCTCCTCCTCAAATTGAGCAAAAGAGAGGAGCGAAGAACAGGGAACTGGCGTTGTCACTGTTACCACCGGTTTAGTAGGGACTAGTTGTAAGTACCCAAATCTCGCTCATGCCTTCCGGTTAAATTTCCCGGCAATTTCGGTAAGTTTTCCGGTAATTCCCCAGACCTTCCTAGTGTTCCGGAAACATTCCGGAACTGTTTTTAATTAAATAAGGGCTGAAGGGAATCCTTCCTAATTAAGAAACACGTTTTTCTTAATTAGGAGGGAAGGTTCTAGAATTTGCCACCTTGCATGGTTCTAGAATGCTGAGTCATTGTGGATAATGCCGCACGGCTGCATTAGCTCGCTGCCCTTAGCCGCACGGCTTCATTAGCCTTATCCAGACTGCCTATAAATAGAGCCCTCCTCTACCCATTTAAGAAGCAACAATCAACACACAAATCACCCACAACACTCCAAAGACGTGAAGAACACTGCTGGAAGATCCAAGAAGGTGAAGAAGAAGGCCAAGAAGCTCCCTCCCTCCTCCTTGAAGATCCAAGACCAACCTCTCCTCCTAGCTCCGCCCGACGAAGAAGAAGGAAGCCATTGGTAACCTCGCACGCCCTAACCTCGCATCCTAATTGCTTTATAAATTGCTCATTGCATTACTTTTATATTGCTTGGGACTTGGTAGATTAAAGAGCATATCTTCATATTCCCCCTTCCCCTTTTGCATGCATTAGACATCATTTGTCATAAAAATGTAGTCTTTTCCCATAAAGGTGCATCCTTTGCACCTAAAACCCCCATTTTCAAATAAAAATGTCATCTTTATGCATCCTTTGCATATAAAAATCAAATCTTTTCAATCAAAATGCATCATTTGCATCCAAAATCCCTTTTTCAAGCATCATTTGCTTTAAAGACCATGTCTTTAATTACCATAAACTAGCATCATATGCTTTTCAAAATGCAATCTTTATGCATCATTTGCATAATGAATGCCAATTTCTTCAACAAAAATGCATCATTTGCATAAAAATCAAATCTTTATGCATCATTTGCAATAAAGATCATTTCTTTAAACTAAGTGCATCATTTGCAACCCAAAAATGTCATCTTTTCATTAAAGTGTCATTTTTTACATACATTTCCCCCATTCCCCCATTAGCAACCTATAAACGGACCGGTGTAAAAGATCCTATCTTTACATCGTTCCTTCCATTAAAGGTTCATAATCTCTTTAGAAAGGGACAACCTTGAACCCTATATCTCCAATTATCGCTTAAGAAAGAGTATGAAGCATCTATACGAGCTCGACCGTCTTAAAGCGTAGGATTGATGGGCTAAGGACCTTCCTTTTCTAAAGAACCTCATCTTTGACCATAAAGAGAGTCATTCTCTCGATCATGCAAGTCCCGAGGGTCCCGAGGTTAAAATGCGATGATCACAAGTCACAAGATGAGGGCGGGATCATAATCCCGAACACATAAAATTCCAAGAAATCCCGAGCGACAACCAACAAATGGTTTGTACGTCCGGAAGACGACTTGGGACATTCCCTCCTTATTTTCAAAACACATGCACACAAGAAAGCACACAAGCAAGCACGATTAATGAAATCACGGGAGACTTGCTCCGGCAAGGCACTTTGGGTGAACGCCAAACGTTCTTCCCAAGGAGTAACTTAACCTCCGAACCCATAAAACCTTTTTTTCAAAGTTTTGAGGTAATCAAAATGGCGTGGCGACTCCGTTTTTCAAATTAAACCGGATGTCTTCAAACTCGCGTGAATCCAACAAAAAACAAAATTTGGGCACACATTCACACTAGTACAAATTTTGTTCCATCAACAATCAAACTGTAAGAATTATCCCGCCCATTATGAACAACCTGTCTATCAAATTGCCATGGCCGGCCCAATAATAAATGACAAGCGTCCATAGCAACTACATCAAACCATATTTCATCACGATATTTAGAACCAACAGAAAAAAAAATAAGAGCACGTTTTGAAACTGTTACCTCACCACCCTTTTTAAGCCACGCCAATTTATACGGCTTAGGATGCTTCTCCGTCTGAATGCTCAACTTCTGGACCGCTTCCTCTGCGATAATGTTTTCACAGCTACCCGAGTCAATCACAAAATGACACACCTTCCCCAAAATAGTACAAATTGACTGAAAGGTGTTATTACGGAGCCATTCATTCTCGTCATTAGTGCGCGGAGTTAGGTACGAACGGCGGACAACAAGAGACACACCCACATCCCCAGTCACTAACTGCTCCTCCTCGTCGAAAGTAGGGTGTTCCGGTAAGACACTATCATCAGCCGAAACATCCTCCTCTGCTTCGTTAAACAACGCCTTCTTTCCAGTCTGTTTGCAGTCCATCTGGCGATGACCGACCTCGCCGCACCAAAACACTTAATGTTGCTGCCGCCTCCTCTAGAAAACTGACCGCCTGTTTTGACGCCATTTGTAGCGCCTGTGGTTGTGCTGCTAGCGTTTCCACCAGTTAAACTGCTCCCTCCAGTTGCACCGCTACTGCTCCACCTCCTTGTCTGTTTCTCGACTACAATTGCTCTCTGGTGTGCTTCCGAAATCGACCCAATATCAAACATATTCAGCGTATCTTAAATCTGTACTCGCAGGCCGCCTATGTAACGTGCAACCATCTGATCCACCGTTTCCTGAATATCGTTTCTAGCTAGCAACTGGTAAAACTCGGTGGTGTAATCCTCTACGGAGCGTGATCCTTGCTTCAGGTTCTGCAGCCTCTGAAATAAAGTTCGCTGGTAATTATACGGCAAGAAGGCAGCGCGTAATTGCTTCTTCATCTTCTCCCATGACTCAATTTTGGGCTTTCGTCGAGAACGTGAGAGTTTGAGTTGCTGCCACCAAGCGGTTGCCCTCCCTCGCAGTCGCGTAGCGACCAACGCCACCCGCCTATTTTCTGGAACCCTTTTAAACTCCAGAATATCCTCCACCGTTGCCACCCAATCCAGAAATTCCTTCGCCTGTAGCCCCCCATTAAATTCTGGTAGGTCTGTGCGCATACCCGCCTCCCACCGTCGGTTTTCCTCTTCCTTCGCGGGTCTCTGTGGTTGTCGCCTAGCCTGCGGAATTTCTTCATAGTACTCCCCATCACCCCCATCAGAATCCTCCTCCCAGTCTCGCTGTTCGTCGCTACCACCAGGTCTAGGTTGATTCCGCCGAGTCTGATGATTGAACAAGTCGGTCATCCTCGCCGTTAACTGTTCCATCATCAACTCCATACGTTGATCTACGATCGATCCGATACGTTCCTCAAGGCTCGCCTCTTCTCGCTCGTAAACCTCTTCCACAGTTTGTCTCTTTATATGATGTAATCTGTTTCAAGTCTCTGGAAGGAGGGAGCGTCGGCTCCCATAGAGAGGGAGCGTCGGTTCCCTATTGATCACATTCCGCCGCAAGTTTCTGGAGTGAGGGAGCGCCGGCTCCCAAAGGGGGGGAGCGCTGGCTCCCAATGTCCAGCAGCACGTTTCAGTTTCCTTCTCAGATTTGGTTTCCTTTTGTGTTTCTTTGCTATTTGTTTTAGAATAGGTTTATTTGTTCCTTTTGATTCACTACCTAGATTAGGACTCTTAATAATGGTTGGAACTATAAAAGCTTTTGTAGGATTATTATTTTAGTCAATTTTTGAAGAATAAACAATTTATTTTCTTCAAGGGTTCTTTCTTCTTTTTCTAAGAAGACTAAGTCATTCCTTGGCTTGAAACGTAATCTTATTCGTTCAATTACGAGGATTACGTCCTTTTGCGAGGAGTAATTCATATCTTTGCTCGTTGTGTGAATTTTCAAGATTTTGAGTTGATTAAGTCTGCTGCGTTTTCTTGGTCTGTAGATTTGTTCTACATCAAACGAACACGGATATGAATTACTCCTTGCAAAAGGACGTAATCCTCGTAATCAAACGAATAAGATTACGTTTCAAGCCAAGGAATGACTTAGTCTTCTTAGAAAAAGAAGAAAGAACCCTTGAAGAAAATAAATTATGCCGCCAATGTTTAACTGCCTGAACAACCGCATAAAATTCCAAATCGTAGGTACTATACCGAGCCTTGGCACCCGACAATTTTTCACTAAAATAAGCCACTGGACGCCCCTTTTGGCTCAAAACCGCCCCAATACCCACCTTAGAAGCGTCCGTATGCAACTCAAATGGCTGTGCAAAATCGGGTAATATCAAAATAGGCGCTGACGTCAACATCTCCTTGACTTGCTGAAATGCGTTGTCCGCCTCTGTAGTCCACGAAAAGCGAGCGCCTTTCATACAATCAGTGATAGGCGACATGATGCTACTGAAGTGAGGGATGAAACGGTGATAGAAAGATGCTAGACCATGAAAGCTCCGCAATATCTCCTTGCCGTGTCATTGTTTGAGGAGCGACCGTGTCAGTGTGGAGCGGCCGTGTCGTGATTTATGGAGCGGCCGTGCAGAGCGTCGACTGAAGTTTTTGTGTTTGCTGATGTTTTGTTTAATTAAGGGTAGTTTAGTCTTTTATTTACCAAGTCGTTTTTAGGGTTTGTTTGAAGAGTATTTATACTTTGTTTTTAGGGTTTGATTGCAGTTTTTGCCGTTTAATAAACATTGGTTTGTTTCTTCCAACTTTTGTATTGATTAAATTCTACAAGGTTGAAGGTCTCTTGCTAGGATCGATTAAATTCTTCTAGTAATTGGCATTTATCAAGTCTTCCGCTACATCATTTGGTATCAGAGCCAAAACCAGGGATTCTCGTTTCGGTTGAGGTATCCTGAAAGGCCCTTGGTTGATATGCAGATGATCAGACAGCTATGGTTTGACTTAGCTGTCTGATATTAGTTGAATAGTGCAGCGGAATAAGTGAAGCTTGAAATAATGATAGGACAAAGAACACAATAAAATAATGCAAGTGTGTGAATGTGTTTGCAGAAATGTAATAACACAGGGAATTTAAAGTGGTTCAGAGTTCACTCCTCCTACATCCACCCCCACTGTCAATCTTGACAAGTGAGATCAATTTTATTATAATCTTTAATCAACAAGAATTACAAATGATTGATAAGGCAAGTTCTTTGAACTTCCTCTTCCTAATTAGTACAGTCAACTAGGGATACACTTAAAGTACAGTCTTAAGTGCTTTTACAACTTGAAGTACAGTCTCAAGATTTTACAAAAACAACTAATACACTAAAAAAAAAGGTCTTGAGTGTTTACAAATTATTTCTACACCTAAAGTACAGTCTTAGGATTTGGATTTTGTGAATTAACACACTAGGGTTGTTTGTTTGAAACAGGGGTTTCAGGCTGAAGGTTTTTGGTTTGGAAAGTGTTTGAAGGGTAGGGATTGGTGTGTAGGGATTTGTGTGTAGGGATGTAAGGGAGAGGTTTATGGACTGTGAAAAAGAGTATTTTTCAAGAGTGTTTATGTGTAGAGGATGAACTCCTCTATTTATACCCTTCAATGTAGCCGTTGGAATATGACTGTTGCAGCTATATTAATGAGCCTTGACTGGTCTTTACCCTACTTGTCCACTTGCAGGTCTTCATGAGCTGGCTTGAGCTGAGAGCTTCCAGAAGGTCTTCAGTGGTCTTCATTGGTCTTCAATGGTGAACTTGACAGCTGTGAAGATCCAGTTTCCACCTTGGTTGAGATTGTGGTAGCAGAGAATGAGACAGTGATGGCTATCGTAGGGAATGAAGTCGCCAGTAGGCTGTCGAGATCATACTAAGGCTTAGCTATCAGAGATGTTCTCTAAAAAGGACTGAGATGCACTTGATGATCTTGATAGCTAAGAGAGGGAATATGATTCATGTTATTGATTGAATGTAACCAATGTATAAGAGAGAATCATAACTGTCAGACTCATAGCTGTGAGATAAACTGAAAGATGAATATAACAGATTTCCTCTTTTGATATAAACCCTGTTCTATATATATATTCCTTTATCAAAACCAACTAACTAAGACTTTGATCAAAGTTATGTCCTAACATATCCGTTTATCAATTTTTGTTCTCCTTATATTCTCAAAAAAACAAAAAAAAAATCCAAAAAAAAAATGTTTGATTTTTCGTGGCCTTTCATTGAATCTACGACTATTGATCTTCTCATCGATTGGTCGAAACCTCCAATTTATGATAAGTGTTCTTGCGAAATCTGTCAATCTGACAATGTTTTGCCTTTAGCCAATACAGCCACTACACAACCTCTATTTTATTTCTTTTGGCCGATCTATGATAAAAAATTGGTACCCATCAATTTAATGATCCATTTGATATTCCTCAATCGAAGACATTTTTTTCTAGCTATATAAAAAATTTGCTACTCCATGAATTCATTCGATTGTTTTGGGCTGATTGGATGGATGTTATCACCCAAGTAAACAAATTCAAGGTTCGCCAAAGATTTGAGATTTGTCATATTCTGATATCAAATTTGATTGAAAGGAAGATGGTGTTACATGTTCTTTATGCACTGCTACAAATTCGAGGACGAGCAAATCCAAATTCGAGGACGAATTTTTCGAAGCCGAGGAGAATGATGAAGATCAAGATACGAATTAGTTTAGTTTAATGTAATTTTCGGAATTTTATTTAATTAGGTGATAATATCATGTTTAGAATTAGATTTAGTCAATGTTTTAATGTTTTAGAGGTTTATTTGGTTACTATATAGATTAGGGTTAAATTTAGAAGTATTTGACTTGTTTTTCAAGTCGTAGGAGTCCTATAAAATTAGGTTTATGTGTAATTCCGAATTTCAGTTGAATGATATTGAATTTTGAGTGTTTACTCTTTATTTTTCCTAAAAGTGATTAAATTCCTTTTGGATGCCGACTCTCCGTATCGATTAAATTCTACGAGTGTTGAAGATCAATTACTAGTATTGATTAAATTCTACTAGTATTGATATCTATCCAACGTGTAGTCTTGATTAATTTCGACTGCTGTTGAAGGATTGATTCGCGTATTGATTAATTTCTACCCGTAATCAATCATTTATCTAAGCTTCCGCTACATCAATGAGTTGGGTTGAGCGGATTCTTGAATAATGGGTAAAAATTGACAGGCCTATTCGGCAGTGATTGCATCTATAATGTATTAGAAAATGATTGAACAATAATTATCTTGTTTGATTATACATTTGCCAAAAAAAATACAATAAAATGATCCAAAATGAAATACTCTCTTCGTCTCAATAAATATCATAAACGTCACATTCTTTTCTGTTTCGTTTCAAAATAAATATTGTATTTATAATAAGAAAACAATGTTAGACAATTTTATCACCGTACGTACATGTAATATAATATGAAGAAGAGATTTCTTATGGTCTTTTGGGACATAAATAAGTGGTGTTCTCCAAGGGAAGAATCTATAGATCAAATGGAAGTATCCGTCCGAAGTTTCACCTTTTATTCAAATGAGTGTCCCGGTAGAAGCTAGGGTTTGGAATTATTAAGGCCCATGTTGGGCACTCCATGAAAACAAAGCTAGGGTTTTCTAAATTTAGACAAATAATCTTTATCTCCTCCACCACCTTCTAACCTAAAAGCAATCTCATAAATGTTCATGAAATCTGTATCCTTTGAAAGATGCCCTTCCATGATTTTCCTCACCCTAACCTCTTTCCTCCTTTTGGTCTATTTAAATTTTTATATTTTTTTCACAACTCCACCATAAATATAGTAGTTAATTTACCAATAATATTATAAATACTTTTTATATTTGCACATTACTTGTAAGTTTTATCGTACTATGCTCTTGATTGCAAATTTGCCACTGTCCTATAGTTAAAAATGCTAAAAAAATAACTATGGTTAAAATTGAAAATTAAGCAGTGTACGAAGGATTGAAAATGCCGATTGGCCATTAACAAAAGACTACTATCTATAGAATTTCTCATAATTATAAGAATAATCAAATTTTCATAAAGATAAGAGTTTATTTCCGAAATTCCTAACCACCTTATCTCAATTCTAGCCAGCAGGGGATATTGAACATAATACCTCCACGACGGACATACTTAAAACCTGCTCAAGATGCCGATTTGGCATAAACCCTCTGGCTTCATAAAGATAGAGTTAAAGTTCAAATAAATTTGTGAGACTATCTTTTCGAAATTCGAAATAGAGGCCAGTAATAAACAAGTTAAATAGGAACTATCTTTCTGACATAGAGGCAAGTAATAAACAAGTTTGATGATGCAAGGAACGTATTGATCAGCCTACGTCCAATAATTAGGTTGATCCACTGGCTTTATTTGACCTGAAACAGTGAACAAACGACTAGCCGGGGTGGTCTTCGGCTAAGACCCTCTGGCGTGAGAGTAAGTATCACGTGTATAGCTTTATCAAACTGTATTGAGATTTGAAAAGTAAAATAAGTATTACCTCTAAACGGCGTATGTAGTGAAGTATTTATAGCCTTTGAGAAGATGTAGAATTGTAGTGGGATTGTGTAGAATCCCAAAAATCATGGAGAGAGTCGTGGGCGTAACTGACTCCGAAATTGTAGGAGACAGTTATGGAAAGTCTTTGGTCGACGTACGTCTCTGTAGGTCGAGGTCGCTTGAGTAGGTCAAGGTCGACCTGACATTGTATTATAGCCAGACAAGGAGATGATCGTATGTCGGACAAAGCTAGGTCAGACCAAGGATGGTCGGACAATGAGCTAGGTCAACTGATATTTGCTGTTAAGTCGTGGGCCTTATAATATCTGGGTCGGCCTCCTTGATCACGCTGCTGTGATAACGCCTGAATAATTGGGCTTTGTACGTTGGGCCTAGCCCATCACTTTTATTCCGTTCAGTGCCCCCCAACTTTCTGAGTTGACTTTGTCGACCAGGAAGTTATAAGAATTTTGATGAAGACTCAGGTATGTCGTAGCTATATGCTCGAACTGCTGGATGGTCGACCGAGATGACATGGCTTAATCTCGCTCATTGACTGTTTTGACGACCAGATCTGCTAAAGCGCCATAATGATTAGAAAATACGGCGCTTGGACAACTGCCTTGGGAAACAACGCCGGCATTTATGGGAGGATTGAACCATTGTATCCCAAACCTTTCCAATTCAGGTTAGGATTAGGAAAGGTATAAAAGGAAAATCCTTTTCCTTTTCATTCTTTTACAAACCCCCAAATCTGATATTACCCGGCAAGAACAAAAGCAAGGTGATTTCTGATCTCTGGTGCAATCGAGCTTCTGCTTCATTCTAGATTCCTTTCGTCTCCAAACCGATTAAGGTACCCTTCAATTCCTCTGCTCTTAAGCTTAATTTCGAGCTTTTCTGTTGATTCTGCCATGGCTAGGACCTTCGACTGTGAGAGGAGCGTTAGGTATGGGGTATTGCACCCAAAACCTTAGGGTTTATACTCGTAAAGAGGGCCCATGGAAGGAGATGAGTAGGGATGATGCTTGTACCATCTTGAAAGCATGGGGTTTATGCTATGGAGTTATAGAGCTTCCAGGTAGAGATAGCATAGGAGATGTGGAGGTGGACGACCAAAGGATTGTCCGCTTTCGTCTCTTTAACAAGTTGATAGATCACTTCATCATATTTTACATTAAGGGATCAAATAGACCACCTTTTCCCAAAAATAGGATAGAATTCCCAGGGCAATCTAGGTCGCCCATAGATAGTGATGATGAAACCCCTTCTAGTTCTGATTCTCCTATTTCTTCTTCTTTTGTAGATATGTCGACTCAAAGTTCTGCGAGCTCCTCTGGCAATATTGTGGATGCTTTCTGCTCGACATCCGTTCTAGGTCGGAATGAAAGAGGGTATGTGGCCCCCCAAGCCAGCCGTGGGAAAGAATAATTCTGAATCGAGGATTGAGATTCTCCATAACTTCTTCGAGATTAGCCGGGATGAGTTCCGTCTTACCCACTATACGGATAAGCAGAGGAAGGTGATAGGCTAAAGTCGCACGCCTACAAATTAATTACCAAGACTCGGCTACAAAACTGTAACTAGGACAAGTCCAGAGTCGATCCACTGAAGAACGGTTATTTATTTGCACAATTGTCACTTGACAAGATTGGGGGTCTAAGATTGATTTTAATTAATTCCTAAGACGGGAATTAAAAACTAAGTTTTAAACAATTAACGGAAAGCACTTTGAATCAATTATTTTCCCCGTCTATCATTCAAATATCATCGGTTAACTCTTTTCACTTTTACCCTATTCACTCGATCATGAGATTTATTTCAATCTCTATCTCTTTCTTTAATAATAGCTAATAGCAATGACACATTCACTAATAACCCTAATCAATACCTAAACCTAACTGACACAGTCTAGATTCACAATATAGATTGATTTCGATTTAAGAGATTAAGATTGAGAACACGTTCTAATGTTATTTCAATTAGATACTTGTCTATTTTCTTCCTATTCACAATTTACCATGACACATGCATAAATCATAAAATTGCTACTTATGAAACCCTAAATTGACACAATCTTAGGGGATTCTAGCAATGAATTAAGATCCAAGATTAAACAATTGGCCTAATTGAAAAATCCTAGAAATCAATTCAATCAATAAACACAGAAGAAAATATGAATAGGACAAAATAGATGAAAAGAAATTAACCTCAATTGAATTCAAGACGGTTCCAAAAATTGAATCCAAAGCAAGAAATTTAGTTCTCCATAAAAAACTATGAAATCTCTAGGGAAAAATAATAATCAAAGTCTAACTCTAAAACAATTGACCAAAGAAAATATATATACTCCTCCGTCTAATAAAACTAAAAACTAAAATCCTAAAAGAAAAAGGAAAACAAAAGAATTAAATTAACAATTAAACTCTTCCTCCAGCCACGATCAACCGCACACGCCGGAGTCAACACACGCCTTCAATTCACACACGTGCACACAGTACTCCAATTTCCTAATTCCTTCTTTTCACTTTGGTCCTTCATCTTTCCATAATTTCATTATGGCCACCAAACTTTCCTACTTTGTAATTTGGTCCTTGAAGCTTCCTGCACTTTCACTCAGGCCCTTGATCCTTCAGTTGACTTTCTCTGGCCTCCTCTGTTGTAACTCAAAACCAATATGTCTCATATTACAACAGAAATACCAATAATAATTCTCCTATTACAATGTTCCCTCACTAATACAAAATATAGTAATTTAACTATAATAAATACAAAATGTAACCAAATTGCTATAAAATGTCCAGAAAAACCGAGAAATTACCAAAGCTAAAAACAACCTATCAAATTCCCCCACGCTTAGACCTTTACTCATCCCTGAGTAAATTTCTAATTCCTCGCCAACTCCAGATCTAAAACAGGCGCGCGAGGGGAAAGTGATTCCCCTAACTCCTCTAAACCGTCAAACTCAATGATATCAACATAACACATTCGGCGAATAAAACTCCGCTCCTTATTACTCCACAAAAATGGTAATAATGGCCTTAGCTTGAGCCCAACTCCAAATAAAGGCCCACACATAAAAAGCTAGGGGAAACTACAATGTCCTAAGCTTCCCCCACGCTATCCTCGCACTACTACTCCTTCAAATCAAGTCAATGTCTAAGCAAAGACTTACCTCATGAACTACACCGACCCCCCTTATATCACCAAAAAGAATTACGAGGATTTTCTATCCTAACGCCTCTAATCGAACCTCCTACGCCAAAAATAAACAATCCTACCCGACGCTCCAATCCTCCCTTATGTCTCCAACTCCGGTGATATATAAAAGATAGACGATGCTTCACTTTCTCACCTTTTGCCTAGGTGCCGTTTCCGGTTTTCACCTTTTACCATCCTATTATATGCATTTTATGTTATTTGTTAACTTTATGTGCTCATTTTATGTCTTTGATTATTTATAAAAGTTAGGATGGTTATGAAATAACTTTAAAGCTTTATGGTTTAATTGGAAATAAGATAAAGTATTATCGTGAAGTTATAATAATTGAAAATAAATAAAATATGAGTGGTTGGGGTGTCTTTGTGTAAAGGAGAGAAGTTGAGGTGATAGTTGTACTACCTTGGACCTTGGAGGGACTTAAATGAAAGTTTGAATTATTGTCCCTTTAAATTAGTCAAATAGAGCCATACCTCCCCATTTCTTCATCATCTTCTTCAACCCCCTCAAAAAATTCTCCATGGAAATCCATTTCTAAACCTTTCCTTCCAAAAATCATAACAAATTCAATTCCTTCTCATTTTATGATCCGTTTGCATATTCTTGTTCGGGGCGACGAGGGGAGCGCATCAAGTCGGAAAAATAGTTATTTCATCTCGTTTTGTTAAGCTGAGTTATTATGACTTCCCTTCAAAACTTGCTCATGAAATGTTAAATGTTGATATTATTTGTTATAATGGTTGTTTGGTATTTTGGAACACTTTCTTGGAGTTGAAAAGTTGGTTAATGACCTAAATGTATTGTTGTTGTTAATGGAAGTTGATAAAGAGTAAAATGATATGGCTTAAGTGGAACTAAGAATGTTAACATGAAATGTGGTAGTGTGATGGGTAAAATAATCAAGTTGTAAGTGGTCTAGGTTTATCTTACTTTGATTGGAATGGTTTAATGTGGGTTTTGGTGAAGTTTGGTAAACCCCTTTTATGCCCTCAAAGCTGAGTAAACCGATTTTGGTCATTTTGAAAACAGAGGAATCTGGGTTTGGGGTCATCTTGGTTGGGTTGCTGATGTTTCAGCTGTAATCTGAATTCTGGGTAAAGGGCACGAGTCGTGCCTAGAGGGATGGACGAATAGAGGGCAGCAAAGGTCATCAGCCCCGAGGGCAGGCGGAGGAGGGAATGCGGCGGCTTCGACAGCTCGTTCGACTTCAAGTCAGTTTGGGACGATGTGTGGATTTTGCAAGAAGATGGGACATTCAGAGGATAGGTGTTGGAGTAAACAAGGAAAATGTTTAGAGTGTGGGGCAGCAAGCCATTTCAGGAAGAATTGTCCTAAGTGGCAACGGAAGCAAGCTTCGGGTAGCGGACAAGGGGGACAAGGTGGTGGTGTGAAGAGAGATAACGAAGGGAAACCCAAGGATAGAGGTATAGTCCCTGTCTCAGGAGTTAAGGCCTGCATCCTTATAGATCCCGGGTCTTCCTATTCTTTTGTGGCATTTCATTTTGCATTTGCATTGCATAAATTGCCTGAATCTATGCCTTATGTGTTGGAGGTTTCTACTCTTATGGGAGAGTGCCTCACATCTTCTTTGGTCTATCATGGTTGTGATGTGACTATATGTGGGCATGTATTGCCAGTGGATTTGGTAGAGTTACCAATCCGTGACTTTGATGTGATTCTTGGGATGGATTGGTTGAGTCAGTGTCATGCTTTGGTAGACTGTCGTAGGAAGTAAGTCTCATTTGCTATGCCTGATGTGCCTACTTTTGTTTTTGATGCGGACAAATCTATGTTCGGTATACATGTTATTTCTGCTTTAAAGGCTAGAAAAATGCTATCTAAGTGGTGTGCGGGGTACTTAGCTTATGTGGTAGATTCAAGTAAGAAATTCCCTGAATTAGCTCATGTTCCGGTGGTTAATGAATTTAGTGATGTGTTTTCAAGTGAGTACTCTATGACTCCGGATCGTGAGGTAGAGTTTTGTATTGACCTAGTGCCCGGTACCGCACCTATTTCTAAAGCACCCTATAGAATGGCTCCGACTGAATTAAAAGAGTTGAAGGCTCAGTTGCAAGAATTGCTAGACCGGTGTTTTATTCTCCCAAGTGTGTCACCGTGGGGAGCACCGATTTTATTTGTTAGGAAGAAGGATGGCACCTTGAGATTATGTATCGACTATCGTTTGTTGAACCAAGCAACCATAAAGAATAAATACCCTCTTCCACACATAGATGACTTGTTTGACCAACTTCAGGGTTCCGTAATCTATTCTAAACTTGATTTGAGAAGCAGATACCATCAGTTGAAGATTAGACCGAATGACATTACAAAGACAGCCTTCAGAACGAGATATGGTCAATATGAGTTCGTGGTGATGCCTTTCGGGTTGACTAATGCTCCACCCGTATTCATGGATATGATGAACCGTATCTTCAAGCCGTATCTTGACAGCTTTGTAGTGGTTTTCATAGACGACATCCTTGTTTACTCTAAGTCCCGAGAAGAGCATGAAAATCATTTGAGGATTGTCTTATCAGTTCTTCGTGAGAAGCAGTTGTTCGCCAAGTTCAACAAGTGTGAGTTTTGGCTTGAGCAGATCTCTTTCTTGGGGCACGCGGTGTCTAGTTCGGGGATTTCCGTGGATCCTTCAAAAATTGAATCCGTAGTTAATTGGAAGCAACCTTCAACTGTGACTGAGGTTCGTAGCTTTCTCGGTTTGGCGGGGTACTACCGAAGGTTCATTGAGGGTTTTTCTCGAATTGCAACTCCGTTGACAAGGTTGACTCGAAAAGATGTAGCTTTTGTATGGGATTCCAAATGTGAAGCAAGTTTCAATGAGTTGAGGAAAAGGTTGACATCGGCTCCCGTTCTTACTCTTCCGGATGGTTGCGAGAATTTTGTCATTTACAGTAATGCCTCGAAGGCAGGGTTGGGATGTGTACTAATGCAAAATGGGAAAGTGATTGCGTATGCCTCTAGGAAGTTATCACCGGCCGAATAGAATTACCCTACTCATGACATGGAATTGGCTGTGATTGTGTTTGCGTTGCATAAATGGAAACATTACCTTTATGGGGCGAAATTTGAGATTTTCGCCGACCATAAGAGTTTGAAGTATTTGTTCACATAAAAGGAGTTGAATAACCGACAAAGAAGATGGTTAGAGTTCTTGAAGGATTTTGATTGTGTGATTTCATATCATCCGAGGAAGGCAAATGTAGTGGCGGATGCGATTAGCCGAAAGGCTTATGTGTCAACTTTGAGTTCCCAAGAGTTGAGGAGTGAAATAATAATTGCGAATGTGCGAGCAGTTCCTACCTTGTATGGGGATTTGATGGAAGCTCAACAAAGTGATCCGGAGTTAAAGAAAATTTTGGGCCAATTACAAGATGGGAAAGCCGGGGAGTTCGCGTTGAATAGAGATGGAATTTTAACTTTCCAAGGCCGGATTTGTGTTCCTTCATCACCGGAGATCGAAAGACGTGTTCTAGAGGATGGTCATAAATCCAAGTTTGCCATTCATTCGGGTAGCACGAAAATGTATCAAGACTTGAAACGTGGATATTGGTGGAGTGGGTTGAAAAGAGAGATTGCGGATTATGTGTCTAAATGTTTAACATGTCAACAAATCAAGGTCGAGGATCAAAGACCGGCGGGGCTACTTCAACCATTGGACATTCCGGAGTGGAAATGGGAAGGGATTTCAATGGATTTTGTAACAGGTTTGCCTCTTACCGCGAAGAAGATGGATGCTATTTGGGTTATCGTGGATAGATTGACAAAATCGTCTCATTTTCTTCCCGTGTCAACTAAGTTTTCGATGGAGTGGTTAGCTCAGTTATATATAAAGGAAATTGTTAGACTCCATGGAGTTCCCGTTAGCATTGTTTCAGATCGAGATCCGAGATTCACTTCGAGATTTTGGAGAGCATTGCATGAAGCTTTGGGTTCCAAACTATGTTTTAGTACGGCGTTCCATCCTCAAATCGACGGTCAGTCTGAGAGAACCATTCAGATACTTGAGGATATGTTACGGGCTTGTGTGATGGATTTTCAATTGTTTTGGGAAGATCATCTACCGTTAGTTGAGTTTGCTTACAACAACAGTTATCAGTCTAGCATTGAGATGGCTCCGTATGAGGCGTTAAATGGTAGGAAGTGTAGATCTCCTATGTGTTGGGATGAGGTTGGTGAAGCAAGGCTTTGGGGTCCGGATTTGGTTAGAGATTCAACGGAGAAAATCAAGGTGATTCGCGATAGATTGAAGACAGCTCAGAGTAGACAAAAAAGCTACGCCGACAATAGAAGATGAGACTTATCTTTTCAAGTTGGTGACTTCGTGTTTTTGAAGGTCTCCCCGAGGACGGGAATTAAAAGATTTGGTAATAAGGGTAAATTGGCTCCGAGATTTGTTGGTCCATTTGAGATTTTAGAAAAGATTGGGGATTTGGCTTACCGATTAGCGTTACCTCCATCCTTTTCATTGCTTCATGACGTGTTTCATGTTTCCATGTTGAGAAAGTATTGTCATGATCCTTCCCATATTTTGAGTTCTCCTCCCGAAGAGATTCAAGCGGATATGTCATATGTGGAAGAACCATTGAGAGTCTTGGAGTTTCAAGTTAAGGAATTAAGAACTAAGAGCATTCCGGTAGTGAAGATCCTATGGAAGAATCATACCATTGAGGAAGCAACGTGGGAGCTAGAGTCGGAAA
Source organism: Adenophora triphylla var. japonica (assembly GCA_022495995.1). NCBI lineage: Eukaryota > Viridiplantae > Streptophyta > Magnoliopsida > Asterales > Campanulaceae > Adenophora > Adenophora triphylla. Next base: position 71,749 of record JAFEMH010002138.1, on the reverse strand, counting down.
TGAGAGAAAAATACCCTTGGTTGTTTGAGCGTGCAAGTAAGTCCTTTTAAAATTCGGGGCAAATTTTCTTTAAGGGGGAGTGAGTGTAACGACCCTAATCCTAGGCACTATTTTAGCATCCTATTATATGCATTTTATGTTATTTGTTGACTTTATGTGCTCATTTTATGTCTTTGGTTATTTATAAAAGTTAGGATGGTTATGAAATAACTTTAAAGCTTTAGGGCTTAATTGGAAATAAGATAAAGTATTATGGTGAAGTTATAATAATTGAAAATAAATAAAATATGAGTGGTTGGGGTGTCTTTGTGTAAAGGAGAGAAGTTGAGGTGATAGTTGTACTACCTTGGACCTTGGAGGGACTTAAATGAAAGTTTGAATTATTGTCCCTTTAAATTAGTCAAAGAGAGCCATACCTCCCCATTTCTTCATCATCTTCTTCAACCTCCTCAAAAAATTCTCCATGGAAATCCATTTCTAAACCTTCCCTTCCCAAAATCATAACAAATTCAATTCCTTCTCATTTTACGATCCGTTTGCATATTCTTGTTCGGGGCGACGAGGGGAGCGCATCAAGCCAGAAAAATAGTTATTTCATCTCGTGTTGTTAAGGTGAGTTATTATGATTTCCCTTCAAAACTTGCTCATGAAATGTTAAATGTTGATATTGTTTGTTATAATGGTTGTTTGGTATTTTGGAACACTTTCTTGAAGTTGAAAAGTTGTTTAATGACCTAAATGTATTGTTGTTGTTAATGGAAGTTTATAAAGAGTAAAATGATATGGCTTAAGTGGAACTAAGAATGTTAACATGAAATGTGGTAGTGTGATGGGTAAAATAATCAAGTTGTAAGTGGTCTAGGTTTATCTTACTTTGATTGGAATGGTTTAATGTGGGTTTTGGTGAAGTTTGGTAAACCCCTTTTATGCCCTCAAAGCTGAGAAAACTGATTTTGGTCATTTTGAAAATAGAGGAATCTGGGTTTGGGGTCATCTTGGTTGGGTTGCTGATGTTTCAGCTGTAATCTGAATTCTGGGTAAAGGGCACGAGTCGTGCCCTGTGGCACGAGTCGTGCCTAGAGGGATGGATGAGTCGTGCGACAGCTTAGGCCTAAGTCGTGCCCTATTAGGGACGACTGATTCTGGAGGGTGTCAAATGGGCACGAGTCGTGCCCTGGGGCACGAGTCGTGCCCTGCCCTGGTAACTCTGAACCATTTTCAAAGCTGTAGAAACCTAATCTACCTAGGATATAAGTGAACCCTCTTTAACTTAGATTAAAGTATAACAACTTAGCTACACTATGATGTATTAATTGGTCAAAATGGAATGGTGGAAGTAGTTTAAATATTGCTCGGAAAATGCTTGGCAACCATGTTTGGCAACTTCACCAAAGTGACTCTAACTTGGTAAATTGATCTTGGACCTTTTTAGGGGTTATGTATTGTTACTCATTGATCATGTAGGGTTGGTTTATGATGCATTGTAACCTTACTTGAGTTCATATCCATGGTTGTGATATAATTGGTGTATAAAATGTATGTTACACTATGATATTGATTTGTACATGAGTATGATTTACCATGTAGTTATATTCTTATCCCTTTGGTGGATTTTATTTCAAGTAACTATTATGTGCTTGAACTTATGTTAATCAGCTGATGTTTAGGGGTATAACGGAATACGATCAATTATGGAATTGTGACCTAATGTGATCGGATTACGTTATACCTGTGACTGTCCACTTCTGTGGCCACAAACTGGGGTTATAGCATCTGTATTGAGCCAAAAGCCTTATAGAGTTGCTAGTGTCTTATATGGTTCCCTAAAAAATGGGTCTTATAAGAGTGAATATGCCTAAGCAGTTCACAAATGAGTGGAGTTTTACCTCCCAACGTTATACGACTTATGATTCAGACGGGAAAAGGTAAACCAAGGTAACGTAAGGTGTTACGGCTTTTCCAATGTGTTATATGCACCTTGTTATGTGTTGCATCTTACTTGGCATATTGCTGCATTCATAATAGCTTGCTAAGATTTATTCTCACCCCTCTCCCTTTAATGTTTTTAGATCCCGAGATAGGCAGACCAGCCCAGTAAGGACGGAAAGGAGATTGGAAGTTGTCTTTTGGGATTGTCGGGGTATGTATCGGTTGGCGTAGAAAGTTGTATTTTGGGTGTTACTCCTTCATGGAGTTTGTGCATATAAAAACTTGGTTTCAACGTCATATCCGAAATCTTTTGTAACTAAAACAGGTTGTTACTTTTAAAGTTGTTCAACTCTTACTCCAAGTGGAGATGAAAGGAGTTAGTTTGTAATGGTTATGTCAAGTATGTTAAGTGTGCAAGTTAAATCAAAGTTTTAAAAATTAAGTCGGTTTAGAGTCCTTTGGGGATGCTCCAGCTCGGGACACGTGTTAGGTTCCGGGTCGGGGTCTCCACAACTGCACTTGATAAGCCCATGACCAATATGGCGATCAAATATCCCTTTGCTTGGCGAAGCCCTGGTCTGAAGAAATGTCTTGGCGAAGTCTCAATTTTGAAGAAGTGACTTGGTAAAGCCTCAGTCTCATGGTTGTACATCTGACATGAGCAAAAATTTAACCTGATTGCAAAGTGGTCTTGAAATGAATCTGATAAAAACTCAATCCATCTCGTAGCAAAGTAGAGGAACCAACGTGGACCCGGAAATACCAAAGAAGCCCCACTCTAAAGAAATGACTTGACGAAAGTCCCACCTTAAAGAGTCCAATGCAGCTCTAATGCAAATTGAATTGTCATATAGCAAAAGAGGCAACCCATCCTCTTATATTTTCTTTATTATTTTCTTTAGTCAATTAGTCAACCAAAAGAAAATGTAAAAGAAAGAAAGTTTAAAAATGTATACCTGCAGGGGCATATTTTCAAAAGGTGGGGACGAATCCCTGATTTGTATTATAGACTAATAAGACTTATGAACAAACATACCAGTACATGGCGTTGTTTTACCATAATTTATCACAGACTCCAATAATGAAGCGTTTAACAGGAAGAGGTTAATGGTTTCCAACCTATATACTAAGTATATTATGAAGAAGACTCAAGAACATCTTTAAGAAGATGGACTGATTTGATGAAGGCACAAAAGAACTCGCTTTGGGTTTGACTCTTTTGAGAGAGCATAAGTGTAGAAAGGTTTGTAAAAGTGTATGGAATCCCCTGCTGATAGAAAATCAGTGTTTAGCTCTATTTTTCCTATAATGTAGAAAAAGAAGACTTGTCAAGACACCTGAAAACATGTTTTATTCAAAAGTGATCACAAGATTGCTTAAAACCCTTTATTAGTGTTCGGGTTATTCAACCCCTAATCTCGATATGAACAAACATTTTGATTAATCATGAGGAGAAAGTCAACCAATATCAAGAATCAAAGTTGGCGAATTGTGAAGAAAGTTTGTGTATAGGAGAGGCCATTTATGAGACCGAACTTATGGGATTTGTATGTGTTTATGACCGGACCATTTCTGGTTGCCTACGTTCCCCTCATTATGAGGAGCTCAGGTCACCGTAGTTCGGGCTTGAACTGTGTTTAGCTTTGGGAAAGGGTATGAATATTTGTGGTCCCTTTGGTGAAAAGGCTCGGATAGGGAGGTTGGATGATGAGGCACGGGCCTTGAGATGATTCCTTGACAAAGCTACTTCCATGATTCCATTGCTTCTTGATCGTCGTCTTTCATCGGGGGAGAAAGAATTGGGATACAGCTTAAGGGCTTATTATATGCTTTTGCTTTTGCCTTTGCCTTAACTGCTCCCTTGTTATCGACAACTTCCATTCTTCGAGCTTTAAATTTGCTCATTTGTCAAGCTTCTGATTGGCAATGCAGGGTCCTTGGCTTCCTTTTTTTTTGAAGCTCCTGCTTGAACTTTTTTTTGAAGCTCCCGCTTGAACCTTTTTTTTTGAAGCACTTTTAGGACAAAAGCAAGCCCCTGCTTGAACTTTCTTGATGCACACGAGGGCGAAGGCAAGCCCCTAGGTTGTTGTCGACATGGGGTCAATCTTTCAATGCTTAGTGACTTCTGTTGTTCCTTGATGTTGCCGCCGTTGTTGACTTGGTCAAGGTGATGGTGGGGACATGTTTTGAAAAGTGTATGGTTTGATGGAGGCCTTTGTGACGTAAGGAAAGTGTATAGGGAGGGCATTGGTTGAGTTTCTCACACCGATTAATTAAAATCTTAATCATTTCAAGAGATTATTTGTTGAGCAATGCGAGTGATCATTTAAAATAAAACCATCTCATCTATAACTATATAATGAGGCAAGTGCAAGAGCAGTTTTCCTGCTCAAATTTCACTACATTTTAAATTCCCAAATTGCCCCCCATCGTTAAGACTTTTTACGGTATACTCCTCTCTCTCTCTCCTACCACTCTAGCATCGCTCCCTCTTCCCAAAACCTCCCCGCCTCTGCCGCAACCAACACCCCGTCTCGCCTCCTCCTCTCTCTTCTGCATGGAGCCGTTCTCTCTCTCTCTCTCTCTTCTCTCTCTTCTCTCATTTGCCATGGCTATGGGGTTTGTGTCAGAAGATCACAGCGGCACAAACGACTACCAAGGTCTCACTCGGAGTCCAACTCGCTGCTCTCTATCTCCCTTGCCATTTTGTCATTCCATTTGTGCAGGTCTGTTCATCATCTTTTATAGTTCAAAAATTAGGGGTTTTAATTTCCCTCAAAAATCAGTCTTTGATATATGTATGGTTGTGTGCTAGAAGCTCTATAAAACCATATTATGCACCTTTTCTATTGATTTTATGATTCTGTTTACATACACCAATACACATATCTTGAGCTTACTTTTGAATGTCACACTTTAATAATCATAGTGAAAAAAAAAGGATTACTAGAAGTTTATTGCTTATTAACCTCTTCTTCTATCTTTACTCTATTTGCAATAAGGATTTGGAGGAAGAATGTAATGGTTTATGTGTGTTCTATGAGCCCTTTGGTCAGTGCACGCCAAGTGTTTGTATATTTGTCTAAACCATACTCATGCCCATGGGCGGAGGCATGTAGGGGCAAGGAGAACAAGAATGCTAATCTCAAAGCTCACACAGTGAAGAACTATCTATGGGTATTTGTCAATGCCTTAATTGACAACCCAACTTTTGATTCCCAAACCAAGGAGACTTTGACAATTCGGCAGAGTAATTTTGGTTCCAAATGTGAACTCTCACAGGAGTTCCTGAAAAAAGGTATGCAGCTACATTCTCTTTCTCTATTTGAGGTCAGGAATGAAAACACTTTCTGGTTCTTCGAGATTTGTTATTGATGACTATGTTGATTTTTACAGTGGCCAAGTCTGGAGTGGTTGAAGTCTGCTCTCAAGGGCAGATTTTAAGCAGAGCAAAGTCCTTAAGAAAACTGATGGAGCTAAGAGAGAGAGAGGATTACTGGATTACAAAGCTAGAAGATGCCAATGACGCTGGAGGAAAGAATTCTGCCAAATGCACTCTGATTAGAAGGAGACTCTGCAAAGATACTTGCTGTAAGTTGTAATGTTCTTAAATAACCTTGTGAACTTTATCCTATAATTGCATTTTTGAGATGTCAAGGCTCATGCAGATGGCTGGGATTTCAGTTGTGGGTCGAGACCACTATGGTGTGTTTCCGTTGAGAGGTAAATTGCTCAATGTAAGGGAAGCATCCGTTAAGAAGCTTACAGAGAATGCTGAAATCCAAAGCCTGAAGCAGATTCTTGGACTCCAACATGGGAAACAGTATGACAGTGTGAATTCACTGAGATATGGCCACTTAATGATAATGACTGATCATGTAATGCACCTACTACATTACTGATTTAGGATAATATAGTTTTGTACCTAAACAGTCACTGATATTTTTTGAATTTTGTCCAAGTTAGTGTTCGTGTATGTGCAAAACCTTTTGAATTGTCTTATTGTTTGTGTTTCATCTATTCCCGTCTGACTTTACAAATTTAAAAGGTTTATGGATGATGGTAGGCAGATAAGTATATCAAGATACTTTTCCTATTCAATTAATTATATTTTGCTCAAGTAGAAACCTCCATGTTCCAATGGGGGCACTCATTCTTTTTATGTTTGTTATTTGTTCTGCTAAAGCTTAAAGGTTTTTGTCTTTGACTTATTTCATAGGGAATTTGATTGTGATTGTAGACTTAATACAGATTGTTGTATGATGCATTGTGAGTTGGAATAAGATAAACTTCTCACTCATAATAAAAGTTCTAGGTTAGTATTTGTACTCTGGACTTTCTTTGTCACTATTGAAAAAATGTTCGATAATCTGTACATAATATTTTGTAGTACAGTCTACTTATCTTGTTTGTAAATGCTTTGTAGCATTTCTTGATTTGTTGTTCTTTTGTATAAATGTATAAGCTATGTGCGGAAGGTTATGCTTGGTCTGTAAGCTTGAAATATATCCTGTCATGTGGTTCTCTACCTCTGATAATAGCACCTAAATACGAAGATTTCTTTAGTCGCGGTCTCTTTCCTAAGAAAAACTATTGGCCTATATCTCCTTTTGATATGTTGTGCCGATCTATCAAATTTGCTGTTGATTGGGGTAACCAACACCCATTTGAGGTACATGGTCATTTTCTGAGCTCCTCTTTGCTCCTCTATGATCTTGGTATTATTTTTCTTTAATTATATTCTTCCGTCTTTTTTTATTTTTTTCATTGGGTCCCTATTTCCCATTGCTATAATTAAAAATTCTTGTGACATTTTTTTTCATCTTCAAATTTTGGGTTAACAGGCTGAGGCAATAGGAAAAGCAGCACAGGATTTCATGGGAAGTTTGAACATGGATCGGATATATGATTACATGTTTCATCTTAACTGAGTACTCGAAGCTGCTGGATTTCAAACAACTAATGTTGTCAACAAGAAATTTTTCGAATTTTGTAATATTATTTCATTAACATGTGTAAGCTTTTTGTCAAAAATTATTGTTTTAGAAAGTGGTATATGATATTATATTCCTTTTTACATAATTTTTATATATTATTTATAGTTTTCTTTATATTCTTACAATATATCTGATTCATATTTAAGTGTATAAAATATTTATCTGCAAGACATTATTACAGGGGGTAGAAGTTAAAACGATCATACATTTATATTGGTCAGGCATTATCTAATATAATTAATTGTATGATAAATTTTATATCACTTGAAATATTTTGTTGTACTTTTATTTTAGTAAATGTTAAAAATGCATTTACTCAGGTAATATTCTTGACACAAAATTTAAGAGAAGAGTCAATTTAATATTTATCCTTATATTTATATTAATTCTTTTATTTATGACTCTGTTTTTGTCAAAGTGTTATGGCCGTGCGTTTAACGCACGGGTGTTACACTAGTTAAATGTAATGTAGGTGTGCAAATAATGTCTCGAGTCTAGCGAGAAAAGAAAAAAGACTTATATAAAAGTTAGACATTTAACTACTATGTCCAAGATGGACTAAAACAACAAATGTCCAAGACGAACTTGGGTGAAAGAGAAAAATACTAGAACCTACAAAGGTTGACTAAAAGATTGTTTTAATATTTTAATTTAATTTAAGGATGGGTAGCCCCTAGTCTAGATACTCTTTGTTGTTGGACCACGCCTCTATCTTTCATCATTGGAAGCCAATTCCTTATGACAGATTATGCTCGCCTTGGGTGACTTCACCATTCTGAACAGAGTTCACCGGTTTTGGTCCATTGGGGCGCTCAAGCTTGCCCGCTTCGATTAACCCTTAAACCGCTCTCTTCAAGGCTGTGCAGTTGTCGATCGTGTGGCCATAATGACTATGGAAGGTGCAATGCTTACTCATGTCGAGGGGTGCATTTGAGCTCCTTGGATGGTAGTCCCTGAGAGGCTCCAGAAGGCCTTCCTTTACTAAAGCCTTGAAAATTAAGCCCATGGGTATCCCAAAATCATCAAAATGTTCTCGCTGCCTTAGAGGACCACTATTTCATGGTTCCTTTTGGATACCGTCAATTGTACACAACGCCTTCTTTCCTTTACTGGATGTTGCAACCGTGTTGGAAGGGTAAGGTTTATAGCGGTGAGACATGTTCAGACCAGTAGTGCTTCCCTGTGCAAAAACCCTTTTGATGTAACCCTCTATGTAAGCGTCGAGATTTGACATTGTGTAAAACTCCTTTGTGTCAGATATGCGAGATTGGTATGGTGAGATGGCTCGAGTGGAGCGATTGTTGATACTCTCGTTGCTAGGCTTTTCTTGTATTTTCTTAATTGGTTCTACCAATATTCCTTCGAACGAGTCAATAGGAACACTAGGACTGCACGATCCCTCCACAAGATTGGCATTAGCAAACGAAACAACAGTAGGAAGTACCCTGGTGGGAGGAATGACAGTCTGAGCATTAAAAGAGTGACCGTAACCCTCCTCATAAGTCAAACTTGAAGCATAAGAATACGGACCAAAGGATCGGGGGTGGTGAGACTTATAAGGGGCCTCATAAGGTCTGGCAGCTGCCGAAGATGAGGATATATGGCTCGTAATGGCTGGATACCAGGGAGTAGTGAGTGCGGATCCAAAAGGCTGCTGAAGATATGAGGTTTGAGGCACCGTAATAGTAGGACTGAACGTGTCTTGACCACACTGAGGAACGTGAATAGAAGAGTAATGTGCATACTGTACTTGATGAGCAGGAGAAGCTTGCATAACAGTTGGGTGAAGAATTGGATGAGGACCATTTGGCCTTGTCGGGCTTCCCAACTGGAGGGGCGGGGTAGAGCTTGGAGGATGTTGTGAATACGGTGAGCCTGATGAAGTGGTGATAAATTCCTGGTGGCCCATGTGAGCTTGCAGTATCACAGGGGCAAGTGGGCCTTGAGAATTGATGGAAGCAAGCTGACCCCCTCAGAACCATGGGGCCTGAGAAGCGAACTGACCCAAAATGGTTTGCGGAGCCATGTCCAACTGCTGGGCTTGAGAAGTTGCGAACTGACCCATTTCGAGCTGATGACCTGAACCAGACTGAGTCTGTTAAGTAGTAAACTGACCCATTCCAAGCTGTGGGGCAAAAGCAAACTGATTCAAACCCTGTGGTGAAACCTGAGAGGCACCGGGGGCAGGTTAACCTAGATCGGCTTGCTGAGGAGTACCGATTTGATGAGGCTAAGATGTACTGAACTGACCAATTCCAGACTGATGGCCCGGACTAGACTGCTGAGGCATATCAAGCTGTAGGGGCTGAGAGACAGGCTGAGTTATAGGCCGGGGGATGCTTGGGCCATTAGCAGTTCCACACGAAAGGGAGCAAGGCATTCGACGGTAGTCGGCATGCCCAGGAAGGGAATTAGCTTGATTCTCCGTAGCAACTGTAAAGGTTCCATTAGGGTTGCGAACAATTGCTAGTCCATGGCTTCTGACACTTTCCAATAACTGACTGATCTGAGCTTCTTGATTTTGTCTTATCTGTTCCAACATCTGATTCCACTGTTTGGCATTTTGCGGATTCTCGGGGTGCGAAGTCGTACGTCCCCCACTGTTCTCCTCTGAGCTGGCCATTCTGAATCTCGGAAGCGAAGGAAGAAACCGATGAAGAATCTGATTCCGGAATGACTGAGCTGAACAAACGATGACCCGGGATCCTGATCCAAACTTTGCTTACTGTGGAAGGCACAAAAGGGTGCGGTTCAGACTCGGGAAAGCGAAATAGGTTGGTGTTTGGGCTTAGGGCTCATGCAACATGCGATTATTTGTTTGAGTTTACTTAAAACACCTTTTCTCAAATCCTAAATGGTTGGAAAAGATTGCTCTTTTTTTTTTACTACTCTAAGTCCTGGATCAGTGGGACCCATCAGTATGCCTACATACCCTCAACCTGTAACCTCGAACAAGGGTTCCATAGGGCAAGCGGGTCTCACCGACCGAAAAGGAAAACAGACCTAAGGTCTGGCGGATCATGAAGTCTTAACACGCATTCGATGTAAATTACAAGCAAATCCAACGTCGAAGGTCAAGATCGAGTCAAAGTTGCCTGACGTAAAGTCGGCATAACCTTGACTGATAAGCGTCCACGAAGGATTTTGACTCGTCATTGGTTAAGCGGTAATTAAACATGGACTGGGCATTAATCCTTGATGACTCGGTGTCACACCGAGAGCCGGTACATAAGCCGTGCGGGTCAAAGTCAAAGTCCGAGCCCTGGTCAAGATCGAGTCAAAGTTCATGACGGAAAACTGGCATGACCTCAACTGATTTAGGTCCACGGAGGATCCTGACTCGGTACGTTGACTAGGGTTTGACCGACACGAGGTATACACTGACGCGGCCTGACACGGACCAGACCAAAAACCAACCAAGTCTCGGACAAAATGTCTGTCACGGACAAGTGCAGGGTAGACACGAGGGTAAACCAATGGATGTTTGGGTCATCCCGTACTCGCACCGAGAGGCATAGTAAGGCCTCCCGGGCTGCTACTGAGATTTCCCGGGTTAAGGACATAGTGTGCAGTGTACGATCAACGTGCGCGTAATGTGCGATAGTCTAAATTCTTTTTTGAGTAAAAACAGGAATTTTCAAATGTGTCTTAAAGGCATGATGCATGCAAAAATATTTTGAAAATAACTTATTATTATTTTTTTTGAAAACATTTTTGAAAACATTTTGAAAGCATGTAAGCACATAAGATTTGAACAGTTAAAGGCATTGGTCCAACAGTCAAACTTTGACTTTTTCTCGGCACGGTCAAACCAATAACAATACATCATGGCAAGGCAAATATACACAAGGAAACACACACAAAAACATAAAGTTTCAAGTATTGGGATGGAAGCTTGACCCACTAAAGCTAAAAAAACAAGTTTTTTTTAAAGCTTACACTCCCCAGCAGAGTCGGCACTGTGATGTACCCGCTTTTTTGGCGACCAACAAAACTTTTGGGAAAAAGTTTGAAAAGATTTTTTTGAATTGGATTAATCTTTATCGGACTTTGAAAAATCAACGGAGTCGCCACGCCGTTTTTAGTTAGGGGCCAAAACTTTGAAAAATATCCAAAATTAGAGAAATGAGTCCGGAGGTCACGTTACACTCCGGGAAGAACGTTTGGCGTTCATCCGGAATGCCTCGTATGACGAGTCTTCCAAACTTGAAACTTTTTTTTTGTGTGTGTGTGTGTATGTATGTATGTTTTGAAAAAGACTTTGAATTAAAAGAATTTTCTGGAAATAACAGAAATACAAGGGACTGGACTGGAAAACAATTTAAAAACAGTGACTAAACTGAAAATTAACAGAAACTGGAAATTTGTTTGCATATGACAATGTCATCCGCGTGGATGATGTTGTATTACAATCTTATTCGCGCGGACTAACATGCAGTCTCAATATTTTACAGTTTCCTAATCAGTCACTGTAATTTCCAGAAACTTAACTGGATTTACAGGACTTAACTGGAAACTGTAACTGGGAAAAACCGAAAATAAAGGGATGTTGGGATTTTGGCATCCATGCTTGTCCTCTCTTTCCCTAGACTTTGATTAGTGGTCATTAGTGATGAATCCACTTAATCAAGCCATCCGGGGGTACATTAGGACTTTGCAAGCATTTCATTTGCTAAGGAAAAGGGGTATTTTGACATGAAAAGTAAATTAACAAGAAAATTAGGTCAAGATGTATCAACTTTAAAGGAAGGTTTCTAAGGTGGTCACAAGAAGGACGATCCTTGAGACCTATACTCAAGTGTATCTCATACATCTTGTGTGACCTAAATATGTAAGTCTTAAGGATGTTCATCCATGGAAAAGGTTCCAAGATGAACATCTTAGACTATGGGGGGGGGGGGCATTTACAAGGAAGTAAAAGCTATGGACCATTTAAAAGTGATTATGGAGATTGATTCCAAGATGACCATCTTCTATGTCAAGTGAGCAAGTATAAGCTAGGAATGTAAGGGGGACAAGGGAAATACATAAATAAAAATGTGGACCCTTTTAGAGAATCATCCATAGAGATGAACTCCATGGAGATCCTCTTGGATCCTTGGGACAAAGAGGGAAGGGAGGTAAGCAACAAGTAACCCAACTATTCTACATCATTTATGTATGAAATGTATGTATGAATGAAGGAGATTTGAGTAAGGAGAACAAGGATTTACCAATGTTTCTTTGGGTTTGTGTTTAGGGTTTGAAGGTTTGAAGGTTTAGAAGTGGTTTTGGAGGGGATTTGTGTTAGGTTTTGATGTTAGATTGGTGGAAGATAAGTGTTGAGGGTTGTTTGAGAGTGAATTTTGACAGAGTAACAGTAGGATTTAGGAATTTTTTTTACCTTTTTTCAACTGAGGGAGAAGGGCTGTATTTATAGGTTGGCTGGGGTGCAATCTTATCCGCGTGGATGAGTTTGTAGGCACAATCTCATCCGCGCGGATGGGATCAGCAGTGTGCCTGGTTGTTGCAGAAAGCTATTTTGGCTGTTTCTATTTAGTCAATATTCCCTTTTTTATTGGAAATGACAAATTCCAGCGAGGTCCCATGCCATTTTCTTATTCCTAAGAGGTCCTTCCTCATTCAAATTGTTAAGATAATATCCAAAATGCCCCTAAATGATTATAAATCATTAATTTGGGCTGACGGAACATTAACGACCCAGATTGGAGTACTTACAATGACAAACGTCGATTTTGAGTTTGAAAGGAGCGTTTGAATGACAAACGTCAATTTTGAGTCAGAAATGAGCGTTTGAATGACAAACGTCGATTTTGAGTCGGGCATTACGATGTTACCCATTTTGATGAAAATGATGGCAAATGAGATGCGATCAACGAGTCATTCTGTGACTCAGACATTTGAAAGTAAATACTATCAACAAACCAAACGATTTGGACTTATAAATGACAGTATTGAAAATGCGGTATCAACGGATCGAACGATCCGGATGGTAAAAGTGCGATCGACGAGCCAAACAACTCAGATTTGTAAAGAACGTAAAGTAAGTAGCAATATCAACGAATCAAATGATCCGGACAGTAAATAGCAATCAACGGATCAAATGATCCGGATGGTAAAAGTGCGATCACGAACCGAACGGTTCGGACGGTAAATGACATAAAAGTAAAAACGGGACTCGAACGTCGTTTTAACCCTAAATTACTTCTCTCGAGGGAGAAAATATGATAGAGGACTAAAACGTATCAAGTTTCGTAGATGGCTTTTCGTCTACATTTTGAGAACTTTGATCGGATCGAAAGTAGCGTATGACGCGTAAAACGAGGCAAAACGGAGTTTAGAGAGTGAGAGTGTTACCAATGACTAGGTGTTGACTCTTTTGCTCGGGAGGATGTATACGGGATATGAAAGGGTGTTTGAAAGGTGTTTCGGGTGTGTTTGGCTCGTATTTGGCTTGGAAAACGTGATTTTCACACAAATCGAGGCATTTCCGGGGTTCGGGAGGAGGTTTAGGCTGCTGGAACCGTGGGTTTTTGATGAGGGTGTAAATATTGTGGCTTTATTTAATGAAGGGGAGGAGCTGCATTTATAGGGGGTGAAACTGAAGAACAGTCCGTCCGCCCAGAACCTCAATTTTAGGGACTTTTGGGGTATTTTGGAAATTTCTGAGGCTGATCAGTCAATCTGGAAGAACAGGTCATCCGACCAGTCACTCAGTTTGAGGGTATTTTAGACTTTTCACCCTTGAATCTGATTGATGGGGATGGGAGAGGCCATGCATGTCTTCCACGTGTCTAGCTTAGTCGCTAAGATTGCCCATTTGGTCCGTTAATCCCGGTTTTGACTGTTTTCTAAATAACTGTCTGAGAAAATGTTGGAACAGTCCCAGAAAATCTCGAAAATTACGTATTTCTGGAAAAGTGGTATTTTCACGTGTACGAATGTGGGTTGAATACACTTTGTATTTTGGATGCACGGGGCAGTCCTGGAAAGTCTCATTAACCTGGAAGGTGCAAGTTAACAGATTCTCGTTAACTTGGAAATCGTTAGTTAACGGATTGTAACGATCAGGATTTGGGTACTTACAAGGGCGTTGAATCGGGCTTTTTGATGACGATTCACCTGTAAGGGCTCTGAATCGGGATTTTTGATGAGATAACGGTTCATATGGTATGGGACCGGGCTTTTTGATGACGTGGTTTACTATTTTCGACCAACTAAGAGATAATTCGCCTATTTGGGTTTCGAATTATGCGAGATGAATTGATCTTTGGATCAATCATTTTGGGTGTCTTGACGCTGTATCTGGCAATCATGCGTGCGCCACGTTCGGCTCATTCTGTGACTTGCGGTACCAATTTTTTCACGTTTCCTTGCTAGGGTTTCACTTTCAAGGGTAAATGTGTCAAAATTTTGAATTTTGACTTTGCGTAGACGCTTATTGTCAGAGGAAATTTTTGTCTTTATCCTGTAGGGTTGTCTCGTGCGGGACACCTTGTATCGCGCGGGACAAAGTCTGTCGAGGCATAAATTTAGCAGCCGGTCATTTCAAACACTTCTATTTTAAAACTTCTCTCTCAAGTTCGAGCTTAGGGTGTTTTTTTCTGAAATTTCTTCAATCTTCTGTTGATTTCTCCTTCCTAATCAACTTTAATCCTTTCCTCTATTACATAATCAATGGCCTAAGAACGGAGGAACCCGACATTGGATAGTTATTTGTGTCGAAAGGACTATCCTCGCGACGACCTCACCTGCGATCGCCATAGGCACATCTCGCATGCTATTCGTGAAGGTTTGTGTATATATGAGTGCCCTACATGATTTGGATTGTAGGAGGGATTGATTTGGGTATCCAAACGCAGGTTTGTGCATGATTCTCTAGTTTGCACGCCAAGTGTTCGATGAAATGCTTCAATAAAAAATTTCTTTTATTTTCTTGGAATTTTTTCCTGGATGATCTCTAACAATGTTTCCTTGTCTTGCCTTATTTTGCAGCCGTATAAGCCAACCAATAACTGTCGCGGTAGTGCAAATTTTGCCAAGGCCTTATGGGACAAAGTCAAGGTCTTGAACGGGGTTCAAGCTAGAGTGGAGCAGACGGGGCTTCACACTTTTGTGGATAACATTCGCGGGATGAGGCGGACTCCTCAGGTTCTCCAAGCTATCAGGGAGAGATGGTGGGATACTACCCAGATGGTTCATTTACACTTCAGGGAAGCGACTATGACCCCGACCGACTTTCTAGCCATTACCGGGTTGGATTGTGCCGGTCTCCTCTTCCGGCGATTAGGGGTTACAAGCCGGCGAGCCCAGCCGAGTGGAGGCAAATTATTGGTTTTGTCCCTAGCAAGATCAAGGGATTCGCTATTGAGCTCGCGCCTCTTCGTGGCCAGATTGAGGCCTATGCTGATAGAGCCAATGCGGTCGCGGACCGAGTTATGAGGGGTGCTCTCTGGTACATCCTGTCAGAGACTATTTTTGCCAACCATTCATCTACTGCTCATACCGCTCTTTTGGGGATTTTGGAGGACTCAACTTGGTGAGCACGTACGATTGGGGCTCAGCTGGTCTGACTTTCTGTTACCATGCCATGGATGAGGCATGTAGACACACCAAGGATACCATATAGGGGTATTCTTATGCTTGGGAGGTACATTTTATCGACTTTGTCTTGTCGTTTATTTGCACATTTCATCTACATTTTGTACTGAATCCTGCTCTGTTTTTTTGTACAGATATGGGGGTATGCTGTCTTTTCTTTGCATAAGTTTGAGCTGAATGAGCGTGGGGCTCAGTTTTCGGATATCTGGAGATGGAGCCACTCCAACCGTACCGTGGACGAGGAGGAGGGAGAAGATTGGACCCTTACTGTTGAGGAGGCACGGACCTTGCTGAATAGTTTCAGTTTTGAGCAGCAGGGCTTGTATCCGTGGACCTTGTTGGAGAATGAGGTGCATGGCGCATGGACCGTCACTGATACACAAAGGATCTTGGTATAACTTGAGGGAGATACCATGCATTTGGGTAAGAGAGTCTTCCCTCAGCATGGCTGGGGTTCACTCGTCAGGAGAGTACCAGAGGATCCGCCCAGGGAGATGCACCCCACTTATCCTGTCATTGTCGAGGTGTATGCCAACTATGTGAATGGACATGAAGCAGAGGACTGTGTGGTCTCAGGGGCTTTGTATGAGGAATTCCTGCCTCATTTGATGGGTCCCCTTGTAGTGGGTGATAGGCAGCCACGTGCGCATGCTTCTGCTTCTGGTTCTGGCTCGTCATCCCCAGGCTCTTCTTCATAGTATGCGGGTCCCGTGCCCTTTGTACCAGATTATGGCCCTCCAAGCTACTCGTACATGATGTGAGGAATGTAGATGATGGGCTCCATCCTGATCACGGATCATATTCCTGTGGGTTATCGCCTCCCTCCCAATGTCTCTTCAGTACATTTTTTCTGCTTATATTGTTTCTTGTATCGTCCATATATGTGTATATGTCTGATTCCTTCTGAGTATCTCCTTTTGTTAACAGATCACCATGTCCGCGATGGATTATAACCATGGGGCGAGCAGGATGGCCGGATTGATGGCCTTGGTGTCGAACCTCTCCGAGAAGCTGTTCCATAAGGCGACTACGGCGGCGTCAACGATTGCCTCTGCCGTGACCCCTACTTGCGGAGTCAAAAGATCGAGGAGGGACGGTAGCCCCGGTGATGGTGTTGACGGCGGAGACGGTAGCTCGGGAGATATGATAGCATAGGTCCCCATACTCCCCCATTTATTTGAGATTCTTCTGGAACTTGTACATATTGGCCGGGTTGGCCCAAACATCTTTTTCTTTCTTTCGGTACTTGTTAGCACATAGATTTCACAACAACAAGTATTTTCTTATTTACTAATCTAGTTCTAATTAGTTTTAGCTTTCTCGACTTCCGTGGTGATATCAATGAGAAATGGAATGGCCAATTCCGATCAAGTTTTGGGTATGTATTTGAGGAGGTTTTGGCGTATATATTGTGTATGAGGAACATATTTGCAGGTTTCGAGACTTGTTTTGGCAAGTCGGGGCTAGATTGATTATTTGTGCAGAAATTCTGCAGAATTTACAAAAGGGTTGTCTCGTGCGGGACAAGGTGTCTCGCGCGATACACGCTTCCCAGACAAGAGTTCTTTTCCTTTTCGAATAGGATTCTATCAAGTTTTCCTTTATAAACACATGTAGTCCATCCCAACACCACATTCAGGCCTCTAAAACTCTGGGGATATTCTATTAGGACCAAATTCTTGCTTTCTTCTTCAACCCTTTGATCCATGGCTTCCAAGGAAGTCGCTCCAATGTCCATGATTGTTGATGAATTTTATTTGCCTCTCGATGCAATCCAAACTTTCAAGCAAGCATCAAGTAGTTTTGTGAGATCGTTTCACAATCGGGCTCGCAATAGGTTTATTGAAGAATTTGGATTCAGAATCCTCTTTACTTTGAAGAACCTCCAACCGGATTGGAATCTTCTGCAGGGAGCTGCTTGATTTTGAGATCCTTATCTTCATCTCTTTAATTTTTCCCTTAATGAGATGGTACCTACCGTAGAGGAATTTGCCATTATCTTGGATATGCCTTTGACTAGTGAGATTGCGATTCCTGAGTATGATAGAAATCATTCGGAGGCTTTGAACGAATTATTGGGAATTCCCCTTGATATTTGTTATGAGTTGGTTCACTGCAGGTGGGTGGATTGTTCTTCTTTTCCCGAACGCTTTGGTAGAGATTCGGATGATGAGGCTTTCCATGTTTACAAACGGAATTTCTTGGCCCTTTCTCTTTTCGGAGATGTATTGTTCACATGTAAGGGTGGCATGGTTGACTCCCAATTGGTGGAAATTGTCTTGCAAGCTAGGAGACGTTCTAGGAACATCCTTCCTTTAGTATTGGGCGAGACCCTTCATGGTCTTGACGAGCTGCATAGGACCGGTGCCATGACTCAAGGGAGTCCTCTCTTGTTGACTATTTGGCTTAGAGAACATCTCAAATTGGTAGCCCCTCCGTTGGAGTATTCCCCTTTTATGTATCACATGAGGAAGCTTTTGATCAAGGATCTTTCGAAAGATGAGTGGGCTCAATTGATTGCAAAGGCCACTACCACAGATATTATTTGGTGTCCACCGTTTTGGAGATTTAACAAATATGTTGCCAATACCAGGGGTTTTGATAGAGTTGTGCTTTCGGGTTTGCGAGATTCCTCTTTCTATTTTCCCAAGCGAGTGCTCCGTCAATTCGGTCAACAACAGGATACTTTTATTTCTAAAGGGGTCTCTCGTGAAGTATCTTATATTGGTCCAGAGTTTGCAAGGGTGCTAGCTCAAGCTTGGGGTAAAGGGACTAGTCGAGATCGTTGGACGAACCTTCGAAGCTTTGATGTAAGTGTCTTCTTATCGGATAAGTACTTGGATTGATTCTTCTATAGTGGTCACCCAAATGCGGAAAATATTGATGAGATACGACGTCCATTGTTAGGAAACTCTTTTGTGGAGAACAGTGTTTTGAGAAGGAGCGAGGCTCAATCGGATCCTGCTAATGTAAGAACTGATCCAACCCAAGATTTCCTTGATGGGGATTGGTATGAAAGAAGAGGTAACGGTCTCCCCGGAAAGATGCAAGCCTTGGATAGGCCCAATGTCTTCAAGAGGCTTTCAAAGTCTGTTTTCACTCGCCTTGATGGATGTTCTTCCTTGAAGGGTCTGGATCGCAAAAGAGATCGAGATGATGGTAGTAATCATGTACACCGGCCTACAAAGTCAATGAAAGGCTAGATCCTAGGGAGTACCAAGAGATTGATTTGATAGATCAAATAGTTTTAGTTATTAGTATTTTTTTTTTAGATTCTTAGCTTAGCAAATTTGTCGTTGTCGTTAGAATTTTCCTTTTTTTTATCAACAAATGCATTCGATTAATACAAGGACAAGATTTGATTTTATTATTTGGTTAGACCGAACCCGAAGGCTGCTTACGTTCCTCTTTTACAACGATTAAATAAGAGGCTCAGGTCGACGTAGTTCATTTTTGAGAGAAATTGGACAAAATTTCATTTTCTGACAGAGGGGTAGTCTCGCGCGAGACAAAGCCTTATTTTTTTTAGTGCACACCCTGGCTTTTACCTAGACCGCCTTTTCATGTTTTCATTATAGTGGGCTTGTTTTCTTTTGCGAGCTCTAATTTTTGCCTAGGCCGTCCCTTTTGGGATTTTCAACCTAGCGAACGATTTTTTTTAAGAGGCCAAGTCACGTGAAGTACTTCTTGAGCTTGTCCATGTTGACCGGCTTTGGTAGTTGATCTCCGTCTAAGTCCACTAGCTGAAGGGCTCCCCTAGAGAATATCTTCTTTACGATGTAGGGTCCTATCTATCTTGGCCCCTACTTGCCCAGAGGGTTAAAAGGTCCAAGGCGGTGTTCGCGGAGTATAGATGTCATCGGGATCTACCAATAACATTTTGATGCCATAACCTTTCTTATTGGCTGTGCCATCGAAAAATAATTGCCACTTATTTTCATCCTCCATACTCATGATGTCTTTATCAGGGAATCGCGGGTCTTCCTCCTTCACTTCGTCACAAGGAAATTTGGCTAACTGATCTGCGAATAAACTCCCCCTAACAGCTTTCTGAGTGACGTAAGTGATATCATATCCCGCGAGCATGAAATACCATTTGGCCAAGCATGAAGACATGTCGGATTTGTCAAGGATGTACTTCAAAGGATCCATTCGTGCGATGAGACGAACTGGAAAGGCTTCCATTTAGTGTTTTAACCTCTGTGTTACCCATACGAGCGCAGTACAAGACTTATCGAGTAGAGAGTAGTTGACTTCACTGCCCTGGAATCGACGACTGACAAAGTAAATTGCATTCTATGTGTGGGAATCTGGCTGTTCTTGAGAAAGCATAGCCCCCAGTGTGTTGTCAGTAATCGTGAGATAAAGTTTCAAGGGTTTCTCCTTGTGCGTTGGAACTAGAATGGGTGGGGAAGTTAAGAAGTGCTTTACTTCCTCGAATGCTTCTTGACATTCTTCGGTCCATTCTTGTGGTGCATTTTTCTTAAGTAGCTTGAAGATAGGATCGCACATTGTAGTCAGTTGATTGATGAATCGACTGATGTATTAGAGTCTGCCCATGAATCCTTTCACCTCTTTCTGTGTTCGTAGCGGTGGCATGTCTATGATAGCCTTTATCTTGGTGGGGTCTGCTTCTTTGCCATGTTCGGTGACCATGTATCCCAAGACTTTTCCTTTGACCACCCCAAATAAGCATTTTGCAGGGTTGAGCCTCATCTTGTGTTGCCTCAGTCTATTGAAGAATATTCTGAGATCTATGAAATGCTGACCATCTGTCCCTCTGGAGTGGATAATCATGTCATCCACGTATACCTCTATTTCCTTGTGGATCATATCATGGAATAGTGTTGTGACTGCCCTCTGATAAGTAGCCCCTGACGCGCCCCGAACCGGGGACCTACTTGACCCCAAGTCGAGACACGCTCTAAAGACGCCTTTCTTTTAGAAAAACTTTCGAAATGTCATTTCCAAAATATGTCAATTTCAAAACCTGCTTAACGTTAAGAAAACTTTTCTAACTTACTATTAAAGGTAAAACCATTCCACTTCAAATACTAACTCACACCACGCTCAAACCATTTACAAACCAACCACACTTACTTACAAACCACCCACACTTATTTACAAACCACGGAACGTAGTTCCAAATTTAAAAATATTTACAATCCTTTAAAAGTTTCAAAATAAGGATAATAGGTTATAGTCTCGGAATACTACCCAAGGTTATACATTTACGTAATGTAACCTTACAAAATACCTTCCTCAAGACAATCCCCACTAGGCGCCCTCTCTGATCAACGTAGCTTAGCCCCTGGCTTTGCTCTATCTAAGAAAGCAATAAAAGGACGGGGTGAGAAAATCTCAGCAAGTTATTATATATGCAGCAATATGATATGCAATCATAGTATGAAAGCATGTAACAACATCTCATCATATATGTATATATATATCACATTCTCGTCACACAAAGAAAGATAACAATATATATATCACTTAAGTGCATTAACGTAACACTTAGAAGGATACTGAGCCAAGGTTTAATCCTAAGTGTATATAATAATCACAAGTGGATATCCCAAATCTGAGCAGCATCAACAGCTGAAGAAGCGGTTCCGGAACCCAATCACAGTAACAACAAACAGGGACTATGACACAAAGTCATATCCAAATGTGCAACTAGACTTCCCTTGAGCTAGTCCACAACAACCCAAACCATGGCCAATGGATGGGGGAAACAATGGGAAACCAGTGTATGAATCATAATGAACTCGGCTCGGGTGCCATTATAATCCCATACCACTGCCCGAACAATCAAGTAACAGCTGGACTTTTAAATATAAGCACAGTAATCACTACTTGCTTAAACAACCAATGGATGATTCCAAAGTAGGGAACCATACCAATATAGCATATCACAATGATAGCACAATGATAACAAGTATCAACAACAAGTAGCACTAAGGCTAAACCATCCTTGAACCAATTCAATTCAACTTAGGATTCCAAAGTAGGGAACCCTAGCTCAGCACATCACAAAGATGTCAAACAATGCATAAGGTGTAACACATAAGGACTACACACTTAAAATAATCATTCAAGGATGTATCAATAATGGTAAAATGATATTAACCAAGTTAGGTTCAATGGTTCCAACCTACTTTAACCAATCATTTAAACATCTTCAAATGATCACAATTGAAATGTTAATATCTCATTTTGTTATTCATACATTGTACTTTAATGGTAGTGTTCCATATATAACCATGAGTAACCTCTATAAAGGTGCAAGGTCAAATTACTAAGTTTTGACTAACTTTGGTTAAGCTAAAATCAAGTCTTTCAACCATATTCCACACTATATTTAAACCTCTTCCTCATATCCATTTTGACCAATTAAGATATCATAGTAAAGATAAAGAGTTGTACTTTAATTATAGTCAAAGAGGGTTCCATAATATACTAGGTAGATTAGGTTTCTAAGGCTTGAAAAATGGTTCAGAGTCAACAGGGCAGGGCACGACTCGTGCCCCAGGGCACGACTCGTGCCCCTTATTTCTTCAGTCTGATACAGTCGTCCCTTAAAGCACGACTCGTCCCCTATGCATGGCACGACTCGTGCCACATGGCACGACTCGTGCCCTTTCACCAGAATTCAGATTTGAGCTAAATAACATCAGCAACAATTTCCCATTTGTTATATACTCTTTTTCCCCTGATTATTAGACCACAAAATGAGTACCAAACCTCAACACCATTTATGCCAAACCAATTCAACACACACTAAAACCTTTTTCCATTTAACCCCAAAGCCAACTCACTAGTTCAACACACCCAAAACCTTTCCAATTTACCCAAAACCATTCTTTCATCATTTTAACACCAAATTCATTTCCAACCTCAAGAAAATCATTTCAAAATCCCATGCAACCCTTAACAACACAACAACATCCACTATAATACTAAATGAGCATATAATTCAAGAAAATTATAATAACTTACCTGAAAAATTTATTAAAACTTGCAAACTTTAATCGGATGGAAAGGTGCTCCTTCTTCTCCCGAACACAAGGAAACCAACGGATCGTTGAAGGGATTTTTCTAGATTAAATGGGAGATTTTTAATTGAAAAGCGTTAGGGTTTGGTTTGGTCCAATGCTTTGAGCTGAGAAAGGATTTCTTGTTTTTAAAAATGAAAGCTTCTACAATAATCCCCATGGAGATAAACATAACTACTTACTCCTAACTTCCTTCATCTAATTAAACAATTTCCTCTTTACCCCTTTATATTATACTTGCTACACCCAAGCACCTCAAGGATTTTAATGAAATGGTTTAGTTAAATTTTCTAATTAGACATAAAATACTTATTTTTAATTTATTAACCTTCTAATATATCATATATGTTATAAAATGCTAACTAACACATAATTGATCACAACCAAATGCTAAACATTTTATAATATGAAATGCACACCAAATCACTAGCTTAATCATAACTCAAAATAGAACCTAGGATTTGGGTCGTGACAGCCCCCACATTCTTTAGACCAAACGGCATGACCGTATAACAAAACGTTCCCCAAGGTGTGGTGAATGCTATTTTGTGTTGGTCTTCTTCTGCCAAGAGAATTTGGTTGTATCCTGCAAAACCATCCACGAATGAGCGAACTTCATAAGTTTCTGTAGCATCGACTAACATGTCTATGTTTGGTAATGGAAAGTCATCTTTAGGGGATGCCTTGTTCAAGTCTCTGAAGTCAACACAAACTCGTATCTTCCCGTTTTCCTTGTCCACTTGCACTGTATTGGCTAGCCACTCCGGGTATTCGATTACCTTGATAAATCCTACATTCAGGAGCTTCATTATCTCTTCTTTCACCTGAATCGACCATTCGGGCTTAATCTTGCGTAGTTTCTGCTTGACTGGTTTGGCGTTAGGTAGCAGCGGTATTTTGTGTTCC
Organism: Adenophora triphylla var. japonica; assembly: GCA_022495995.1. Lineage (NCBI taxonomy): Eukaryota > Viridiplantae > Streptophyta > Magnoliopsida > Asterales > Campanulaceae > Adenophora > Adenophora triphylla. The sequence goes on along the minus strand of JAFEMH010002138.1, from coordinate 48,261 downwards.
ACGATCGATTGATTTAACCCTGGCATATCTTTGTAGGACCAAGCGAAGACGTCGACATATTCTATGAGGAGCTATATTATAATTTATATATCTTCCTGTTTGAAGAAGCTGTCGATCTTTGTTTCTCTGGGGTCTTCTATCGTCCCAAGGTTAACCGTTTGAATTTCCTCATTGTCATCAGGGCCATTCTTTCCACAACAGCCTACTTGCTTTGCTAATTCTTTCAAGATTTGTTCGTTTTCTTGATCTATCTCATCATATGATTCATTATTAACTAGTTTGTTATATTTATTATTATTAGTTAATACATCATTCACGATGTTAGCAATCTCAGGGTACTCGGAAAGATCAAAGTTTTCATTAAGGAAGTAGGGGAATACATGCTCTGCCACCACCTCAATTTCCTCTTGAGTGAGTTCATCAGAGGCGGAGCCTGACTCTAAAGTGAAAGTTACAGGTCCTGTCTTCCTTCGGGGATTGGGAGTACAACCAAGCTCTTTGATCATGAAGTCTTCATCAACAACTGGTCCCCCGGTGATGTGCCAGTTTAGAATTGGCTCATCAAACTTCCGAATTAGCTTCGTGTAATCAATAATTGGAGCGTCCCCCTTGAATATTGCATGGATCTGGATGTCTTCTAGTTGGTACAGATTCTCGAATTATCGCAGCATGTCCTCTCCTAACACAAAGTCCCATTCGTTGGTCACTTCAGCTTTTGTACCCCACAAATCTTTAAGGATTAGTGGGAAGGGATCTGTTTCATCCGAAGAAGCATCGCAGTCATTGAAAATTTCGAAACCTGGATGGCGCTTTCCTTCATCGTCAGTCCATGGTTCTGGAAAGATGAAGTATGGGATGTCTTCCCTTTCTCGGACGAAATAGCCATTGAGCATTTTCCGGTATGGTTCGAGGTTGTGGCCTTTGGTCCTTGAGTTATGGTGACTTCTGTATGCAGTTCCTTCCCACTTAATTTGAGTAAGGGTACACCCTTCTTCCTCACTTTCATCATGAATGGTAAGGATATATCCTAGGCCATGTTTCATGTGCAGTGGGGGAACAGGCGATGGCTCTATTACCCCTTGCAAGTATTTGCCAAGTCCCAAACCAGGAAAGTACCCCTTTGCTTGCATCATTCTCAAAACAGGAAGGTTTCCAGAAAACCAAAGTGCTTCGGAGTAGTCATTTTCGTTGCAAGTTTGGATGACGTTTATGGTGCTATCCTTCTCAATTTCGAAACCACTGAACAAGTAGTCGGAAGTGCTATGCTGTAGACAAGAAGAGATACTAAATAAACTATTATAATTATGAAAAAATGATACTCTTGTCCACAAAATGGGAATTTAGACAAGTAGTATCTAAATTGAAACTAAAATACAATTTGTCTTTCTTGCAAGTAAAAGTAAAACAACTGAAAAAGGAAAAACTCTCATTGTTCTAATTCTTCCAAACTATGCCGCCGCTAGTGGAAACTTTGATGGTGCCGTTGTCAATCAAATCTTGGACTGCATTCTTCAAATTTGAGCAATCATCCGTGTGGTGGCCATAGCACTAATGATAATAGCAATAAAGGTGTGGAGCTCGTCCTTCCCTCTTAGGTTGGTAACCCTCCATTGGGCCTATCTTCCCATATTTGTGGAGGCTTATGAAAAGCTTATCGGGTGAGATCCTTCTGATGTTGGTGTAGGTCCTTCCTCTTCTTGGTTTAGTCAATTGAGGATAAAGGTCTCGAATGTGGTCCTCATAGTATCTCACATAGGTGTTGTGCTGAGAGCAGTAGTCTTCTTCCATCTGTTCCTTAAGATCATGGTAGAGAGTACTGAGGCAGTACTTAACTCTTTCATCAACATCATCCTCTATATGAGCTTCAAGTGCATTGCATTTCTGAGTCATAGCCTTGAGTTCACCTTTGACTTCTTCGAGTTCCTCGATTAGCATTTTTGTTTTGTCGGTTTGGATGGATCCTTCAAAGTCATACCATGCATCATTATTTTCAATTTGTTGCAGGGCATTGTCAAGCTGGGTCTTAATGTCACTTAGCTCCTTTTGAATGGAAGGTTGTTCACTGTCGGAGTCATCTTCTTTGGAATGGTCAACGACTTCCATCTTTCTAAAATCCTTAGCAATCCTGGTGGCAGGTACTTCAAAGGCTTCTTTCCATCCTTCTACGTGTTCCATCTCAACAACGAGTGACTTGGTCATGTCTCGCAGATTTGGCTGTTCGAGATCCTTTTTGGTGACGTAGTAGGCGTGGTACTCTTCTATGGACATTGTGTTGGAAGAGTCTTGAGGTTGATGTAGCTTCGAAAAACTGACATAGAAGTATAGAACTCGTGTCAAGATCAAATCTAGCCCCAACGGATCGGAGGAAGGCTTAAAGGTTTCAGGTTCAGCACAGCAAACAAAAGCTTTGTCTCGCGCGGAACATGTTGTCTCGCGCGAGACAATCACACTGGAAGTCGATTTTTATTTGTCCTAAATTTTGATGGGAATGGATAATCCGTTTTGAGGGGTTTCTAAGGTCTTTATCCAAACCTAATGACTTAGTAGTCAATCCATTTTTTGTAAAATAAATCCATGTAAAGTTGACTTGAAGGATTTTTCTTTTTAAAGGGACTATGCTCCTTGAAGGGACAATTCCGAAAGAGTCATTCCAAAGGGACTTTTCTTTCCGATGGGACTTTTCCGAATCCTTCTTTATGGTCAATTTATTAGCTTTATTTTGCTCAAAGACATAGAAAGATCACCTAGTTAAAAATCGACCGGCCACAGAGTGTTCTTAGAGAAATAATCTACATGATGCTGTAAGTACCCAAATCTGGATCGTTAGAATCCGTTAACTCACACTTTCCAAGTTAACGAGACTTTCCAGGACCGTCCCGATCATTCAAAATTAAAGTGTATTAAAAACACGTTCAAACACGTGAAAAATATCACTTTTCCAAAAATACGCAATTTTCGGGACTTTTCGGGACTGTTTTCGACATTTATTCGGACAGTTATTTAAAAAACAGTCAAAACACGGCCCAAAAGACAAAAATACCCTTACTTAGTGACTAAGACCAAGTCGAATAACTCAACTACCAAAAAACATTTAACTACCCTAATATTACGACACCTCATCTTCTCTCTCCATCCACTTAATCATTCAACTACTTTCTCAACTACACCCCCCACAATAAGCTAGTTTAGTTTAAAATACAACTCCTCCCAACTCATCATTCTATACCCCATCACTTTTTATTTTATTTACAATATTTAATTTTATAATTAAAAAAATAATAATAATTTATTATTAAAAAATAAATTATTAATATTTTAATTTATAAATTTGAATTTTTTTTTAATTTTTTTAATTCGAGATTTTATTTAATTTTTTTAGACCGAGATTTTTTTTAATTTTTTTTTAATTCACACTTAATTAATTTTTTTCGAAGCAATTAAATAAATAGGAGAATATTTTAATTTTAATAAAAATAAGAAAAGTTACAATAAACTTAGCTCATTCCACAAACGATGAAAAAAAAAAGCATACGATACATAGACTTTTTTCACGGTACAATAAAATTTAAAGCAACCTACACACATTAATTGCCATAAAGCTACAATACACACATTAATTGCCAAACAGCTCTTCAGTCAACATTTCGAAAAGTTGTTGTTGATGATGATCGCGAGACTCCATTTGACTCAACTGCATCCATATTTTCCTATTTTTAGTCCGAGTCTTTTCCGTGGCAATATTGTTTGCCTTCTCTTGTTTTGAGACTAAGTCATCCATTCGTTCCAATTCTTTCTCTTTGAATTGTTTGTATTCTGACCACTTTTGTTCCTTTACCGGTGACAATACCACTTTTTTCTTCCCCGCCTTTTTCTTAGCTGCCTCCCTTCTCATAGGACGAGGAATGGATCCAATCGAGCTTGAATCACCTCCATCACCTTCTCGTGCTCTTTTAGATCCACTGCTATCTGATCCAGTATTTCCTCCAACCTGACTTGCGTAGCGTGGTTGGTCTCGGGTAGCTATCCACTCCTCCATCAAATTAAAAGTGCTATTGTTAGCAGTTTTATATAATTCGTAAGCTTTTATCAAAACATCATTCTCCGACCACCCGCTTTGTTGCATACGCTTTGCGTTATCGTATGCACCTACCCATTTGCCCAATTTGGCGTTTATATAATTGAAACAATTTTTGCATGAAACTACGTCACGGGGAGGGTTAAATTCACAATGTTCGTTACAATAATCAGCAATCTTACCCCAAAACGCTTCACTCTTCTGGTTTTTTCCGACAACACTGTCGGTTCCAAACTTAATCCACCCACTGAGTAGCACTATATTGTCCTTCGTGCTCCATTTGACAATTTTTCTCCGACTAGTGGTTGAACCTCCTGCATCTTCTGGAGTTGGAGTAGCTTCATCAGCACCGCTATTGCTACCCAGAACCATTTGTGTTGAATATTCGGGATATTCAGATTCTTGAGGGGGTAGTGGTGGTTGTGGAGGTCGTAGAAATTGCATACCGTAATATGGATTCCAGGTGGGTACAGCTGAAGGCATGACATTTGGTGGATAATAAAATTGATTTGGGGATTGAAAATCATTAGGATTGGAGTAATTTGGTGGAAAATTACTTGACTTCTGAGTGTTGAAATAAGGATTATTGGGATTGTTGGGATCCATTTAACTAAAAAGATGATAAATGTTTTAGAAAATAATATGGGTAATTAGGATTTTGTTGAGAGAAAAGAGAGGTTTTTTTTTGGTGTACAAAATATATGAAAGTTATGTCATTTTATAGGGAAAAATTTTTCCGGAATTTTGGTAAAAAATAAAATAAAATTATTTCTGTCAAATAATTGAGCTCAAAAAACGGGGTAGAAAGATAAAATCAAAAATCTCCAGCAACCAATCACAGCTCGACACTTGGCATTATCCGGATTATTCAAAAAAAAAAAAAACAAGGCAATGACGCGCCTTGAAGAGGCGTGAACGCCACGCGCCAAACGCGGTCCTATCAGGCGCTGACGCGTGGCAAAGGCGGGACCCTCCTCCTTCTCCTCAACCGGGTTGAACTTTTTAATTCCCCACCCCTCAACTACCTCCATTCAACACCCCTATTAAACACCCTCAACCAACTAACTCCCTCTCAACCACCCTATTGTACATGGCCTAAGTAGGACAAGTGTTACACATGCAAAAGCCTAGGGTCAAATCAATCAAATCAAAAACCAAAAAAGATCAAAATACCCCCAAACTGAAGAACTGGTCGTCCGGCCTGTTTTACTTGTTTAACCAGCCAGTCAACAACCAGTCACATCATATTTTGAAATACCCAAAATGCCCTCAAACTTGAAGGAAAGGCCAGACGGCCTGTTTTGCAATTTTACTGCCTATAAATACAGCTTCAGTCATTTCACAAATGGTAAATAAATTTTAACCCTCCTGCCCCATTACCTCGATTCTAGCGCCCAAACCCCTCCAAAAGCCTCAGAAACATCTCGATTTGCGTGAAAACAACGTTTTTCCCAAACCAAACACAATCCAAACACTTTTTGAACACTTTTCGTATCCGATATACGATCCCTTGGGAGATAGAGTCAAAACCGAGCCATTGGTAAACTCTCCTTCTTAATCTTCCGTTTCATCTCTTTTTAAGCACTTTTCACTATTTCTGTTCCGATCAAACTTTTCAAAATGTAGACACTACGTTGTCTACGGGTCAAGAAATGATCCTCTCTCTATCACTTTTCTCTTTCCATAATAATGATTTAGGGTTAAAACGGAGATCTTGACCCGTTTTTATCATTTTATCTCTATTATGTCTTTTACCGTCCGAACCGTTTGGTTCGTTGATTGTCATTTCTACCGTCCGAACCGTTTGGTTCGTTGATGGTTATTTACCGTCCGAATCGTTTGATTCGTTGATATTTTCATTTAAATAACACTTTTTACCATCTGAATCGTTTGATTCGTTGATCGCATCTTTTACCGTCCGAATCGTTTGATTCGTTTATACCGTCCTTTCAATATCATCATTTACCGTCCAAACCGTTTGGTTTGTTGATCGTATTTACTTTTAACATCCGAGTCAAGAAATTGACTTGTTGAGCGTCATTTCATTACTGTCATTTACTTTAAATATCTTTCCTTTATTGTCATTTTATCAAAAAAGGGGTAACGTTATAATGCCCGACTCATTTCAAAACCCGCCATTCAAACTCATTTTCAAATCAAAAAACTGTCATTCAAACTCATTTTCAAGTAAAACACAAACACATACACACGCACAATTTTCAAGAAAGGTAGAAAGACTCGTCAATACGAGGCATCTCGGGTGAGCCAAATTTATCTCTTTTCGAGGCGTAACATGACCTCCGAATCTAACAATTTCTGTTCAAAAGCCTTTCTTAAGTTTTGGCTCATAATAAAGACGATCCCTATTCAAAAGTCTATCTTAAGTTTTGGCTCATAATAAAAACGATCCTTATTCAAAAAGCCTTTTTCAAAGTTTTGGCTCATAATAAAAATGGCGTGGCGACTCTCTTCTTTTCGTGAAATTCAAGCCGCTCGATGCCCCTCGCGACCCAGAGCGAAACGCGGGTAATTTCAGTTGGCGACTCCGCTGGGGACTTTTTTAACATGTTTTTCAAAACTGCTTTTATTTTAAAAACATTTCTGTAGGTCAAACTTTCGTTTACCCTTTCTCATTATTTGTGCGTGTGTGTTTTCTTGCCAGGGCGTGTTACTCATTTTTTCTTCCAAAAAAATAAAAAATCTTTTAAAACAGCTCCGGTTTTCAAAACAGTGGAATGTTTTCAAAAAAAAAGTGTTGCTTTTCATTCCTTTGAAATCATAACATGTTCGTGCATATCTGTTCAATAATTTGGTTTTCGTGCAATATTTTGAACTGCTCATAAATTCTTTAAAACAAATTTTGAAAATCTCTGTTTTACTCAGAAAAAGAATTTAGTGACCGCACACTATGCGCAGTGTTACCATGTACACTTGCACACTACAACCCTTAACCCGGGGTGACCATTCAGCTGCAACTTGATTGGCCTTCCTTTGCCTCTCTCGTGCGTATGGGGTCATCCCAAACAGTCAATCCTCGCCCGTGTAACTGTAGCAATGCGCGAGTTTTCTTTAACATCTTTTTGTGAGTCGCCACCTATATTATTCGTTTGGAAACATAGAAAAACCATTTGAAAATAGATTTTGGGTTCGGGGCTTAGGTTATGGAATGGGAAGGTCAAAAAGCACCCATTCCACCCAATCCGGAGATCGGTCTTGCTAAAGAAGAGAGAGGTTTTCAAAAAAGATAGACATTTTTAAATAACAAACAAAATAAAGATCCATTTAATGGGGTTAAACGGAATATAGGATCGATTGCTTCGAGACCATCCCCATGATTTGGGGAGGCTCTAGGCTGATCCTAGATTCAATGTATTTATACAACTCTAACAATCAATTAGAAAGGAAAGAAAGATTACCTTGCGTGAAGTAATTCGGGCAGAGTTTCGACTCAAGTTTAGAGTCGAACCTTGACACGGACAGAGCTTTGCCTCAGTCCTTGATTCGTGCTTCGATGTTTGTTTATCAACAAGGTTGACAAATAAACTTTAGGTGATTATAGGGGTGATTTACAGGAATCTTTCAAGGAGAGAAACCAGTAAATGTAGGGGTTTTGACTTGAAAAGTCTGGGATTTCAGGATCAGAAATACTGAAAGTCTTCAGGTATTTATAGGTGTTGGAGAGGTGTTGAGGATGAGATCAAACACCTTGAGAAGGTTCCAGAATCCAAACTTCATTGGATGGCTGGATGGATAAATTTTTATCCCGAAAAGAGGTTGAAATCGACGAGAAAACTGCCATCTGTAGTCTGCAGAACTCCTTTATCTCGCGTGAGACACGCTATTCCGCGCGAGATAAGGCAGTCTGTGGACAATTCTGCCCTTCCCTCATTATTTCGTATGCAGTTTAGTCCCAAACTAACGGTCGTTAGCCAAAACTTAACGAAACATGATGAAATGGTGGATTTCTACTTCTTGACTCAAGGCGAGACTTAGAGCGGTATAAATGTGCTCCGATGGGTTCAGAATGGGGTGTCTACAGAGCCCCTTGTCGACAAGTCTTATGGAATAAGTCATGTCGACGATAGAAAAGACATCATTCTGAACATCGGGATGGTCGGGCCGTACGGCTTCCTACGTATCTCTATCGGAGAATCAGACCATAACGTAGTTTGACTCCAATACACGAAAAGGCTGGTTTAGGTATTTTGAAAATCATTTTGAAAATCGAGAAGATTTTGTTTTTGAAAAGGTAAATTCATACTGAGGAATCAAATCAAGACCCAATTCTGAATATACATGTCTATCTGAAGATTCGCCTGTCTGGGCTCCGAACCTGCGGGGAAATATGTTAGAAAAACAAAGGCTTACCTGTCTAGTCCTTTGAGTCCTGTTGGTTTTGTGACGATTCGCCTGTCTGGGCTCCTAATCGAGCTTTTCTTGTTTGAGGATGACGATTCACCTGTTTGGGCGTTGAATCGGGCTTTTGTGATGACGGTTCACCTGTCTGGGCGCTGAACCAGGCTTTTTTGATTTTGACGATTCACCAGTCTGGGCGTTGAATCGGGCTTTTCTTTTGATGATCCACCTGTCTGGGCGTTGAATCGGGATTTTCTTTTGACGATCCACCTGTCTGGGCGTTGAATCGCGATTTTCTGTTGATGATCCACTTGTCTGGGCATTAAATCGTGTGGAATGAGTTGATCTCTGGATCAATCATTTTTGGGCGACTGGTGCCGTATTGGACGATTGTGCGGGTGTCACGTTCGGCTTGTTCCGTGACTTGCGGTGCCAATTTTTCCACGTTTCCTTGCTGGTGTGTTACTTCCAAGGGTAAATGTGTCAAAATTTTGAATTTTGACATTGTGTAGTCGCTTATTGTCGGGGACAATTTCGTACATTTCCAGAAGGTATATCTCGCGCGAGATGGCTTGTCTCGTGCGATACATCCACTGTCGTGGCAATATAACAGCAGCTGCTGTTTATTTTGAAAACATTTATTTTCAAATTTTCTTTCCCAGCTCGAGCCAAGGCGATTTTTCTCTGCATTTTTTTTCTTGTTGTTTGTTGATTCCTTCCTTTAATCAACCCTCAATCCCTTCTCCTTCCAATATTGATGGCGCAAGAAAGGAAAAATCCAATTTTGGGGAGTCATTTGCTTGGCAAGGATTACCCCCGTGACGACCTCACTTTCGATAGGGATGTGCACATCTCTCATGCCGTTCATGAAAGTTTGGTAAGAGCTTCTCTCTCACTTCTCATTTCGTGCATTGCATTGCACTTGAATCCATTTTTTGAATCCCAATTTCATCAAATTGGCAGTTTTTCTTGTTTTTATCTAGAACTTGGTTCTATCTTGCATGCTTCGATTTTGTTGAATTTGTTGCTTGTTTGACGTTGCATTGTGTGCGTATGAGTCCCCTACATATCATGGATTGTAGGAGGGGTTGATTCGGGTAGTCAAATGTATCTTTGGGCATGCTTTTCTTGTGCGCTCACCAACTGTTCGATGAAATGCCTCAATGAGAATTTATTCTATTTCTTTGAATTTTTGCCACGGGATGATTTCTAACATTGCCCCTTTGCTTTTCCTCTGTTTTGCAGTCATATAGGCCGACCAAGAATTGCCGTGGGAGTCCGAAGCTTGCCAAGGCTTTATGGGACAAAATCAAGGGCTTAAATGGCGTTCGAGCTAGGATGGCTCAAACGGGGCTTCTGACCTTCGTCGACAACATCCAGGGGATGAGACGGACTCCCCAAGTCCTTCTGGCGATCCGAGAGAGGTGGTGGGATACTACCCACACTGTGCATCTTCGCTTCGGGGAAGCTACCATGACCCCAACGGATTTTCTGGCTATCACGGGGTTGGAATTCACCGGTGAGGCCCTCACAAAGACTACGGGTTATAAGCCTGCAAGTTCGACCGAATGGAGGCGGTTGATTGGTTTCGCCCCTAACAAGGTTAAGGGGTTTGCTGCTGAGTTATCACCTCTCCGGGTTCATCTTGAGGCTTATGCGGTTAAGCCAAATGCGGATACTGATCGGTTGGTGCGGGGTGCCCTCTGGTACATTCTGTCAGAGACCATTTTTGCGAACCATTCTTCTACGGCCCGTCTCTCTCTCTTGGGTTTGTTGGTTGATTTGGATGCTGTGAGGACTTATGATTGGGGCTCAGCTGGGCTGGCCTTCTGTTATCACACCATGGATGAGGCGTGTAGGCATACCAAGGATACTCTGTCGGGGTATTCTTACGCTTGGGAGGTATGTTCTTGATTCTGTCTCTGTCTTTTATCTGTACTACTTGTCTATATTTTGTACTGAATCTGTTCTATTTTCTTGTACAGATATGGGGATACGTTGTCTTCGGATTGTACAAGTTTGAGTTGGAGAGTCGAGACCCTTTATTTCCGGACATCAGGAGGTGGAGCCACCCCAATCGGACTGTTGATGAGGAGGAAGATCAGGACTGGACCCTGACGGTTGCGGAGGCGCGGGCCATATTGGACGCCTTTGAGTTTGAGCGGCTGGGCCTTTATCCGTGGACCTTGGTGGAACGGGAGGTTCACCGTGCTTGGGATGCTACCGCGATGCAGAGGATTTTGGTATCTCTGGAGGGGGATACCATGTATTTGGGAAAGCGAGTCTTCCCTCAGCATGGCCAGGGTTCCCTGCCATATATGGTGCCAGCGGATCCGCCGAGGGCAATGTACCCTACCCACTTTATTCTGTCAGACTTTGTAGATGACAGTATTTAAAGTGCGGTATCAACGGAATCAAACGATCCGGAATTGTAAATGATGACGGCCAAGTTTATCCTACTGGGGATAGAGTGGCAATGATGGGAATGGTTGTGTTAAACTGGCGTTATTAACAACTCGGAAGGATTGACGTTTCTTCTTTAGAATCCTGCTGGGGATGAGCGTTCGGGCTTACCTTGATGGCCGAAGAGGGATTGTTGTGCGGGCTTACCTTGATGGCCGCTGAGGTGGGACGATCGGGCTTACGACTGGCGGCCGGGGAAGTGAACGATGGTGAAAACCATTAGGAATTTTGACGTCGGGAGACGGAATTGTAACTAGAATGTCCGGAGACGGGATTGAGCGTTTGAATGTCAAACGTCGGTTTGGGGCTGGAATGAGCATTTGAAAGTCAAACGTCAACCTGAGATGGAAGTGAGCGTTTGAATGTCAAACGTCAACTGGGGATTTAACGTCTGGAGACGAGCGTTAGTGAGGACTAACTGGGAATTTAACGTCTGGAGACGAGCGTTAGTGAGGATTAACTGGGAATTTAACGTCTGGAGACGTGCGTTAGTGAAAACTAACTGGGAATTGATCCTTGGGGGATGGAGTGTTAGAAAGGTCTAACTGGGGGAAATTTTACACTTTTGGGGGCCAAAAGGGGTAAAATTGAAACTGCGAGAAGTTGAGGGGCCAAAGTGGCAAGGAATCTTTCTGCTGCAGCAAGAGTCCGATCGGACTGAACCTGAAGTTGACCAGGTTCATTCCAGCGCCGAGGCAGAAGCTGAATTGGTCATTTTCTTCCATTAATTCCGACGGGAGAGGAGAGAAAAGAGAGAAAATTTTCACCCCAAATTGTGAGTTTTGCTCAAATTTGTGAAGGAAAATCGACATGGAGGGTGATTGGGAACCAATGGATTGTCATGGAAGGACCGATGACGAAAGAACGCGGTTGGTTCGGACCATTCGAACCATTACTCATCCATTGAATCCGGCGGAGTTCTACCCGGCTAGGGAGAACCACAAATCCAAAGGAGGGATCGAGAGACAGGTAAACTTCCTTCAAATTCCATTAATTTTAAGAATGTGCATTCGTTAAATGTTAGAAATTTGACTAGGAATGAGTTAGGGATTTTGGTGCCCGGATTGGGGATTTTGACTTTGCTATGCGCCTTTGTCGAAATTGACTAGGATGTAGTTCAATTGACACTATGGGTAGATGACATAAAAATTTTGGTTGCAAAATTCCATGCCTAGATGTGTTTTTCGAATTTAAAGCATGTTTAAATCGGGACGGAGTAAATTTTCGAAATGTTCAAAAGAATTTGAAAGTTTCGAATTCGACGGAGTTTTCGAAGGGTTTTGAAAGTTCCGGTTTCGACGGAGTTTTCGAAATGCTTGGAAAGTTCCGGATTCGACGGAGTTTTCGAAGGGTTTTGAAAGTTTTGGATTCGACGGAGTTTTCGAAATGCTTTGAAAGTTCCGGATTTGACGGAGTTTTCAAAATGCTTTGAAAGTTTGGACCGTCAATACTCCAACCGGGATGGAAATATTTTAGGAAAGGAATGAGAACTGTATCTGCATTGCATCATTTTGACATTTGTTCGTGCACTCTGTTGATGTCGCTTCTGTACTTAACATATTTTGCCGTGTTCACTTGCAGGGGCGAGGGACAGTTGATGTTCATACTCAGAAGAGTCGGGGAGCCTTTGAGGCAGTACGAGCGCTGTGGGAGATATTCCCGAACGAGGCTCGATATGAAGAGAGGAGTCCACGGCAGCTGCTGGTCGACTCCGGATTGGCTGGATTTATCAGTGCGGTAGCCGCGGTGGCTGTGACGCAGAGGGCGAGGTCCATGTACGTAGCTCTGAGCGAGTACTGGTGGGATACGACCCACACTTTTCATTTCAGATGGGGGGAGGCGACGGTGACTCCTACTGACTTTGCTGCTATCACTGGGTTGCCGACCTGGGGCAACGCGCTGGTGTGGGTGGATGGCTATACCCGGGGCGCTTGTTCGAGCCGGCCGGGTTTCGATATTACCGATGCCAGGGGCTTAGGTATTTGGTACAGGCTGATGGAGAGGCATCTGCAGACGGGTATTGCTGATTATGGGGAGGGGTCCCCGAGGATGACGGCTGAGCATCTGGCTCGAGGGTTCCTATGGTTCGCGTTGTCAGCGACTCTGTTCCCGACTTTTGACACGTTGTAAGTACCCCAATCTGGATCACACCCTTTCAAACACACGGGAAGCACCGCAGACTCATCAACGCAGTCTCGACGACCCCTGGCACTCAAAACCCCCTCAAAACCCCCAGCCAAACCAAGGGAGGAGCCTTTCTGGGATAAAAAGGGACAAAAGGACCTTTTGGGAATTTTCAGGAAATTGGAAAAGCAATAATGGTCCGTACGGACCTCTTTGCTTTAATAATTACTGAATCTTCTTAAAGTCCACAATATTCCCTCAAATCCCGGGGAAAATGATTACCCCCCTGCAGAGTTGGTCCGTACGGACCTCTTTGCATGTCAACTTGGTCCGTACGGACCTTATTGCACAGGGAACATCATAATTGCAAATATTCCTCCATCATCACAGATTCCCTCAAATCGAGGAAAACCAAAAGTCTGGATTACCAGGGAGGTCCGTACGGACCTCTTTGCACCAAATCTAGCACTATAAATAGAGGGCTCCCCCTCCTCATTTTCACACACCTCCCACTTCTCTCTTCCTCCCTAGGCCTTCTGGCTTCCCCTCTAAGTCCTTCCGAGGCATTCCCGGCCCCTTTCGGATCCTTCCGAGGCCTTCCGAGCCCCCTCGAGGTGCTCCGAAGCCTCCCCGAGCGCTCCCGCGACGCTCCCGCGCTGCCCCGAGGCACTCTCGAGGTACTCGAGGCCCCTCGTGGTACTCCGAGGCCTTGTCGGTCTTTCCACGGTGTCCCGCTCTTTCCGAGTCAAACCGGCGATCCCAAACAACGCCAAAACTCGCCCGAGTGACTCCTGCCACCTCAACGCACGCCGAACCTCTCGCCCGAGTGATCCCGACGATCCCCACGCACGCCGAACCTCTCGCTCGAACGCAGCCTGCAACCTCAACTCACGCCGAAACTCTGTCCGCAGACAACCGGCATCTCCCGAAGCAATCCCGATCCGTACCGGAACGCTACTCCGACCTCAAACACTATTCCTCAGCGGAAGACAGACACGAACCAACATTGGTAAGGCTTCCTTCCGTTACTATTTCAATACATTTCCATACATAGCATACAATGTAGACATCCGATACAGCATGCATTTTTAAAAGCACACACACACACAACATTTAAAGGATATTAGGGGTATCCGAAAGACTCGTTTTACGAGGCGACTCGGGTGAGCTCTAATATTCTAATATTCTCTTCCCGAGGAGTCATCTGACCTCCGAACTCAAAATCTCATCACACAAAAACAGTTTAAAATTATCTTTAAACTGATGCCCTTTTTCAATGTTTTGGGCTTAATAAAAACGGCGTGGCGACTCTACAAATGCGAAAACAAACGGCGAGACCTAAACCGCTCCAACGCGAAAGATGCCAGATGCCGGGGCGCGATCCGTCGCTGCCTCTCGGATCCGGGTAATTTCAGTTGGCGACTCCGCTGGGGACATTTTGTTTTAAAAACTTTTAAACAAAACAAAAGATTTTTAAAACAATGATGAGGGTCAAACTTTCATTTTACCCCTTCCTTTAACTGTTGTGTGTGTGTGCACGTGCTTCGTTTTTATTTTACAAAAAAAAAAAAATACAAAAAAAATGCATCAATATACATCTGTGCATACATTTAAAATTCTTCAAAAACTTCTGTTTTACTCAGAAAAAAAAGAATTTTAGAAACCGCACACTACGTGCACTGCTGTACACCGCACACTACTCACACTGCTGCTTCGGTTACACCGCACACTACTCACACTGCTGCTTCGGTTACACCGCACACTACAACCCTCAACCCGGAGTGGTCTCAGTTGCAGTCCGTTTGGTCTTCCTAGGCCTCTTGGACACGCACGGGATCATTCCAAACATCCCATCCTAGCCAAGCGTCAACCCTGCACGTTTGAGTCTTGAGTCACACTCTGTCTGTACTCGGTTGGTTTTTACCTGGCCCGTGTCATACGGCCTGGATACATATACCATGCCGGCCATTTTTCGAGTCAAGGCTCGGAACTCAAGATCCCTTGCGCAAGCAAAGCGATGAAAGGTCATGCTAAAATCTTGACCTCGATCTTGATTTCCGGCTATACCTGCACGATGTTCCGTCCCTGATATACATCCATGCTCACATGACACCATGTCATCACGCTTTTGATACGTCGCCCATGACAATATGACCACCAACGCCTAACGTCACGTATCCCTTGCGCAAGCAAGGTAAAGAAAGGTCATGCCGAACTCTTGACTCCGATCTTGACTTAGTGGCCGGCTCGGTTCACTATTCACATGGCTAACGCATCAAAACGAACATGACAAAGCTCGGTCCTTAGGTTCGATTTTTCTTTTAGGCCGGTGGAAACCGCTTGCCCTATAGGACCCTCGCCCGGGCCGTCCACCCTGGAATGTCGAAATACAGGTGCAAAACGAGGGGCTTATAGCCGCACAGATGGTCTCCACTGACCCAGGATCTAGCATAGTTGCGAAAAAGAAGAGCAATCTTTTCCAACCTACCTAGGATTCTGAGAAAACATGTTTTAAGTAAAATTAAAACAACAAAAAAAAATCATAAATAAAAGAAACGGAAACCGCATGCCACGTGAGCTCTCCCCCCTTTTTATTCCGTTAGGCCATTCATGTGTATAAACCTTGCCCATCACCCCCTCCAGCGAACCGAGAGTGGTTGAGAATACCGGGAAGCCGCCTTTTCAGTATCGAGGTCCCAAGGTCCGATAGCCCTTCCAGTTCAACGGTCTGCACCGTCCGCTACTCTCCCATGACGGGATCAACAGATAACAGTGAGGGAAACGGAACCCCGCCACTAAGGAACCTCCAGACAATGGAGGAGGTGCTGCGAGCCTTCGAAACCATCAAGAAGCGCCAAGAGGAACAGCAAGCCTGGATCGTAGACACCTTGCGTCTTCGAGGAACAGTCGCAGTTCCCCAACCTGATGGAACCTTTGTTCTCATAGAGGACGAAGACATACCGGCTCCCCCGGTTTCTCAAAGCTATCAGCAGGTCCCGCCTCCGTCAAGCTACGAGATCCCAGCAACGCAGCAGCTCTCGCTCAAAGCTCCTCAGCGCTGGGCCAAGCAGCCCGACATGCCCGCCTCAAGACAAGCCAGCTTCCGGCCCGCACATCAAGCTTCGCACCAACAAAGCACACATACGTGCTCGCTCCGTCGATCCCAATGCATCTCGGTATCCCCAGGATTCAATCCTTTGCCTCTATACGAGCCTCGCAATCACAATCAAAAGTCCCCATGCTTACTGAGGACGGGCATCCCGAGCGAATATCCCGACATCTCAAGTTTGCCACCCGCTAGTCCGCCAATTGGGGCTAACGAATCATTTCCCCAGCCTCCCAAACACAACCCTTAGCGGACCCGGCAATCACGCCCTCAACTTCAACAGCCCAGTGTATGGGTTGGTATACACTCAACTACCTCCCCAAGACTCCCGAATGGCGATCCCATCGCCCAATCCACCCCCATCTTCGGTTTCCGTCCCCGAAAACGGTAACCCACCTCGCATACCGATCCTCACATGGCTTGGCTGATCGAACAAATGAAAGACATGCAAGGCAAGCTAGCTAGTTCTCGGAAGGACTCCCTCCTGCCTACTGATCCGAACAAAGTGGTCCCTCTCCCTCCAAAGTTCAGGATGCCGGAAATGGAAAAGTTTGACGGGACAGAATGCCCAAAAACCCACATTGACACCTACGTCCTGGGTATGAGAGCCAAAGGGGCAACCCCTCAGCAGATGGCAGATCACTTTCAGCATTCCCTCAAATCCACAGCACTAAGGTGGTTCCTCAACGTGAAGGCAGAAAACCGCTCCACCTGGGATCAAATCAGTGAAATCTTCCTGGAGAAGTACCGTGCCAACCTTGAATGGGAGACAAACCGCCATGACCTGCAAGCCACCGAACAAAAGGATGACGAACCAGTGGGCGAGTTCTACAAAAGATGGAACTGGAAGCTAAGCGAGATAATGGATCCACTTTCCAAAGAGGAGCAAATGGACATCTTCCATTCCTGCCTCAAGCCATCTTTGAGGACCTTGATCAGCCACCATTTCTATCCGGATCTTCGTGCCATGGTCAACGCCGGGACTAAGTTTGAAAAGACTCTGAGTCTTCAAAAGGCAACAGCAACCCCTGCCTCGTCTTACCGTTATCGAACAAACCTGGCAACTTCAACTCCTGCCCCGACCAAAGGAAAGGAAGCAACTGGAACAGTACACTACATTCAGAACGGAGCTCAAGTAAACCGCGATCAAGCAGCCCCAAAGAATAACAATCCC
The DNA here is from genome assembly GCA_022495995.1 of Adenophora triphylla var. japonica. Lineage (NCBI taxonomy): Eukaryota > Viridiplantae > Streptophyta > Magnoliopsida > Asterales > Campanulaceae > Adenophora > Adenophora triphylla. The sequence continues at coordinate 30,963 of JAFEMH010002138.1, read as the reverse complement.
CCTCGCTTCCCACAGTTCCAGCATTTAGACAACCTTGAAATGCCCTTGGGTCAAGTATTTGAAGCTTTGGTGAAACGAAATCTTCTCAAACCACTCGAGAATTTCCAACCGAAGACTCCCAAACCCAACATGGATATGAGCAAGCACTGCGCCTTCCACAACTACCCCGGCCACACCACCGACAACTGCTTTGTGCTTAAGCAGGTGGTCCAGGGGCTCATTGAGGAGGGAAAATTGGAACGCCCTCGTGGTCCCAATACCATCGGAAATCCATTCCCCCGAAACGACAGGGTAAACTCAATAGCCTTTGACGAAACTCCAAGCGAGAGCAGACTCCCGCAATTTCCGAAACCGTCGCATGCCGTCCCGCTACGATCGGGAGCGCGAAACCGTAGTCAAAAGGTCTCGTGACCGGGAATTCCGACAAGAACGCCCAAGGGCAACTGTCTCACTACGATCTTTGACCCAGCCAAGGCATACAAATGGATGGATCGAACGTTCCCCGTAAGAGACCGAGTCCAACGGTAGCACGGGAAGCGGTTTAGCCTTCACAGACGATGACTTGCCAATATGTGAGAATCGGCACATCGAAGCCCTCCTCATCCTCATAAAGATAGAGATGTTCTTCCTCCCGAACGTCTTGATTGATAACGGCTCCGCAGCCAACATCATCGCTTTAAGCACACCGAAACGACTCCGCATCGACCGTTCTCTCGATAAGGCCTTCACCCGGTAATCCGAGCCTACGATTCCACCGCACGACCAATCGTAGGAGTCATCAATTCGAGGATCCAATTCGACGTACAACCGGAGTCGGTAGAGTTCCAAGTCGTGGAAATCAAACCAACCTTCTCTCGCTTTGTTGGGACGACCTTGGATACATCGATGAAAGCAAGATCATCTACTCTTCACCAATGCGTGAAATTCATCAATGCCAATGGAGCGATCGAAGTGATCCGCGGAAGCAAGTAATGGCAAGTGCTTGGCCGCAAGCTATGACCCGTAAGAAGGTCCCGACATGACCGAATACTCTTCCCTGCATAATTCTCCTACCCCGTCCCGCTACGAAGTGGATCCTTACATCCACGCTCTAAGCCGCGACGAGCCGGAAATCGAAGAACTCATGGGTCGATGACAACTCGATATATGCGACCGTGAAGAATGCTTGAGAGAGGATCAAGAGATGGATGCCCTAATGGAGATTGATCGAGGAGTAGACCCTTACTTCGCCGAAAACCCTCTTGCAACCGGCTCATCACCGATCCCCGGTACAAGACAACCCTCTAGCCGACACTCTGGGATCTTATGGGGACAGCCATCACAGCCTAGTTCAATTCAACATTCCTGTCCGACTCGGATGAACAGTGGCGCAACCTCCTCCAAGGCTTAATCGTGGAAGGAGATATAGCATGCCCGCTCGAATCAGACATTGTAAACGTCGTCCAAGCAAAGATCCTGCATAAAGAGGCAGATTCTATGAAAGTGATCAACATCGCAAGAATCAACTCCGACCGCCGAATGCTTCGCCTCCTAGAAGTAGCCCTCGCCGACTTCTATCATCAAAAACCCCAAGGACTCGGTGGCAACACTAATGGAGGGACATCATCGTGGGAGCAGCCAAAAACCTCCGCAATCCGGTTTGAAATCGAACCGCATGCAAGCTACTTTCCGGACTCATGCCAAGGGAAGATTGGCCACCCGAACCAAAGCACCACTCCCTCTAGAGCTACAGCCATCCGAGAGTAATGAAGCTCGGTCCAATCCTCGTCGCCTATAGTCTAGCTTCGAGTCTTGTTGTCTGTGTATTCACATCTTTTGAGTCTTTTGACGGCTTTACGCCCGACGATTGTGAATCTTTGATCAACAATGTACGCCTTCACGCCTTCAATAAAAGGTCCGACCTTCCTAAAAATCATTTCATTGCATCTTTAACAAATGATGATATTAACTAATCAAAACAAGCTTAATAACAATTCATCTATACAAAAGGCAAACACATTAATTAAATAAATGCATCAAGCAAACATTTAAGCATGTTGTCAAACGAGAGAAAACCGGGCCCAAGCCGCCGAGAAGGTTTTAATCACAACGATTTGCAAGATTGCCGAAGAGCCAAAGAGACGCAAGTCCGACGCCATTTCCAAAGACACACCGATTTTCCAATACCTCAAGAACGGGAAATCACCTTCATGAACAAGGAAGACCCACACACAGTAAGGGGTCAAAACCAAGAGCATCATGGCCCTAAAACGCCGCCTCTCACTTCGTCATCCTCGGGGACATGCTATACAAGAAACGCTACCACGGGCCACTCCTACGCCGCATCGCCCAAGAAGAAGCAAACAAGTTCATGAACGAAGTCCACAATGGGGCTTGCGGTCCCCACATGAACGCTGAGCCCCGATGCAAATCATTCTCGGGATGGGCTACTACCGGATCTCCATGGAGGCAGATTGCATCCACTTTGTCCGAAGCCGCGACAAGTGCCAACGGTTCTCCAACCTCAATCATCTACCTCCTCACGATCTCTACCGCATGACTACACCTTGGCCCTTTGCCACTTGGGGAATTGACGTCATCGGGAAAATCGCTCCGCCAGCAAAGAACGGTCACGAGTTCATCTTAGTAGCCATCGACTACTTCACCAAATGGGTCGAAGCCAAGTCCTACAAGGTACTCACCTCCAAGAAGGTCGCGCATTTCCTCAAGGAAAACATCATTCGCCGATACGGCATCCCAAATGAGGTCATATCTCGACAATGGCTCACACTTCGAAGGGGAATTCGATAGACCGCCGGCTGAATTCAAGATCACACGCCACAAATCTTCTCCCTACCGGCCACAAACAAACGGCGCCGTGGAAGCAAAGAAACAAAACCCTCGAACGGATCATCCGAAAATGACCACCCGAGGACGAGATTGGCCCGAGAAACCGCACCTTGCACTTTGGGGCTACCGCACATCGCCGAACAGCCACGGGAGAAACCCCATTTGCCCCGACATACGGGATGGAAGCAGCCCTTCCCATCGAGCTAGAAATTCCCTCACTCCGAGTGCCGCTGAAAATGACATCAACGAAGTCGAATGGCTCCGAAGCCGACATGACGAATTGGCTCGCTAGACGAGCGACGACTAAAGGCCATGGAACACGTCCGAGCCTATCAAAGCAGTGATGGCTAGAGCTTTCGACAAGAAAGTCAAATCCCGAGACATCGTGGAAGGCGACCTTGTACTCAAAGAAAAGCCTCCCACTCGAACCAACCCACTGGGAAAATGGGAACCCACATGGATCGGCCCTTTCGTGGTTCAAAAGATCTTCTCCGAGGCGCCATGAAGCCGGCAGCACCTAGACGGCAATCCCTTCATGAATCCAAATAACGGAAGCAAACTTCGCAGATACTTCGCCTAAAGAAGAACAATCGTGCATCTCTTGGCACTCCATGTAGTGTCGAACTACGCACTCCGAGCCCTCTAGTCCGGGGAACGTAGGCAACCTTAATTGGTCCGGTCTAAAAATACACAAAAAGTCAAAAGTTTGAATGTCAATCAAGACCTCCATCAAGCTACGCACTTTTCAAGAACACGCCCCAACAGCCACCTTGACCAAGTCAAACGACGGCGGCAACATCAAAGGACATCCGAGGGTCACTCAAAGATCAAACGACTGACTCATGTCTGCTTCCAAGCCAGGGGCTTGTCTTCGCCCTCACGCGCTTCAAAAAAAAAAAAGAGCTCGAGCAAGGGCTCACAAAAAAAAAAGAGAGCTCGAGCAAAGGCTCACAAAAAAAAAAACAATAAAAAAAAGAAGCTCAAGCAGAAGCTGCAAAAAAGAGGTCAAGAGCCCGACGCCAGCAAGAGGCAAGGAAGCTACGAAAAAGACCGTCAAAACGACTTGTCAAGAGATCATTCAACCTCTCAGCCAAGCACAAAGCCTAAGCAAAAGGGATTGCCGTCATAGCCTGCATCGCTTCACCCGCAAATGCAATGTAAAAGTCCAAGGACGGACGCCGACAAAGTGCACAAAAGAAACAAAGGCAAACAAGAGATCTTGCGTCTCGACAAAGCTTTAAAAGTAAATCACAAATCACTAACGGTTACAACATTTCTTGATGAGTTCAAGCACGGTCTACTCTCAAGTTCACAACATGCTAAAAGACAGCTTAATACATTTAACTAATAATGTGTTTGCAAATGCAATGAATGGATACCTAGGAGGTCATTCCGCGCCGTCTGCGCTTGTCCCCTCGCCATTCTTTCCTTTCTTCCCTCGTCCCCGGCGAGTCTTCTTTCGCTCCACGTGAACCAACTCGCGTCTCTCGCCCGAGATCGGGGTCCTCCCCGTAGAGTCAAACAATCCAAGTAGCTCTCGTGGCTTCATTCGCCCGTGCTTCGGCTCGGATCTCCTCCCCGCGAGTCCCGCAAAAGAGGACCTCTCCCCGTCGCCGGTCAACTCTAGTCTCGTAGTCAAACAAAGTGTCTCCCGTCACATCCAAAGTGGTCGACTGTGCTTCGCACTCCTAAGGCAATAGCTACTACGGCAACCGGGTCCTGCACCGCTACACGCCTCGCTCTCCAAGACCACTTGGGATCGCCCAACACGCCGCTCATACTGTGCCGTGCATCGAGTCGTCAATACGACGCTCCCCGACGTCTAAGGAGTACCACCGAGGGAAAGCGGAATACTTCCATACCCTCGTAAAATACAAGAAGGCACCCGAAGCCGCCATACAAAGAGGAACTACCTCCGCAGAGCAAGGTCATCCCAGCCTCAACAAAGGCCTCGCTTCATCCCAAACCGCCGGAAACAAGCGACGGAATATAGAAGGAGGACCAAGACAAACCCGGAACTCGACAACGTAGGACCCTTCCCGCAAGATCCTCCTAGTCTCAATCCTCCAAGCAGGAACCCACCAAATGATCTCGATGCGTACCAAGCCGTGCCATCCATCTCTCCCAGCGTGATCGATCCATATCCAACGCAAGAGGTCGCTGAGCAAATGACCACGGACTAAACGACGCCTGAGCCTCGGCATGGCCTCGAAGTCTCTCTCGCAGCCACAAGGTGAGCAAAGCGGGGCTTCCCTCTCATAAAACGATCCCTGCCGCTGACGATCGATACCATGAAGAGTCTCCCCAAAGACCAACGGGACAATATCCTCTCCACTCGCAAGTGCCCCTACCACATCTAGCAAAGCGCCATCGCAAATGCCAAGGGAGCCGACCAGAAAAGCTGCCGCCATCACGCACAAGGCAAATGCGTCCCAAGAGACATCACTCTCATCATCAACCATGAACCGCTCCGGCAACTCGTAAATGTCAATATGACCCGAATCAAGGATCATACCCCGCACTTCTTCCAACGAAGTACGAAGAAAGCCTCGCAAGCTTCACGCTCACCGCAAAGACCACCAATCAAAGGAAGCGAGATGGCCTCCACCTCCGGCCCTCCAATCAAAGCCCGAAAATCCTCAAAAGTGGGCACCATTTCATTGTAGGAGAAACAATACACATGCCTCCTAACATCCTTAACTTCGCGGCAGCCCGCAACAAATCCCAATCAGAACCAACTCCTTAAAAGACCAAATCGAGCAAAGACGAAACCTTACCTCGAAAGCCCGTCTCTGATGCCTCATACGGCGCCGCATCCACGTTTTCAGCTGCTCAAGGAAGTGTGCTTGCCTCTCCTGCGAAAGCCTCGGCAAAATGCTAGGGACGTACGAAGAATCCATGGCAAAAATGGAGGTTCCTAGAGAAAATGGGGAAGAAAGCTCGAAAATGGCCGCAAATGGGGAAATGAGGAAGAACTAGACATCGGAAAGCATCTATCTCCTTCCCAAAAGCAAGGTTGGTCCGTACGGACCTCTTTGCATGCTAAGTATGTCCGTACGGACCTCTTTGCAACCATGACCCATTTTCCCAAAGAAACAAGCATAACAACCACCGTCCTCGCCAGACCTTGCTCCAAACTGCCCAAACACTGGCCAAAGCCATTCCCGGTGAACATACACTACCCCCAAACGCACTCTAAGCTCACGTGGCATGCACAAAATAAAAAAAATACTAGCAACAATTTCTAGGACAATTCCCAGAAATCACAAAAATGACATTACATCTTAAAATAAAATGCTGTTTGCCATGCAAATACAAATGTTTTATTACAGGTACCCATAAATGTCTGTTGCTAAACAAAAAAAAAAGAGAAGATATGGAAAGAGGGAAAGCAAATGGACCCTAATCCGACTCTTCAGCATCATCATCGTCCTCGCCGAGGTCCTCCAGAGAGAAGTCGGGCATCCCGGTGAACTCGCCCGTCACGTCCTCGTCGTCAGAGTATCGAGCCCCCGCCGGAGGCTGCCACTCAAAGTAATCCGAAGGATCAAATCCGACGAAAGGATCAAAGAAAGAAGGCTCGAGGATCCTCACCCCGTGCGTCCCGCGGAGGGAAGAACCGATAAAAGGGCCGCTGCCGAGCTCCCGAAGACGCCCCGCATCCATGCTATGCCGCCCTCGAAGGTCCCTCCCGCCGTGGCTCCGCCGGCTCTCGGTGGAGGAACGTCTACAGAATGCCTCGAAGGCATAGGCTGGTACGCCGGCACGCGTCGCGAAGACCGGCAAGACATCTTCGACGCCATCTTCTTCGCAAACGACCTCATCGCCACATAACGGCGAGTCAGCATATCATAGGCTCTCCCCGGGACCTGCACAAGCAAGCAGCCAAGGAAACGCCAAAGAATACGCTTATACTCAACAACAAAAAGAGAAAAATACGTAAAAGATGCCAAGATGGAAAAGAGTCAAGCACACTCACCGATCTATCGGGATCCACTTCGTATGCAAGCAGAGCTCGCTTCGTAAACGGGTACATACACCCTCCGCCTCGATCCGTCCCCACGGACATACGTGAAATCCGGCCCCGCATCGGAAACCTCTCGGGAGCTCGCGGCGCCCTCTCTCTCCTCGCGCACTGCGGCGCCCTCGCCTTCCTCCTCACGAAGGCCCCGTACTCCTCTCCATACAAAATGAACTCCTCGGCACCTACACCGCCAAGGTACCTCTCAAAATCAAGCACATCCATGTCCCGGAATCAAGCATCCCAAAGGGAGGGTCCTGAGCCACAGGAAGCACACCGGGGCCATGCCGCCGTAAGACCCGCTCCCCTGTGTACATGACATCGCAGTCGCCCCGCAAAGATCTTCCGCCGCGCTGCCACCTCGGGAGCCCTCAAACTCATCACCCTCATACCGAGCCCACGAGAACAAAACAAACCCCTCCGGGCTACCCTCTCCGTACGCTCCCCGCACATCCCCGTAGGCGATGGTGAGCTTCCCCGCCGGTCCTCCTCTTCCTCGCCGTACGAGCCCACCAAAGATAGCAGATACGCAAGAATGCCCCTGATCTCTATCCCACGGGAAGCACCGAAAACCTCATAGAACCACACCTCGTGACAAAAACAGAAAAGGCTCAGTACAAAAGAAAACGGAGAAAAGACAAGTTGCTAAATCAAAAAACGGCAATAAACTCATACCTCCAAAGCGAAAGTCAAAACAGCCAATGAATCGCCTACACCCGGCTAAACCGGTCCAAAGAGAAGTAGAGCTCGGCCAAGCCTGCTTCGCCCCAAGCAATGTCACAAACTCTATCCAGATCAATCAAGCTCTCCAACAGAGCAAAGGGAGCCGCAGTCGCATGGTTCGAGAACAAAGTCTCGGAAAGTGCATACCACAAAAGGAGCGCGCCACTGCCCGCCGACACCCGGCCGGTACCCCGGACATAGGCCCCAATGCCGGCCGTGATCCTCGCCTCCACATCGCTATACAAAGATCCCTGCACTCGCGAGGACGAGGCTCAAAGCCCAACAGCTCGGTCAACACAAAGATCGGAGATCATATCCTCCACCGCACCGGCCCTCCTTCAAGGAAAGCCCAGAATCGCAAAGAAAATCGGTCGGCGTCACCGTCACCTCTCCCCAACTCGATGGAAGGTGTGGGTGGTATCCCACCAATACTCAGAAAGGCCAAGGAAGACGCTCTTGTTCTTCCTCGTATCAAACTCCCGCCAGTGTTCTCGACGAACACCCCTGTGCCGTAAGCATAGACCAACCTCCTGGGACTCGGCCTACCATCCACGGAAATATCGGCATCCGCCGCCACAACTCAACAACAAATTTCGAGCGATCCCCGAAGTCTTCATCCTCTTGGCCTTCCCGCCATAAGCCCCGCATCCCGCAGTAAACACAAAGCAAAGGTACGTCAATCACAGTACTTAATATAAAACAAAAGGCACAAAAGTCCGTCCCAACACGGAAAGCCATGAAAATAACCCGTCACAAAACACGGCACACATTGCACATATTTTTCACAAATAACCCGTCACAAAACACGGCACACATTGCACATACATTATACATATAATTTTTCCCATGCAGTCCGTCACAAAAACACGGCACACACTGTACACATTTTCTCAAAAGAGGGATTAAGCCCTACACGACACATTTTCAAAAAAAAGTCCGTCCCAACACGGCAAAGGCACATATAACCCGTCACAAAAACACGGCACATATTGCACATATTTTCCCCACAAAGTCCGTCACCCAAAAACACGGCACACACTGCATAACACATTTTCAAAAAATCCGTCCCTACACGGCACACACTTTCAGACAAAACCCGTCACAAAACACGGCACATGTCACATTTTTTCACAAAAATTGTCACTACACGACAAACTTTTCTCATAATGTACATACATAAATAGCATACGGTACAAAACACCAAAGCATGCATTTCATTAGAGAAGCACTTTATTTTCACAAATAAAAACTAATCTACACATTTCTGCACAAAATACACATACCCACAATTTTTTACATGTCCATTTTCAACAATTCATCAAGAATTTCACAAAAGGCATAAAAAAAAAATAATAATAACAAAAATTCAAAAATGCGAAAAACTAAAACCTAGTTCTAGCATTCAAAAATTCGAGCATGGAATCAAAACGGAACGAATTTCTTACCTCCCCGACGTTCCTAGAACGACGATTGTGCACCTCCGGATTCGGATACAAGACATCCGGGTTCTTCGAAGATGGAACAAACGAAATCCAATTTCTTTGGAGCTCCATCCGTTGCTCGACCACTTCGACCGGCTGACGACGACTCCTTCGAGATCCTTCCGCCATTGCAAGCGATTCAAGCGAAAAAAATGGAGGATTTTGGTAAAAATGGAGGTTTTTTCCTCTCTCTCTCTCTCGCCTGGTTCACGAACTGAGGAAGAAGAAGTGGGGGAGCCTCGGCATTTAAACCTGGTCAAAATCTGGGAACTGTAAAAAACCAAAGTGGTCCGTACGGACCTCTTTGCAGCCAAAGTTGGTCCGTACGGACCTCTTTTGCAAGGGGTGGCCAAATTACTTTCCCCGCCCTTATAATCTTTGCCCCCGGCCGTCCTAAGGCCTTTTCCAAAGAAATCCAAGTGCGTAATGGTCCCTAACCCTTCAATTCAAGCCACCGGCAGCTGTAAGACCCGAACCTCGCCCACTCCAACGGCAATTCAACCACCGGCCGTCAACGTAAGACCGCCTCGCCCACTTCAACGGCAATTCAACCACGGCAGCCGCTGTAAGCTCCGAACCTCGCCCACTTCAACGGCAATTCAACCACCGGCCGTCAACGTAAGACCGGTCCTCGCCACTTCAACGGCAATTCAACCACCTAGCAAGCGTTGTAAGCTCCGAACCTCGCCCACTCAACGGCAACTCAAGAAGGAGCCAACACCTCCCAGTACGAATATCAAGGCACGAGACGCCTCCAAAACGCTCGACGGCAATTCAAGAAGGAGCCAACACCTCCCAGTACGAATATCAAGGCACGAGACGCCTCCAAAATGCTCAACGCACCGGCCCTCAAAACAGGTCCGAAGACACTTTCCCAGCAGGAAAAGCCCCTACAAGGCCACATATCCCCAGCAGATGAACACCGGCCATCAAAGTAAGCCCGAGCTCCTTCCCCAGCAAGTCAAAAAGGGAATCCTTGCAAGCCCCTACAAGGCCACGATAAATCCCCAACGGATGAACACCGGCAGCCATCGTAAGTCCAACCTTCTCCCCAACGGACAAAGCACGAGACATCTAAACCTCTCGAAGCTCAAGGCAGCCATGCCTCCACCACCGCCGCCAGAAGACGATTCAAAGTCCTCCAGCGTGGCACCAACCGCCGCCAGAAGACGATTCAAAGTCCTCCCGCGTGGCACCAACCGCCGCCAGAAGACGATTCAAAGTCCTCCCGCGTGGCACCAACCGCCGCCAGAAGATGATTCAAAGTCCTCCCTGGCACCAACCACCGCCGTAAGACGATTCAAAGTCCTCCGCCGTGGCACCAACCGCCGCGTAAGACGATTCAAAGTCCTCCCGCGTGGCACCAACCGCCGCGTAAGACGATTCAAAGTCCTCCCGCGTGGCACCAACCGCCGCCAGAAGACGATTCAAAGTCCTCCCGCGTGGCACCAACCGCCGCCAGAAGACGATTCAAAGTCCTCCAGCGTGGCACCAACCGCCGCCAGAAGACGATTCAAAGTCCTCCAGCGTGGCACCAACCGCCGCCAGAAGACGATTCAAAGTCCTCACGCGTGGCATAACCACATTCAGAAGACGATTCAAGTCCTCACGCTATCCCCAGCCCGGAAGGCTTTAAACCACTCGGTCCGGAAGACCGTATAAATCTCCCAAATCACTATCTGCCCTAAGGCCTTAAACCACCCGATTAGGAAAATCGTAAAATTTCCATCCCAGGACACCACCACGTCCTCACAATTGACCTCGGCGGTCACCACATCTTAGGACACCACCACGTCCTCACAACTGACCTCGGCGGTCACACAACACTTCAGGGCACCACCACGCCCGCACTCACAATTTCACGACCTCTGAACTACGACTAGGCTTGATTCCCGCCAGGGATACGTAGGAATCCTATCACCAGGGTCCAGCCCATCGACCCATGCGGTCACCCAGACACCACCACGTCCTTACCACCGACCTCGGCGGTCACACGACACTTCGTGGCACCACCACGCCCGCATTCACAAAACACTCACCCTACACCCGAACTACGACTGTGCTTGATTCCCGCCAGGGATACGTAGGGAATCCTATCACAGTGGTCCAAATTTACCGACCTAAACGGCCACACAATAGGACACCACCACGTCCTCACACCGACCTCCCCTGGCCACTTTATCTCCCAAAGACGCGATCCAGACAGACCCTTATCTTATCGGCGACCCCACTTCTTTCATAAGTGACGTCGTCGAGGGGCTTCGTAAGTACCCCAACTGGATCACACCCTTTCAAACACACGGAAGCACCGCGAGACTCATCAACGCAGCCTCGACGACCCTCGGCACTCAAAACCTCTCAAAACCCCCACCCAAACCAAGTGGAGGAGCCTTTCTAGGATAAAAAGGGACAAAAGGACCTTTTGGGAATTTTCAGAAATTGAAAAGCAATAATGGTCCGTACGGACCTCTTTGCTTTAATAATTACCGAATCTTCTTAAAGTCCACAATATTCCTCAAATCTGGGAAAATGATTACCCTCGCAGTTGGTCCGTACGGACCTCTTTGCATGTCAACTTGGTCCGTACGGACCTTATTGCACAGTGGAACATCATAATTGCAAATATTCCTCCATCATCACGCATTCCTCAAATCGAGGAAAACCAAAAGTCTCGGATTACTGTGGAGGTCCGTACGGACCTCTTTGCACCAAATCTCGGCACTATAAATAGAGGGCTCCCTCCTCATTTTCACACACCTCCCACTTCTCTCTTCCTCCCTAGGCCTTCTCGGCTTCCCTCTAAGTCCTTCCGAGGCATTCCCGCCCCTTTCGGATCCTTCCGAGGCCTTCCGAGCCCCCTCGAGGTGCTCCGAAGCCTCCCCGAGCGCTCCCGCGACGCTCCCGCGCCGCCCGAGGCACTCTCGAGGTACTCGAGGCCCCTCGTGGTACTCCGAGGCCTCGCTCGGTCTTTCCACGGTGTCCCGGCTCTTTCCGAGTCAAACCGGCGATCCCAAACCACGCCGAAACTCCGCCCGAGTGACTCTCGCCACCTCAACGCACGCCGAACCTCTCGCCCGAGTGATCCCGACGATCCCCACGCACGCCGAACCTCTCGCCCGAACGCAGCCTCGCAACCTCAACTCACGCCGAAACTCGTCCGCGTACAACCGGCATCTCCCGGCAATCCCGATCCGTACCGAACGCTACTCCGACCTCAAACACTATTCCTCGGGAAGACAGATACGAACCAACATTGGTAAGGCTTCCTTCCATTACTATTTCAATACATTTCCATACATAGCATACAATGTAAACATCCGATACAGCATGCATTTTTAAAAGCACACACACACACACAACATTTAAAGGATATTAGGGGTATCCGAAAGACTCGTTTTACGAGGCGACTCGGATGAGCTCTAATATTCTAATATTCTCTTCTCGAGGAGTCATCTGACCTCCAAACTCAAAATCTCATCACACAAAAACAGTTTAAAATTATCTTTAAACTGATGCTCTTTTTCAATGTTTTGGGCTTAATAAAAACGGCATGGCGACTCTACAAATGCGAAAACAAACGGCGAGACCTAAACCGCTCCAACGCGAAAGATGCCAGATGCCGGGGCGCGATCCGTCGCTGCCTCTCGGATCCGGGTAATTTCACACGTCATGTCACTTCCCTTTGCTTGGGTCGCTGACAGACCTGGATGCCGTGAGGGGGTACATATGGGGGGAGGCTGGACTGGCCGTGCTCTACCATTCCTTGAACAGGTTCTCGCGGGGAGAGGAGAGCTCCTTGAGCTGTTTCTCGTTTGCTTTGGATGTAAGTTCACGTCTTTTTCTCTTCCTTGTCTCTTTTATGTACTCGTATATATCTGCTCTGTAGCTGACATAACTTTCCATTTGCTTGACAGGTCTGGTGCTATGAGGTGTTCAACCCGCAGCAGTGGGATATTAGGGAGGCGTACCAATCCCTGTTCTCTGCCATGCTGTCTTGGCAGAAGAGGGCGAAGAAGGCGGTGTCATCGAGGGTGGGTACTCGGCTGTCATACGAGGAGGTGTCTCTGGCCCTGAGCTGAGATTTCTCTGAGCGGATCCAGCTGACCTGGTGGAGTCGGTTCCACATGGGCGTGGTTCAGGTTGCTAGTGAGGGTACGCGGCGGCGGAAGCTCCTGGTGGGACTTCACTGCGATGCGATGTATCTGGGGGAGAGGGTGACCCGTCAGCATGGCCCGGGGTCCCTTCCGATGGTGCCGGTGGATCCACCTCTGCACATGCATCATCCTTCATCAATGCCGATGGAGGAGTTGGAGAGGTATAGACAGGGCGTGTTCTATACCGAGTATGTCATAGAGGGAGCCGACTATGACATTTTCTTGAGGATGAGGCTGAGGAGCCCACAGGTGCAGCACAGGGAGGGCGAGGGCCCTGGATATCCCCGAGATCTCCCGCTCCCACGCGCTAGGTTGGCGTACGAGGGGCTGGACGGTTCGCGCAGGCGGCTGGTGATCCCGATCCCGGAGGTGCCGAGATCTCAGTACAGGGTGGACCCCAACGCTTCGGTGAGCACTTTTGATTTTCTGCATTCGATAGTAGCATTCTGCAAATGTTGCATCTGTACTTTCTGCTTGTCTTTTGATGACTTTCCCGGTTCGGTGTGTCCGGCCGTACGTACAATCGAGGCCATGAGACAGCTTGGACGGGTGGGCCAACTACACTAGGAGGCTCGTGGAGTTCCCGAGGTGCGCCTCCCGAGGAGCGTGGATGTTCGTGAGCCGAGGCCGTCTAGGCCGAGAGGTTCGTCCCGCTCCCACGGCCGGTGGAGAGGACTTTGCGCAGGATTTGGCCGCTCGCGGCGGAACGGCCGGGTTTGAGCTCATCCTCCTTCGCACTCGGGCACGAGAGGGGAGAGTCCTCGAGTTCGCAGCGCAGAGGAGGCCTTTCGCGTATTCCCGCCCGGGAGGAATTCGGAGATTATCTTGTTCTCGACAGATCCGGCAATGAGCAGCAAGGCCGAGTGCTCGGATAACGAGCGTGACTCCTGAGTAGTCCTTCTTTATTGCTTTTTAGACAAAATGTATGTATTGTCCTAACAATTTGACTTGAATTGTATTTGAAAAGGCGCCCTGGGCGGAACTCCGTACTTTCGCACATCTATTTAGTGATTACCTTCTTTTTATTTTGGCAAATAAGCAAGTAGGTTGATCAAAAATAAATAATAATGAAACATGCATAAAAAATTGAACGGGTCAAAATTTATGCCTATATGCACCGATTATTAATTATTTGCACCGTTGCACGAGCCCGGGCTAAGAGGTGTTGGCTTGGTTGATTGAAACCAGGGTAGCACGCAGATTCATAAAGGCATGAACAGTGGCTTTGTTTGGAATTGTTTCCAATTTAAGAGCACTGGCCGCAGAGTTGACCAAGTCAATCCAGAGAGAGTCCTACTGACCGAGAATGAAATTCCGTAGTCTTTTAAATTGCGCTTCAGCTTTGCAATGTAAGAAACCGCGCCTTTGCTTTGATCGCTGGCTCAATTTCTTTCCAATTCCTAAGGCTTCCTTCACTTTCTTTCATGGCTCCCTTTCCTAAGCTATCGTCTCTGATGCAAGAGCGATACTTGAAAATTTTCGCCGTGGGTACGGAACCACACGAGGCAAAACAAGGGGTTTTTCGAAGGTCGTTACGGGATGAAATCTGCTTTGGGCTTTCAAGGAGCTCATGCCGATTGGGATCTTTTGAGAGCAGCCGCTCGCTTCGGGATGTACTGAGGAATGTGTACAACTTTTCGTACAACGAAATCACTCCTACGTTCGAAGATTTCCGGGCCATTCTCGGGAGGACCCGAGACGGAACAGCCTAGTTCTTCCGTATGCCGGTGGCATGGCCACCGTTGAGAAGCTAGTGTCTCGCTTGGTATCTCTACTGGAGAAGCATACGGGATGCCGATATTGAACACCGATTATGTCGACATTTCGGGACCGCCCGATAGATTTGCCGGAGCCGAGGGGAGCATTTTGCGTGGGACGCGTTTGCTCGTGCGCGATCGCTACTCGTTCACATTCACGTCCTCGGGTGTGTGCCATCACAATGTACCGGACTCGGTGAGGCAAAGCCGAACGGGGAGACATCGTGCCTTCGGGTCTGGGCGAGACGTTCCTGGGCATAGGTCGGATGGTGACCGGCAGCCGATACATGTGGGAGGGAGTCCCGCTATGCTTACCATGTGGTTGTGGGAGAGGTTACAGATGATGCCCGAGGTGCCAATGTCTTGTGACGCTTGGTCCTTCTCTCGACGTCCCTTCCGGTGATAGGGGCGATCAGCCGAGCCGGAGCTCGATGGCCGACTCCGCACGCATCACTTGCGATGGTGGGTTCCCCACCGGAAGTTACAGACTTGTCGGACCGCTCAGGAGGGTCTATTGGTTGTCGTGAGTGCCGGGCCGTCTCGCACGTCTTTCTACATTCCATCGTTGGTTCTCGCGACAAGACGGGCCGGAGCAGTGCCATTGACGGGTTTAGTTCATGCCGCTACCTTCGAGGTGGGATCTCTCGCCGATGGAAGATCCTTCGACGCTATTGCCGCTCACACGGTGGTGGCAATACACGTCCTTTCCCGCCAGTGGTTCTCTTTCACCGGAGAGGGGGCACTGCTCGTCTACGCAGATTCGAACCGGTACGAAGAGTGTATAGGGGAGACACAGATGGCTATCTTGTGGAGACGGAGTGAGCCGTTGGGTGCCGATCACCTTGACAGCTCGACCTCGAGGAGGACCGAAGCGGGGCTAACCTCGGAATCGTATCGGGAACGACATGGCCGACTATGAGGCCAATGCCGATCGGGAGGCCAATCAAAGCACGGCCATGATGGCTCGAAGCGAGGCAGCTCGAGACAGAGCTAGGGAAAGGGCCGCGCTGATGCTACAGTTTGACTGGAGGCATCGGGAAGGGTCCCCGAGCCGTAGAAGGACTACCGGAATATTCCCCGTGAAGATGAAGAACACTCGCCGTGGGAAAGGGAAGGGGAAGAAGGATGAAGGACCAAGTACGGGAAACTAGGTTGACCTTGTCGCCCGCAGTATCCACCCATTGTCATTGCAGACACATTAACTAATTAATGTTTTATTGTAGTTTTGCTAGCGTGTAGCGAGCCAAGAGTTGACCGTGCTTGAACTCATCAAAGACTGTTTTAATCGTAATGAATTTGTAGGTTAATTGAAAAGAGTTTTTCGAAACACAAGCAATTGATGCTTATTGTATTTTTTTTTGTTTTTTTGAGACCGAACCAATGATGGCTGTCTACGTTCCACTTTTACAATTGGACTAAGGGGCTCAGGTCACCGTAGTTCGACACTTTAGGTGAATTTGAGAAAAACGAAGACAAAAGAAGTGCGACTCGTTTTTTACCCGGATCATTAGCGGGAATGTATCCATTGGGTATTACTCTTTAGCACTTTAATTTTACCGAGGGGTGGTGTATGGGGAAGGAGAGTTGACTCGTGCTCTTCCTCAAACGAAGTATTTGCGAGCTTGCTTCCGTTCACGGGGTTAACGAAAGGGTTCCCGTCCAAGTCTCGCTAATCTCATGGCTCCTCCTGAGAAGATTCTTTGTACCACGAACGGTCCTATCCGTAGGCTCCCACTTTCCGAGGGGATTGGTCTGCGTAGGAGGCTTTTCCTTTAGCACCAAGTCGCCTTCTTCGATGTCTCGGATCTTGACTTTCTTATCGAATGCTCGGGCCATTCTCGCTCCGGTAGGCTCGAGCGTGTTCCATGGCTTTCAATCCGCGCTCGTCGAGTAGAGCAAGTTCGTCGTGACGGCTCAGAGCCATTCGACTTCATTGATCCCGTTTTCCAAGAGGACTCCTGAGGGATGGAATTTCCAATTCCACGGGTAACATTGCTTCCATTCCGTAGGTAAGCGCGAACGGAGTCTCCCCGTGGCGGTTCTCGACCGATGTTCTGTATCCCCGCAGGGCTAGATGTAGCTTTTCGGGCGCTCCCGACCTCTCGGTGGTCATCTTTCCGATTATCATGGCGAGAGTCTTGTTTGCCGCCTCTACCGCACCATTGGTTTGTGGTCCGTAAGGAGAAGACTTGTGACGCGTGACTCGAATTCGGCCGCCAGCTGGTCACAATCTCCTTCGAAGTGAGTCCCATTGTCGGATATGATCTCGCTGGGCACTCCGTATCGGCACATGATGTTCTCTTTGATGAACTCGGCCACCTTCTTAGAATTCGCACCTTGTACGATCTCGGCTTCTACCCATTTGGTGAAGTAGTCGATCGCGACTAGAATGAACTCGTGACCATTGCTCCTCGGTGGAGTGATCTTGCCGATGACGTCGATTCCCCATGTGGCGAAAGGCCATGGTGTAGTCATGCAATAGAGTTCATGAGGAGGGATGTGATTGAGGTTGGAGAACCGTTGACATTTGTCGCAGCCTTCTGACGAACCGGATGCGCCCGTTTCCATCGATATCCAATAGTATCCCATACGGAGAATGATCTCGTGTCAATGCTCGGGCGTTCATGTGCGGACCGCAGTTCCGCGTGAACTTCTGCTCATTAGCTCGCCGGCTTTTTCTTTGTTTACACACCGAAGGAGTGGCCTCGTGGCGCTTCTTGTACAACATACCCCGTAATGACGAAATGGGATGCCGTGCATTTTAATGCCATCATGTTTTTGGCTTTGATCCCTTCTTTGTATTTTCCATCTTCATTTGTGAAGGAAGCTTCTCCGTTTTGGAGGTACCGGTATATTTGATTGTACCAGGTTCGTCGATCGTTTCTTTTTTATTTCGATCTCACAAAGAATAGGCGGGTGTTTCCCGTCCGCCTATTCTCGAGGGGTTTTACCGATTTCCCATCGG
The DNA here is from genome assembly GCA_022495995.1 of Adenophora triphylla var. japonica. Lineage (NCBI taxonomy): Eukaryota > Viridiplantae > Streptophyta > Magnoliopsida > Asterales > Campanulaceae > Adenophora > Adenophora triphylla. The sequence goes on along the minus strand of JAFEMH010002138.1, from coordinate 13,033 downwards.
GAATTTCGACAAGAGAGGCGAGGGTTGCTGTGGCATCTCGCGGCGGTTCCTCGTCTCTTGGCAAATAGTGAAAAGAGATGTCCTTGAACCGAGCAATGAGCTCCTCCATGTACGCGTGGTACTTCGGGAGGCCGAATCTACCGTCTTCCATTTGTTGGACACTTGATTGATGATCAATGCCGAGTCTCCGTATACTTCCAGCTTCCGAGATGTTGCGCCGAGGGCGGCTTCCACCGGCCGCACAGCTTCGTATTCTCGCCGCATTGTTGGTTGTTTCAAAATTCAGCCTTGATGGCTATGGGAGTATGCTCGTCCTGGGATCGACAAGGAGCATTCCAATACCATTCCCTTCTTGTTGGCTGCCCCATCGAAGAAGAGTTGCGCCGGTTTGCGCCGTCGAGTGAAAAGATTCCGTCGTCCGGAAATTGCGGATCGTGACCCTTGGGTTCACCGCTTGGGAAGTCTCGCCACTGATCTCGCCATTACTCGCCCTTCGTTGATTTTCTCGACCATGTACTTGATGTCGAACTCACCAGAAGAATGACCACTTGGCTAGTCGCATCGACAGTGGATGGCTTGTCAAAGAGATATCTGACGGGGTCCATTTTGGAGACCAGGAGCACCGAATGTGACCGCATGTAGTGTTTCAGCTTTCCCGACTACCCATACCAAGGCGGTACAAGTTTTCTCTAATGCCGAGTAGCCGAGTTCACTTCCTTGAAGCTTCCGGCTTACGAAGTAGATTGCATGCTCAACCTTGGAATCTTTCGTTCTTGTGCGCATTGCTCCGATTGACGTGTCTCATGTTACTCGTCGATACAGGAGTAGTGGCTTGTCTTCATGTGGCGGGCACGTAATTGGGGGATTCACCAAGTAGGTCTTGATTTTCTCGAAAGCCGTCCGGCACTCTGAGTCCCATTTGATGTCGGCATTCTTCTTCATCGCTTGAACATGGGCTCGCAGAGAGATGTCAACCGGTTGATGAAGCGACCGATGTATCAAGTCTTCCCATAAAACTTTTCACTTCGTCAAAGTCTCGAGGCGGCTTCATGTCGATGATGGCCTTGATTTTCTTGGGATCGGCTTCGATACCTCTTTCGTAACCATGTACCCCAAGCACCTTGCCTCGCTTGACGCCGAAGGTGCACTTCGCAGGTTCAATCTCATGGAGTGCTTTCGAGTCTCGTTGAAGAACTTTCTCAGATCCGTCATGTGCCGCATGTCCGATCCTCTCGGAGTGGATGATCATGTCGTCGACATATACTTCGATTTCTTTGTGAATCATGTCATGGAAGAGGGCCGCTGCAGCCCGCCGGTAAGTAGCCCCAGCGTTTCTTCACCGAACGGCATGACCGTGTAGCAAGATGTCCCCACGGAGTGGTGAAAGCGCCTTGGCTTGATCTTCCTGACATTTTGATCTGTCAGTATCCAAATAACCCATCCACGAAGGACTTTACTTCGAAATTTGTCGTGGTGTCGACTAGCATGTCGATGTTAGGCAAATGGGAAATCATCTTTAGGGCCGGCCTTGTTGAGATCCCGAAATCCACACAAAGATCCGACCTTTCCATTGGCCTTGGTGACCGTCACGATGTTGGAAAGCCAAGTCGGGTACTCAATCACTCGATGAAACCAACTCTGAGCATTTTCTCAATCTCTTCTTTAACTTGCAAGGACCACTCGCTTGATCTTGCGCAGCCTTCGTTTGACAGTGCTTGGATTCGGGATCCAGGGGAATTCTCGTGCTCCACGATCGAGGGATCGAGTCCCGGCATGTCCCGGTATGACTGTGCGAACACGTCAACATACTCCCTGAGGAGGCTTATCGTGGCTTCTTTTCTCGCATCGGCGAAGAAACCGCCCACTTGTGTCTCTTTAGGCTCTTGCACCGACCCTGTGTTCACTTTGGTCATAACCTCTTCGGCCTTGGGCCCGGTTGTCCTCTTGGTCAACTACACGCTGAGAACTTCTTTAATGTATTGTTCATTTAATGTGTCTTCTTTATCAATTGAGTTATTAACGTCTTTTAAGTTGTTTGTTAACTTATCGCTTGTTAAAGTGGCAATGAGAGGATACTCCGAAAGGTCGACTTTTCATTAAACGAGAACGGAAATACATGGTTGGCTACATTATCATAGTCTTCCGGCGTAAGGCCGCTGGACGACTCGCAGGACCGGACTTTTACAAGGACTCGACTCGCAGGGTTCGAGACCGGGTTTAGTGGAGATGTGGGTGCAGCCCAGCTTGTCTTCCATTTCGTCCGGCTTGCCCTTGGTCCGGTGAAAGTTACCCAGCTTCTTCAAAGGGCATTGCCGGATGCTTGATGAGGGTTCGGGATCGAGAGGCTTGGCTTCGCTGTCCCAATCATGGCGATCATGCGTTTCTGAGCCTGTGTCAATCATGTTTGGCACCTCCATGACTTCTTCAAAAAGACTCGTAGAGCCGGTCCACCGAGAGCGTCTTCTATGAATTCTCGGTTCCTTCGCTTTGGAGTTACTGTCTCGAATGTGGCCTCTGCGGCCGATCCGAACAATCTGCTTTCCCATGGAAGAGTACCTTGAGTTGCTCTTCCAAGTCTCGGGATTCCTCAATGTGTACTTGTGGCCGGACCGTGGTGGCAATTGGTCCAGTAGAGCCGTGATGTCGAGGAACGCTCCTTATCGGATTAGCCTTGAGTCCTCTCAAACGCTGAGGTCCCGTGCTAGCTTTTCCATCCTTTCGTAGTCTCGTGCCGACTATCCTCGCTTCTTTCTCATCTTCATCGGGCTCCACCGTCTGGCCCCCGCTCGCCCTGCTTGCCCTCGCCTCGGGTTCCGCCGTCGGTCCCCTCGCCCGCTGCCGGTTCCCTTTGTCGGTCCCCTCGCCCGCCGTTGGTTCCCTTGGTGAAGTAATGAGCGAGGTCGAAACCGTAAGGCCTGAGGTTGGGTGTGCCGTCTGAGGTTCCCTTGCGGCCGCCGCAGTGCGGGCGAGCCTTTGTCTTCCCCGATGTCGCCCGGTGTTGGCACATAACCAAGCCCTCGGACCGTGGTGTGGTCCTCGACTTCGATGACTTGGTGTTGGCCTTGTAACCTTTTTCCGAGCCCCATTCCTGGGATGAAGTTCATGAGTTTCATCATCTTCATGGCAGGAGGAATCTTGTCTTGAAACAGTGGAAGGTCCACGTTGCATATTTGGATCTTGGAGGTCTCCAGAGTGAATCCAATTAATGCCATGTCATCATTATGCTTGATTTCTAACACCGGAATGTCATTGGTGCTGGTCCCCTCGGTGGTGACGCTGTCGCCGTAGATCGTGGTTAGCTTGCCTTGCATGAACTTGAGGCACCGGTGAAGGGTGGATGCCACGCCATTGATTTGATGCAGCCTGTGGACGCCCAGATGGTTGTGAAAGTGATTGGAATGTCCAACACTTGGAATTCGGTGGGGATCATCCGCTTGCCGAACCGTATATTAAGAGTAGCAACCCCGAGAACCGTACGGGAAGTAGAGTCATAGGCCTCGACAAAGGTGGATCAAGGCTTCAGATCTCGTAGGCTTGATGTCAAGCAGTCCATCATCTTGGCGGGCAAGACATTCATTCCGAACCTCCGTCTACCAACACGCGGGAAGGCGACGCTCGTCCACTGGATCGTGATGTAGAGCGGCTCATTGTGATCGCCCCCAAATTTTGGAAGGTCCAAATCTCGTGAAGGTGATAATGTTGCCGTAGTGGATGTTGCCGATCATCCGAATGACTTCGCCTCGGGGTCGGCCCACGGGGACCATGGTACGGGCGACTTTCCTCTAGCTTCGAGCTTGTGAGGATATGAAGATGTGAGCAGGGACCAAAGGGAAATGTTCGCCCGGGTTTGCTTGAGCCGAGTGAGGATCGGGTCCTCTTTCAGTGGAACTTGCGTCTTCGGGCCGGCCGGGTTGCGCCTGCTCCGTCGGCTTTTTGGTGGCCTTAGGTGGTAATGCATGGATTTGACCCGATCGGGTTAGAACGCCGACATCGCTTGGCTCCTTCGAACAGTGCCGCTCTAAGTTGAGCCATAGTTAGAGGAGGATTCCTCGTAGCATAGGGCCACATGTCTTCCTCAATTCATTGATCGTAGATGTGTTCCTGAGCTTCGGCAGCTTTACGGATTCTCGTCCCAGATACCGGCTTGGGTGCCTCCGGGGGAGGTAGTTTATGGATTGACGCAGCTGCTCGAACGTCAATGCGCAACAATGGTTGCCGTAACCGAACCGTATGCCGACCCTCCGGGAGGTTGGAGAGTTCTTGGTTCAGCGAACAGCCTCCTTGATCTCTTCACGGTATACCGCGCTCCTTTCCTTCTTGCCGAGCATACTGTGGCATTCTGGAGTTGGGTCCGGCGATACTCATGGTTTGCTAGTTTTCCTCCACTCTTGGCCCGTATTAACTTTCTTGCAGCAGAGCCTCGCGCCGAGAGTTAGTGCCTCGCGTTTCTTCCCACGTGAGAATAGCCTGCTTCTTTGAACCGTGCGGCGCCTAGATAAACCTCCATCGGGAGAGCTTTCCTTTCCTTTATCTCGAGTGGCGGGTATGTCGGAAGGTGAGTACACGGCTTCCCGAACATCTCGCCCATGTAATCGGTTGCCGTCCCAGCTTGATCGTTTCGTAAACGAATGCCGAAGATCGTGGAATCTCCCCGAGCAGCTTGCCGGAGATGAATTTCTATCTTTCTATTCCTTTTGAATAGACCTTCCTCTCTCGCTGGCCTTTCAATTTGAGTGCGGAAATGATCCGTCCCCATCCTCCCAGACCTCGGGATTCCGGCTTTTGTTGACTTCATGCCCGGCTTGGAAGAGAATGGTTTCATCGTCTTCGCTGTCGCTTTCACAGAGAACTTGCTTTCCTCGGGGAGATAAGCGCCGGTACCCTTCCCCGCCGTGTGGTTAGGTATTCTCAGACCGTGCCATTCCATCTCCTAGGTCATCGGGACCGTTGACCACCCTCGCTTGCGTAGGGGGTTGGATGAGAACAGACGGTAGTCCAGGAAGTTGCCGTGAGCAAAACCCCGAGGTCGAACCGGTCTAGAGTGGCCTCTAGCTTTCGTCCGAAGCCGCTTGTGACACTTTAAGGGCTTGGTCCCCGTGGGTCTTTGAGCTTGGTTTTCGTCCCGCAGACGGTTCTCTTGAGCGGCTAGTTCCATGAGGGCCTTCCTTGCGAGAGCTAAACATTCTCCGTAGGTGCGCGCCGTCCGACTAGTGTCTAGAATCGTGATCACATCCAAATCTCCGAATGGCGGAAACACTTGGATTATGTTGACGAAGGAAGTCGGGCCGGGACATTCCATGCGGCCTTCCTTGATCTCGACTACCAAGAAGTTCGCCCATATCTCGCTTGATTGAACCCACGGGGTGTTGAATTCTCGCGATGTTGATAGTCTCGTGATCTCGCCGGATCGCCAAGTCTATCGTAGCTAGCAGCTTGGGCGGGATGTCTCGAATCCGTGGCCGTGACGACCGGGAGCTAATCGAAACCGGAGCATGTTGATGCCGAGGTGGTCATTTCCTCGTCGGAAGCCGACTCGCCTTGCGGGAAGACCTTTGCGTATGTTTTCGGGGTGGCCGCGAAGCGTTCCCGAGGTTGATCTCGATTTGTAGCAGGTGAGGAGCTTTGTCTCCTTCGCCGTTGCCCTTGGCCTTGGCGGCGCTTGTGGCTTTAAGCTTGACCGACGGCACGGGCCGGTTGCCACCGGGCCGGTAGTCGGAAGTGATGATGAGCTCGAGCTCGATTGGCCAGTGGCCTCGTTTACCATGAGCAGCAATGCCGAGGGTAACTTTGGCATTGCAAAATCCGATAATAAGGACCGGATCCTTGGTATCATCAGGGATATCTCGAATAGATGATGTTGACGAAGTCGTCGCCACTTGATCGTAGGGGTTCTTTGTCGTGTCAACCGCTTGCTTCCAATTGTCTGATAGCCGCCCGTACCGGACGTTGAGCTTGACAATCTCCATGGTGTTGGAGCCCCGGTCGTAGGTGACCCGATCGGAACGGGTGCCGTCCTCGAAACCGAGCATATGAATGTAGGGATCTTCTTGCGGGTCTCGCCGCGTCCTCGACTCCGAGAGTCCCGATTCGTCGCCGTCTCGACGGCTCAACCCAAACGTAGGGACGTATTGCGCCCCGGTGCGCCGCCGGAGCCGCTAGAAAACATCATGCCCTTCGCCGGAGAAAAGGGGCTCACGGGTAGTTCCTCGTGGAGGACATCCCATACGACGTCCATGCATTCAAGACGAGTATGACGGTGCTTGTTGACCTTTATCACGAAAATCTCTTCACTGGGCGGGGCCAGAGTTGGCTTGAAGAATGCCGACAAATCTCCGATTGGAGACAGGGGTTTATGTGCCCGCATCATGGCGATGCTCGCTGTTTCTTTCCACCCGCTCCAAATGTTGGAAACGACAGCTGAACTTGATGTATCGGATCGCTTCTGTGGTCCGCCCGCTCGAGTACATTGACATAGTTAGCATCTCCTGACTCGAGGGATTCTCGATGAGATTTGCCCCGATAGTCCCTCGGTTGATTTGAAGGAGGTAGCCCCGTGCCCGGCCGCGGCACGCTGTCGCTGCCTCGCCTTCGTTTCCTATGAGGAAACCGTCCCTCTCGATGACTTCAAGATCTCCCGCCGGCGGTTAATGAACTTAACGCACCGATGGAGAGTGGAGGCTATGGCTTTCATGTGATGTAGCCAAGGGCGTCCCAACAGAGCCGTGAATTCGGATGGAATGTCCATCACGTGGAATTTTGCCGGCACCATTCGGGTTTCGAACCGTAGCTCCAGAGTCACCGTCCCTGTGATGGGACGAGACGTGCCGTCGTAGGCCTTGATAGTCCGGGTTGACGGAATCAAGTGGCTTTCGTTGACGCGTAGGGCTCGCATCATGCTGAGAGGGAGGACGTTAACGGCTGATCCGCTGTCTACCAATACTCCCGGGAGTGATATGGTGCTGAGCTTGAGAGTGATGTACAGAGCTTCCTTGTGCCCCGAGGCATCTCTCGGCAGGTCTTCGTCACGTAACGTGATCATACCGCCATACGCCTGGGAATCGTAGATCCGGTCTCTATCCGAGAAGGAGAGTCATCAAGCCATCCGTTTCCTCGTTTTCCTCTTGCGAGGTAAAGCCTTCGCCGGAGCCTCGGATGGTGTTGAGGCCGCTTTGTGGCGGTTGCCGCCCTTGGTTAGCACGTTGATCGAGTGCGAGTGCCAAGCCGACTTTGATCTTCCTTTGCCGGTCCGTGCTCTAAGCCGGACAAATTGAACCTTGGCCGATCCCGCGGGGTTAGGCTTCGACCGGGCAAGAAGATTACCAAGATCCGAGGTATTCCGGTGTCCCAAGGTCCGAACTCGTTGTCGCCAGGACTTTTCGGCTTTCCCACCCCCGTCTCGCTCTAAAGCCGCATGGCCCGGAGGAAGGGAGGACTGGCCGGAGTAGAGTACGTAGTAGTCGAACCTCCCTGATGGCTCTCCGAGTGTACCCACACCGGTGTCTCCAGCCTTCGTATCTTTCTCTCGCTCTCGTTGAGAGGACTTCTTCTTCGTTTTCTGAGGATTGCTCCGACCATGTCTTGGGACTCGTACCTGTGCAAAGCGGAGGCCACAAACATCGTAGCCGATGTGGACATTTGATGAGGACCCTACCGGAAGAGGCGGAGGAACCGGCTCGCGGCAATCTTCTTGGGCACCCATTCAATGGAATTCACACTGTTGTTGTTCGGGAAAGGATTTCCAACTGTATTGGGTCCACAGGGACGCTCCAATTTTCCTTCCTCTATCAAGTTCTGGATTTCATATCGTAACCCCACGCAGCTTGCTCGGTGGTATGGCCGTGATATCGATGGAAGGCGCAAGATTTGCTCTTGTCGCCGATTGACTACGGGATTCTTGGGTTTGTAATTTGCAACGGGTTTAAGGAGACCTTCCTTGATTAACCCTTCCAAAGATCTTGCTCGCCGGCATGTCAAACTTGTCGAAGTGTACGGCAGCCGCTTCGAGTGGAATTGTTGCTTTGTGGGACCGGGTTTCGTTGCCCGACCGCCGTCCCCGATGGATGTAGTTGACAGACGTATCTTTCCTTTGCCGGGGCCGGTGCGGATTGAATGCAACCGCCGACGGTATCTCGTATGGCCGTGCAAAGAGCCAACTTTTCCTTGAGATCCTTCTCGAACCGTGAGCCGGCATTGACCATGGCCCGAGATCCGGGAAGAAATGATGACCGATGAGAGTTCTGATGGACGGTCTTAAGCAGTGACTTGAAGATCCGCATCTGCTCATCCTCGAGAGTGGCTCCATGATCTCGAGAGTTTCCAACTCCACCTTTTGTAGAATTCTCCGACGCTTTCATCCGCTTTCGCTCAGGGTGATTAAGTCCTCACGACTTGTTTCCCACTCTAAGTTGGATCCGTACTGCTCCAGGAAGATGTTACCGATCTCGATCCTGTGTGGCGATCCGCAGCTTGACCTCGTAAACCATCGTAACGCCGAACTTTTGAGCGTATGCCGGAAGTGGTCGGCCATTTGCTGGAGGGTTGCTCCTTTCGCTCTCATGCCGAGAACGTAGGTGTCGACATGCGTTTGAGGACATTCGGTTCCGTCGAATCGGTCCATCTCCGCATTCTGAACTTGGCAGGGAGAGGCGTGACCATTCCCTGATCTCGCGGATTTGAGCGTTTCCGCTTGAGCCGCTCATGGTGGCTTTCTGTGTCTTTCATCCGTTCGACCATCCAGTGCTAAGGTTGGGTCCATGGTGGACTTTGAGGCTCGGCGCCGGGTGCTACCACGTGAGCGGTAGTGATTGGAGGTGGAAGGCTTGATATATGTGGATATATGGGGGCCTTTTCTCGAATCAGACGGGGTTTGTCCCCGGTGTTTTGGGATTCGTGTATAGGCAATGGGATGAACCCGGAGGGTATCAAGGATATTGGCATCCGTTCGAGATGGTCCAATGGGTGCGCCGGTGGTATTGAGTGACGGGAGTAGCACCGCCTCGGCCATATATGACAGGTTGCCCCGAGAGGTGGCAACGTGAAGCCTAGGCCTACTGCTTCCTTGGTTCGAAGGAATCCCGTAAGTTGGCGGGGAGGAACCCGGTTGAAGGTTTGAGGAACCGGTTTCGGGAATCGTCATCCTCGACTAGGACGAAAGTACCGTCTCGACCGGGGATAGCCGCTATACCTCGCTCATTCGTAAGCCGTACCACGAAATTCTCGCCGATCTTCTTTCGCCTCTTGTGAACCTCACAAGCCCGGATGGCTTCTTCCAAAGTCATATCTCGTTACGGTGGCGGGGGTCCGTCCCCGTCACGATTTCTCGGTGAGCTAGACATGTCGGATATTCTCGCCGAGGGAACCGAGGGAACCGAAGAACCGTCTCGACGCCGCCGTAATCGTGATTCTCGCGAGGCGCCGACCCGGAAATCTGAACCACTTTCGCTCGCCGCAGTGGAACGAAAGGAAGGGTTTAGGCTTCGGAAAAGGGTATTTGGCTCAAGGTTTCGGGCTTGTGCAATGTGCGCTACCGATTAATGTTTACTTAAAACGCATTTTCTCGTAGTCCTAATCGGTTGGAAAAGAGCGTGTCTTCTTTTTCGCAACTAACCCTAGAGCTCTAATCAGGATCTCGTCACTACGCTTATAAGCCCCTCGTTTCCATTTGTAGATCATCTTTCTCGGGACGGACAATCCCGAGCGAGGTCCTATAAGGCAAGCGAGTTCCACCGACAAAGGAAAAAGTGAACTTAAGGCTAGCCGATCACGCAAACTTCCAACGTATGTGACGCACGGGCCACGCCGAAGTCAACGTCCTTAAGTTAAGGCGGGATCGTGCCAAAATTTCGGCATGACCTCTCCCGACTCGCTGCGCGAGGGACCTTAGCTTTTGGCGTTGGCCAAGTTGTGGCCGGCACGATGCATACGGTGAGGGTTTGGTGACACGGTGTCACATTGAACCTTCGGGTATATTTTTCTACAGAGCTCCGCGTCAAAGTCAAGGCCGAAAAGCTCAAGACTTGGGTCGGGAACGACCTTCGGCCTCAACCTCTCGAGCTTGACTCGTGGCGGAACCCGGCGTAAAAAACATACACTTAGGCTTTATGACACGAACTAAGCCAAAACCAACCGGGGTCTTGGACAAAGTGTGACACAAAGAGTGCATGGCTTACACGGGCTAGGATGGGCCGTTTGGGACGACCCCGCGCCTCGAAAGGTGTCTCGTGCACCAACCGAGGTGCAACCGATAAGGCCATCCCGGTTACGGGTCGTAGTGTGCAAAGTGTACCGAGGCAGCAAGTGCACGTGAAGTGCGGTGTACCGAGGCAAAGAAGCGAGTAGTGTGCGGTCACTAAAATTCTTTTTCCGAGTAAAACAGAGATTTTTCGTAATGTGTCTTAAAGAATTTTGATGCTAGCTCAAAAGATAGCATGAAAATCAAACATGAATGGGGATGCACAAACATGGTATGATTTTGAAAAGACAACAATGTAATGCCTTTGAAAAAAACCGTTCGAGGTTTAAAGTAACACACGCACACGAAAACGAGGAAGGGTAAACGAAAGTTTGACCCACGGAAGGCTTTTTTGAAAACAACTAGCTTTGAAAAAGTATCCAAGTCCCCAAATGAGTCGCCAACCGAAATTACCCGGATTTTCGCGCGACGCGAAAAGGCGGTTGTCTTTCGCGGAGGGTTGGTGTCTGAGACCTCGCTTTTCGGGAAGGAAGAGGAGTCGCCACGCGGTTTTTGTATTTTGAGCCCAAACGTTGAGAAACGGCTTTAGTGAAAATGGTGTCGTTTTTATTGGTAGCAAAAACTTAGGAAAAGGCTTTGAAAACGGGGTCATTTTTATTGGTAGCAAAAACGAGTAAAAAGCTTTTTGGTACCGTAGATTGTTAGGTTCGGAGGTCACGTTACGTTTCGGGAAGAGTATTACGAGATCACCCGAAACGCCTCGTATGACGAGTCTTTCTACCTTTCTCGAAAACGTGTGCGTGTGTGTGTGTGTTTGCATTTTGAAATGGGGGCTTGAATGACAAGCTTAATCTTGGTTTGAATGTCAAACGTTGATTAGGTGACTTTGTTTGAAAAGACGAGCGTTTGAATGACAAACGTCGGTTTTGGAAGTTTTTAGGAAAAGTGGCGCGAATGCTGATTTTAACTCGTTTATCTTAAGTGTCAAATGTTGACTTTTAAGAAAAGAGCGTTTGAATGTCAAACGTCGGATTTTGAGTTTGAAGATGAGCGTTTGGATGCCAAACGTCATTTCGCGCATTTTGAAAGAGAGTTCGAAGGTCGAACTCCGGTTTTGAACCGGGCTTGTCATTGTTAACGATTTTTACGGGAAAAAACGTATTAAATGATTTTGAATGTCAAAAGTCGGCTTTTAAGTTTGAAGATGAGCGTTTGGATGCCAAACGTCATTTCGCGCATTTTGAAAGAGAGTTCGAAGGTCGAACTCCGGTTTTGAACCGGGCATTACATTGTTAACGATTTTTACGGGAAAAAAACGTATTAAATGACATGCAATCAACGAATCGGGTTGCGACTCGAACTTTGAAAAGTAAATACTATCACGATCCAAACGGGTCGGACTTTGTAAATGACAATATTTAAAGTGCGGTATCAACGGAATCAAACGATCCGAATTGTAAATGACGATCGACGAGCCAAACGACTCGGAATTGTAAAGTTGCATGAAATGTAAATGACGTTCGACGGATCAAACGGTCCGGAATTGTAAATGACAGAAATTTAAATGACGATCGACGGATCGATCGATCCGGAATTGTAAATGACAGAAATTTAAATGGAACGGGGCCGGAACGCCGTTTTAACCCGAGATTACTTCTCTTACGGGAAGAGAAGAGGATCTAGGGGCTAAAACGTATCGGACCCCGTTAGACGGAGGCGTCTACATTTCAAAGATGTTCGTCCGAAACGGTTATAGCGACTGGCGCGTAAACCGAGGCGGAACGAGAGATTAGGGAGAGGGAGTTATACCTATGGCTAGGGTCGACTCCTTTGGCTCGGGGGGTGTATACGGGATACTGTAAGTACCCAAATCCGGATCGTCAAAATCCGTCTGAAAGTTAACCGAAATCCGTTAACTGGCCCGCTCCAGGTTAACTGGAACTCGTTAAACTCCCCGTTGCCATGCCAACGAGACGTCCCGGGACTGTCCCGTGCATCCCGACATTTTAAACGTACTTCTAACACATCGTCATCGCACGTAAAAGTACGGCTTTCCCCGAAAACGCACTTTTGGCACTTTCCGGGGGCATTTCGACATTTTCCTGGACCGTTATTTTAAAAACGGACAAAACCGGGACCGGGGAACGAACTCCCATATAAAGGGTGAGTCATGGGACACGTGGCAGCGATGCCACAGCCCTCTCGTCACTTTTCAATCACAAATCAAGCTGAAAAGACCAAAATACCCCCGGGATTTCGGGCCTCAAAGTCCGGCACGACTCCCCGCGCAAATTTCCCGTAAATTGCCAAAGCAAGCTCCCTCGTAATTCCAAAATACCCCAAAATCCCGGATTTCAAATGCAAATTCAAGTCCGTCACCCACTTCCTACCGCAATTTTCACCTTATAAATAGAAGTGGTCACAAAGCCAAAAGGAAGGAACATTTTACTCAGAACCCAAAAATCACCTCACTCCACTAAAACGGCCCTACTAAACCGATTTCACTCCCTTCCCGAGCTCCCCGTTTCTGGCCTCGATTCGCGTGAAAACTTCCGTATTTCGACCAAATACGCCCCTCATCCACTTCAAAAACACCCTTTCGAACTAATTTTTCGTGTCCCGTATACACCTTTCCGAGCCAAAGCGAGTCGAATTCCCTAGCCATAGGTATACCTCTCTCTCCGATCTTCTCATTTCGTTCTTCGGCTTACGCGCTGCCGCTACAACCGTTTCGAACAACGTTATTGAAAATGTAGACGCCTCCGTCTAATGGGGTCCGATACATTTTAGCCCTCGATCCTCTTTCTCTTTTCCCGTAAGAGAAGTAATCACGGGTTAAAA